>JAOUZG010007398.1:2916167-2978794 GCA_026289955.1 Argiope argentata | reverse complement strand
ATATATATATATATATATATATATATATATATATATATATATATAGTTTTTTATTTAATAACTCAACAGTTGTTTTATAAATATAATAATTGGCAGTGAATAAGCCTCTTCATAATGCAGAATGTTGTACCTTTTTCCATGATGAATATACTCGTCAAAAATAGTTAACTGGTTAATATACACTTGATTTGAATTTGAATAAATTCGAATTCGTAGCCTTTATAAATTAAATGAGATCATGAAATTAATATAATCAGAAAATATCGCCAAATAATATATCAAAATTCCAAAACCCATTATTCCTGCGAGGCCTATTTTTGCCTAATTAATAATTCTTTCTTTGCTTGTTAATGATTATAATGAATGCAATCTGCAGTCTTTTAAAGTTATGGTTACACTACACTGAATGTCTCTGCTCTTAACAAATCACCTACTGTTTTCGAATTCAGTTGTGAAAAATTGAATAAATATGCATGTTTACTTAATATGCACTGATACTGACTGCTTTTAGCTGTAAAGACGAAAAGGTACATGAAAAAACCTTTAATATTTTGTCGAATTTTCATCGAAGGATTTTTATTTTTATCTCTCACTTTTTACGAGTGCTTACGAGGCGTTTTGTACGTAGTAAAATGTGCTGTAACTGTAACCCCAAGAGATTGAAGAGTTTTAAAATTCTAGAAACTTCTTAGCATTGTCCTCTTTATGCCACGTAGATTCTTTTTTCCTTTTCTTTTTTTTTCCTTATTCTTGTGAAGGAACTTGTCTTGATTTGCAACTGGAACCGGCGCGGAACTTAGTACGGACCCTTCTTCGGCATGCACGAATCATCTTAAGGAGTGAGACGATTTGCTTTTATGCATAAGATCCTTTCCTTTCTATCTTTCAAATAATAACGCTCTCTGCAACTGTAATTCTAGTAGCGCATATACCTTAAGATATATATTTTTTCCGTCTTACTTTATTTTTTTCCTTTTTCGCTATCAAAAATAATAATATAAAAAAAAGAAGAAAGGTATTGATTTACATCACTATTTTGCTTGTGATGGAAATAGGGGAAAAAAGTAAAAATAATAAGGCACGGTGGGGGAGGATGTAGGTACAAAAAAAAATGAGTAAAAGAAAATAAAGTGAAATTTTTTTGAAACTCTAAAAAAAGGGGGAGGGGGTGGAAAATAAAGAGGAAGGGGGGTTAAAAACATCTCTATTTTGTGTTTATCTGCGCCGTCCAATAGGCGACGGTCCAGCGAGGAATAATCTTCATCCCTCTTAGCAACTCACTCCCGTCGTCATGGCAACGAGCATCACCTTTCTCGCTTGGATTTCAAGTCTCTCGTTTTCCATTAAAATTTTTGCTTTCTCTCTCTCTCTCTCTCTTTCTCTGCCTTTCTTTTCTCTTTCTTAGTTCTACTCTTTTTTTTTTCTTTTTCTTTTCTTTCTACTTATTTCGTGAAATTTCATTTGTGTCACTGAAGAGGCGTCGGTGCACGTGAGGAAGTAGAAGGGGGGATGTGAAAAAGGGTGGAGGGGCTACGAGGGGGGGACAGAGAAAAGTAGCCAATCAGAACGGACGGAATTTTCAATCGACCAGCTGACGAAGTGGTGGGATTTAAGAATTGAAAGGGTAGTTGGGTGTGGGGGTATCCAAGAATGTTAGTCCCTCGTATCGTTTGTCGTGATAATAATGAGAAATGTCCAATCGAAGGCAAGCTTCTTTGACTACAGCCACCCCCATCCGTATCGTTTGTCTTTAAAAGGGATTTGAAAAGCATCAAACATCGCACTAAAGGGGGTTCCTTCCGAGATTCTAATGTTGCTTCTCCTTGTGTCTAATTACAATTCCTATTACTTTTCTGGTTTTAATTACACAAAAATTTTAGTTCAAATTTGCCTAATCTTTGCTCTTGTCAAACAATTAAGATATTCACCTCCGCCATTCCCAAAGATCCGACAGCATTATTTAATCTCTAATCATGAGAACGTAGGAAAAAGTGGTCAGAAACAAGGCTAAACTTGATTCAATACACATTCAGAATATGAGAAAGAGAATGACATAAGGAAGGGGGTCATTCAACCTGTCATTGGGGATGCTTAAACTTCTACCATGCTCCCTTTCCAAGAATACCAAAATAATCAAAATTTGAAGCATGCCAATTTTAAATTCTAAGTTGCTTCTAATACATATTAAAAAGAAACATTCATATTTAATGATTTCCAAGCTAATAATCCATATTCACTATCATAAACACAATTTTTATTTTATTATCATTTATAAAGGATGGGATAAATGGATTTATAAATAGACTCAAATATATACAAACACCCATACTCCCATGCATATCACAAAACTATAATGAAGGTGGAAAGATGTAAAACAGGGCAATCTACGCATTAATTGTTCATCAGGGATTAACATTAATGTGGACCATCCCAAAGGAAGAAGCATTGCCAGCAAGAAATATCGGGCAATGAAGTGAAGACATATTTTCCCACTTTTTTTTTTCGCCTACGGATTCTTGTCTACCTCTTTCCCCAAATAACATCATGTTCTGATATGATAATAAAATTTCTAATATATAAAAACCAAGTATTTTGTTGCAAGCACAGCTGAATTTTTAAATTTATTATTAATTTAGTCATAAATATGATGCCAATTAATTATTGATTGTAAGCGGTAAAAGGAGTACATTGGCTTGCTTCATGACTTGCCTCCTTTTGGGCCAACTAAGTTGGTAGACGTCAATGGCAAAGAGGTAGAAACAAATAACCCAGACTTTCATAAACGCTAAAATTTCAATTTAATTCATGCAATACAATATCTACAAATAATAACGATGTATATGGAAGATATATACTTTGGGGGAGGGGGAGTTAGAATGTGTAACTTAGAGTGATTTTTTAAAAATTTTGATTTTAATTTTAAATCACTGAAATTTTAAACTGAATTATGCTTTTTTTCTCATTGTAACTAACAAAAAATATTATTGAACAGGAATAAATTGTACCTCGTTTCAAAATATAAATAATTATCTTGATAAAGTTTCGAGTATTTGCTAGTAATAAATAGTGTAGTCATAAAGCAAGTTAGTTTTTTCTTCATTCTAAAAATCCACAAAGAAGCAGTTATCAGTGTTCCAATATCCTAAATGATAGAAATTTCATTTTAAAAGTTTGAATAAAATGTAAATGTGGAATACCGTTTTACATTTTAATGCATTTATATAAATTTCATTTAGGTACACTAATGCAATGAGTAATTTCATTTATTACGCCTAGGAATTTATTAAAATTATTTATAAAAATATGTGAAAAAGTTTTCTTTAATTGCAATTTATTTTGAACAGGATTTAAGTTTTGTTTTGTTTATTATCATGTCAGAACATGATGTCGTTTTGGGGATGAGGTTTTGGGTGTCAGCAAAAATCCGTCGGCGAAAAATAAAAATTTTACTATCCGCACGAGCATCTAAAGAAATCAGCTTTTAATAACACGTTGTCATTGCATTTATAAAAGCTCCGATTTTAAAAAATAAGTTAGTGACTACAGCAAATAAAACCTAGGAAAATGTCATTTTGAGCACGTGATTATATGAAATGAAATAAAAAGGAAATGTTATATATTTTTAAACAATCAATGCGAGACAAAGTTTTTTTGGACCGTTGGGAATACTTAAGTGACTCATTCGATGAAACGATTAAAATGAATAAAAGTATAATTTAACTTGCACGAGCACAGGGTGCTTGGCCGTTCAAGAAATGATGCTCTGACATGATACATTGAAATATGCATAGCAGATTTCATTTTCATCTTTTCTAAGATATTCTAAAATTCTATTTATTTATTTCAGGCTCCTTGGCCGAGGTTCCATGTTCGTCTTTTCCAATGCACAGTTCGAAAACATAGTGAGTCCCTTCTCAAATCTGAGGGAAGAATGGAAAACGAGTGGCAACTTGCTGGACCTAGGTGCCGGTGATGGGAAAGTTACGGAAGTAATGGCACGTCACTTCCGGAACACTTATGCTACAGAAGTATCCCCAGTTATGAGGAAGATTTTAGCAGCCAAAAATTACACGTAATGTGTTTTAATTACAAAAGTTTCCTTGTTCTAGATCAAATTTGTTGATAGATGAATATATAGATTTTCTTATTTATAAATTAGGTTGGGGTAATAGAAATCCATTATTATTTTACAGCCATCTACCGAGAAAATAATGGATTTCTTTTTCTATAATTTGCAAAAATTCCATATGGAAAAAAAATAATGGAAAGAAATCCATTATTTTCTGAACATTATTAGCATTATTAATTAACAATTACTTTGATTTAATTAAATATCAAAAATTATGTTATTTATTCATTTTTTTAGATGCAATAAGGTAGATAAGTCTGTGCGAAGGGTTAAATTATTTATTATTTGATTTAATTAGGTTTTTAAATATCCAAGGTCAATATTAATAGGTTAAATGAATTACTATACACAAAAGAATGAATTAATGGCTATTTTTATTTAACAAACATTTATTAAACAGTTTATTTTCTTTGCATATAATAAGATGGATGCACATATGAAAAATGTAAAATTAATTGATACTTTGATTAATTATTACAGGTTACATTTGATTATTATTATTAAATCTTTAAAATTCTACTATCTCTATCACCTGTGCATACATTAAATCAGAATCGTCATTGCCTATGAAGGAGTTCAATTTTAGTTACTGCTGTCATTAATTTATACTTATCAGAACTTATATTCTTTGCGTGCAGTATGGTGGATGTGGAAATAAAAGAGTTAACCCACCAGCTATTTATTCAACAATTTAAGCGGGTGCCGGCTTGCTGGCACAGAGGTAGCGCGTCTGCCTCGTGTTCTGGAGGTCCCGGGTTCGAGTCCCGGTTCGGGCTTGGTTGTTCCTTTGTGTGCTATCTGTGAGATGGGTGAATGTGCCCCTTGTACAAAAGGGGCTGTGCAAGCGTATGTGTGTGTGTTTCATCTTCATATGAGCCAGAAGTCAGACTTCTGCCCTCGCGTGCTCAGGGGTTCATACCCTCAGAAGCTACTGCACCCCTCTTTCCGCGGTAAAAAGCGGACACGACATCATCATCATCATCATTTAAGCGAGTTGCCAATCAGTCCATTTTCTGTTGAATCTCGCATTTTTCGCAGTTAAGATTTTTTATTTTTACGATTACAGATTTTTATTATATTATATTACAGTAAGACCCCGCTTAACGCTGCTTCGTTTAGCGCTGTTTCGGTTTAGCGCTCTTTTATTTCAACCCGGGGATTCCCCGAAATATTATGCAGCGATAGGTTTCAAATACATATCCGAAAGAGTGTACTTGTATTTCTTGTTTGGTTCGGTATTGTACAGACATATTTTTATTAGTGGAAACATTTGTTGACATTATTGTAAGTAGGTATCAATTTACATATTTAATACTATATTACAGTGTCAAATATTTTGATCTTTAGTTTTTTACTATGGGTGATAATGAAAAAGGAAAGAAAGCAACTAGAAAAAGCATTTCACTCAAAACTAAAATGGAAGTCATTAGAAGATTAGATTCTGGTGAATGTCAAACTCTAATTAGTGCTTCATTGAATTTGCCAACTTCAACAATAAGGACCATCATGAAGAATAAAGAAAAAATACTGTTATCGGCAACTGCAACTACGTCAAGTTCTGCAACTAGAATTACCCGTCCTAGAAATAATATCACAGAGGAAATGGAAAAACGACTGTCTACATGGATTGACGATGAAATTGACCGCAATATGCCATTAAGCCAATCTATCGTAATGGAAAAAGCTAGAAGAATTTTTAATTATATTCAGGCTGAGACAATTGACAAAAGTGAAACTTTCGTTGCTAGTCGAGGATGGTTTAATAGATTTAAACATCGAAATAACCTTCACAACATAAAGATTACAGAAGCAGCAAGTGGTGATACAAAAGCGGCGGCTGAATTTCCAGCGATATTTTAAAAAAATAATTGAAGAAGGAAACTATCCTCCAGAATTGGTTTTTAATGTTGATGAAACAGGCTGGCTTTGGAAAAGAATACAGGCAGAACACTGAAAACGCGGAAGGCTAACTAAATATGACTGACTTAGAATTTTTTTTTTAAGAATATTCGTTTTGTTTTTTATATTTTGTTTTATTTTTGCAAGAAATAATAATGTGGTATTAATTTGGGCTTTAAGAAATAAATGTTTGGTTTTATTTTTATTAAAAAAACATACTTTTGAAATTTAATACCTAACCAATTTCCTAGCCATTTTCCCCTAACCCCAATATTTACATGTAAAGATAGCCTCGTTTAGCGCTGTTTCGCATTACGCTCTACTTTGATGGAACATATCCCCTGCGTTAAGCGGGGTCTTACTGTATAATCATATATATCAATAGCATACAGTATCAAATCACATTGTTCAAAAAAGATTTTTTTATTGATCATTTAGAAATCCCCGTGCATTATTATCAAATGTGGCTTATAGAAGTAAACAACACTTTGCATAAAGACATCAAATATAAAATAGCGACTCACACATTACATTCTCTTGCACAACCCCTTTCTACAGTGGGGGTGGGCGCACTCAAGCATCTCACAGATAGAAAAGATAAAGAACAACCATGCCCGAACCGGGACTTGAACCCAGGATGCTCAGATCACAGGGAAGACGCGATATCAATATGCCAGGACATAGATTTGAAAAAGATTTGGACTTATAAGTAAACACCGCATCTAAATAGTGAGTGATTCTTATAAAAAAACAATCAGAGGATTAAAAACAATGACCAATAATTTTTTTTAGTAATTTCTTCTAGTTTTTACCAAACATGCTACTTTTCCAATTCCAACTATTAGCTCAGTTCTCTCTATCTCTATCTCTATCTCTCTCTGTATATATATCTTGTGCAAATCTAAAATTGTTAATAAAATACTTTTTATTCATCCTTTCAAGTCCAGGTAAATTTTATTGAACTTGTAGTGGATGACATTTGATGTTAATGCAGTTTTTTCAAATATTAATTCATTAATTTTCTAGCCTCAAAAATCTTCATATCTCCATCACCGAATAAGAAACGAATTCAGTTTGTTTCCCCCCCCATGCCAATAAGGTTAGGTGTAGCATGTAATTGGCTGATTATTTCCGATAGTTCTGTTTATTTTCTTATTATATGATGCATTTAAAATTAAACATTGTTACTTAATCGATTTTTCGGATTCATTTTGAATTACTTTCGAATTGATATAATACAGAATAAAGAAAACATAAAATTTTTTACCTTTATTTCGCTACCCAAAATGGAGTAGAAAATTCACTCATTTGCGTTGCCTCAATTGGTGTTGAAAATTCAATGCCCATTGAGTGTATTCTGATTTATTTTCATCGGATACGAACTTGATTTTGTTTTGGCCAAGTATAATTTTTTTATAAGTTATGATAATGATGTCGGGTCCATTTTTTTAAACGGAAAGAGGGGTGCAGTAGCTTCTGAGGGTATGGACTCCTGAGTCCCGAGGGCAGAAGTCTGACTTTTAGCTCCTATAAGGATGAAACACACACTCTTGCACAACCCCTTTTTACAGGGGGGGGGGGACATTCACACATTTCACAGATAGAACATAGAACAACCATGCCCGAACCGGGACTCGAACCCAGTACTCACAGAACACGAAGAAGAGGCTCTGTCTCTGTGCCAGAAAGCCGGCGATAAGTTATTTATATTAATTGTAATTTTTTTAAAAAAAAGTAACTAAAATGAATTTTTTTTTCTTGGCCTAAATAGGAATTCACTTAATTTTTTTATTTCATATTACTTTTTTCAGCTTAATTAACTTATTTAGAAACTGCGTTTCTGAAAACGAATGCCTTCACTTTATAATATAAACTGATGGCTTCTGCAAAAAAATTGCTTCGGGAAATGTATCTTATCATATATATTTTTTTCTTTTTGATTCTAATCGAATAAGTCCTTTCAATTTTTTCCTTGTAGGTTGCTGGATGTGGACAAGTGGGCCAACCCTGACGAAGGCCCCCGGTATTTCGACCTGATCAGCTGCCTCAATCTCCTGGATCGCTGCGACCGTCCGATAACGCTGCTTCAGCAAATTAGAAGCAAATTGAACCCCGATACGGGGATACTGATTTTAGCTGTGGTGCTGCCTCTCAGTCAGTATGTCGAATCAGGTAAAAAATTGCAGTTAAAATCTGGACCTGAGTTGGCCATTTTTGTCTCGGAATTATAGCGCAAGAAATTCCATTTTGTTGATTGCATTTTGATGAGTCCTTTACTCTTTCTTTTGCTTGGATTTTAGGATTTTCTGTGTATTTCGGTAATGGAATCATTTCAAGTAATGCCAGTAATGAATGTATAAACGCGACTGAGTATGTTTTTTAATATGTGTTTTTTTTTCTTATCATGTGAGAACGTGATGTTGTTTTTAGGGATGAGGTTTGTGGCGGCCAACAAAAATCCGTAGAAGAAAAAAAAACTTTATTATCTGCATGAATCTCTCAAAAACACCAGCTTTTAATAACACGTTGCCATTGCATTTACGAAAGCTCTAATTTATAAAAATAAGTTGATGACTACAGCAAATAAAACCTCTAAAAATGTCATTTTGAGCACGCGATTATATGAAATGAAATAAATAGGAAATGTGATAGAATGTGAAATCAATCATTTAGTGTAAATTTAATTTGTTACTTCAAGAAGTATAGTTGTTAAAGGCATTAAATAGTATACCACGTTAAATAATTCTTCGGGTAATAGGCTGTAAGGTAATACTTTTGACAGGGTCATTTTATTATCCGATGGGGTCATTTTCTTTTCGGTATTTTTACAACTAAATATTTGATGAAACCTGCAAAATTGCTAAAATGTGTTATTCATTTAGTTGATGACGATGTTACCTTACCATTTAGTAACTATATAATATTCGATGCTTTGTCCAAATTTGCGATCGAGTCCGACTGACTTAACTAGGAATATTTGAAAAATTGGAATATCGAATGTGAATTCTATTAATAAATACTGAGAGTGGTTTAATTCTTTTATTATCATGTCAGAACATGATATTGTTTTTGGGATGAGGTTTTAGACGTCAACAAAAATCCGTAGGCGGAACATAAAAATTTTATTATCTGCGCGAGCATATCAAAATATCAGCCTTTAACAACGCGTTGCCATCGCATTTACAGAAGCTCTGATTAAAAAAATAAGTGAATGACTACAGCAAATAAAACCTAGAAAAATGCCAATTTGAGCACGCGATTATATGAAATGAAATAAATAGGAAATGCGATATTTTATTTAAACAATAAATGCGAGACAAAGTTTTTTTGGATAGTTTGCAATTATTAAAGTGACTCATTCAATGAAACCATTAAAATGAATAAAAATATAATTTAACTCGCACGAGCACGTGGTGCTTGGCCGTTCAAGAAATGATGCTCTGACATGATACATTGAAATATGCATAGCAGATTTCATTGCAATCTTTTTTGTTTTGTTCTATGTTGTGACGTGATATCAATCTTCCTTTATATAAAATAAGCAACAATTTACACAATTAAAGCAAATTAGCATTTTTTATAGGGCTGCGTGAAAAAATAATACAAGTATTTCTAGCTATATTTTTTTTTCTTTAAAAAAAAGTCTTGGATTGGAATCCCACTAAATATTCCGTCAGAGGCGTCATCTATTTTAACATTATAGGTCTCGAGTTAGTAAGAAGTTAATTATATTAGATTAATTACTATTATTTCAAAAGTAATAGACACAATATGTCGGTTTTCTGGCACGGAGGTAGCGCTTCTTCCTCGTGTTCTGGGAGTCCCGAGTTCAAGTCCTGGTTCGGGCATGGCTGTTCTTCTGTGTGCTATCTGTGAAATGTGTGGCTGTGCCTCCCCCCTGTAAAAAGGGGCTGTGCATGCTAATGCAGTGGGCGTGTAGCTAAGTCGTACTCTTTGCCCTCGTTGGCGCTACTTCGAAAAAAGAGACGCTCATTCGGCTTAAATCTGCTGCTGTATCAGCAGGGGGCTTGTTCGTAGGCAAGTGCCGTAAGCCACAACAACAACATAGACACAATATAATAAAACACTAAAACATTATAAAAGTGTGAAAGAATTAACAGAAGGATCTGTAAATAAAATTAGTAATATTCAATTGAATATTTGAATTTTTAATAGAAACAAAATGTAAATAAAAAAAAGAAATTTAGATATAACCAGTGGGAGTGGTCTCCCCAAAACTTTCTCGCATACTGCCTAACAAAGTTATAACAGAGAACGCCTGTATTTGAAGGGTTCCAGATTCGAGACCCTATTCCACTGAGGAACCGTTTTGTAAGGGGCTCTGTTGCACGTTAAATCCGTCGGGAACAAACGTCCACCCGATATTGTGTTGTGGAGTGTGGGTGCCATCTCAGGTGTCGTCCTCGTCATCTGACTGGGGTTCAAAATTACGATGTCCGTCCCCAAATAGCTCTAATATTGATTTACAATGGGATGGTAATGTAATTAAACTAATCTAACTATCCTACAAAAAACCAGACGTTAAAGTCGCATTATTTTAATTGCCGTACATATTTTTCTCTCCATTGCGTACGAGAACCTTCCAAAGGTGTCTATTAATCCTTTGCACTCCGATGGTGCCTCTGACTCAGCATTCAAGACTGTGCATGAGTTTGACGTTTTATTTATGTATTTTTCAAATTTAATTGTTAAAAAAGCCTACATAAGGGTTAAGAGATGTAGATTAATTTTTCAAAGAAATTCGACTTAAAAGAATTAAGTATAATTATTTTTCATAGGAATAAACAAATCTTTGTATCAGGTGAATGATTTTGCATCTAATTATTTTTCGGTGTGCAAAGGGTTAAACATCATAGCCTACTAAAAACTGAAAGGAATGGTTCATCTATCTTCTAAATTTCACACTATCATTTTTTTTAGTCTTGTAAATTTTATAGATATTCCACAATAATCTTCTTTGAAATTACTCGAAGAAATAGCTCAAGAAGCATTGAAAGTGGTTTCAATTTCAGAGCAGTATTGTAATCTATTGTTGGAAGTTAGGTAAAAACATATTTTAAAAAGAATCAAGAAAATGTGCACGATTATTAAATTGGTACCATTCGTGTAATAGTTTTTCCTTAATTTTAAGATATCAAAAAATCAGTTTAATGCTGTAATATTTTCGGAAAATACATTGATAAAACACCAAATTTTTCGTAATTATTACTTTTAAAATCTTTTCCTCAGTTTCTCAATCCGTTTCTCCTAGTATTAAGTTCTTGTATATATTTTGACCATTTTTTTCACTTATTAACCCCTTAACTGGTTTATTTTCCTTACTATGTAATAAGATGACACCTTCTACTTTGGGAATATTTTTCTTATTTTGATTCAAATTTAAATCCATGGAATACTTGGCTGATCTACGTATTCGAAGTCATTTAACTATTGAATTATAATTGTTATGAATGGTTTATTTTTTGTTTAAAACTATCAAAATTCGATAAATCGATGCAAGTACGGTATACGGTCAAACCGGTTAAGGGGTTAAGAGTATCTGATGGGATTCGGCTGCAGATTTCTTCAAATCAAACAAAAGAAACATTTAATGCCAAAATTTTAATTTAGAGCGTTCCTTGATTGGGAACTTTACACTCTGAATAACTTAATAATATTAAATGGAAGTCATACCAGACCCTCCGATCCGCCCTTAGACACACGGATTTAAACCATAAAACTGAATGATCTGACCGCTTAACCCTTGATTGAATTCTAAGACCATCACCGATCACGGTACAACCCTCCTCGTAGGAAGTACGTCCCGTCATCGATGGGAAGAGTTCCGACACCCACTTATTAGTGTACTCACCGAGAGTGGCGAGATCCAACGACCATACCGGAAGCCTCTCATCCTCAGTTACGAGGTGCCCCCTAAGGGGAAACAATTGAGGGATGAAATAAAAAAAAAGGAATTTAACATAACTAATTTGTTGTGATTTGGATTGTCCTATTTGTATACATTTTGGGTTTAAAAATGGCAAGCAATGCATTTAAGTATATTATTATATATTATGTTTCATCGTATATTAAAGATTTGGTCTTTCTTCATTAAATATTTCGTCATATAGTAAGTCATACCTGATTCTCAAAAACGCCGCGACGGCACACGGATCTAAGCTATAAAACTGAATGACCGGACCGCCACGACAGCAACACTGCCTGGAAGTGTGATTAAGTTCAAAGTGCCATCACCGGTCACGGTACAAGCCTTCCCGTGAACACGTCCCGTCATAGATGAGAAGAGCCGAACCCTCACCTATTAGTGTACCCTCTAGGGTGGCGATATCCAACTATCATGCCAAAAGCGTTTTATTCTCATTTCGTGGCTATCCCCGGGAGGATTAATATTAAATAGAAAACTTTCAAAATGATAGCAATAATGAAAAAATACATTGGTAAATTCCTCAACCATTATCTTTTATATAGATACTGTTACAAGCGGGCGGGCGCCGCGAAAACGCTCCAAAGATGGCGACGTTTGGCGAGGAGCTACGCGTCAGCTTGGTTAGTTTATCGAAAGGGATAGTCTGGTAGCCGCTGGATCACGCGCCGTGTTTTGAGAAGTTTCGCGTGTTTCGGGGCACGCGTTTCCTCGGCTATGTAAGGGACGAGTAACCGGAGTCAGTTTAGTTCCTCTCTCTCGGAAGAGAAGCGTTTCGCTGGACTAGCGAATTCTCGCTAGTTATTAGTGAGCTGTGTTTACGTTTGCTGTTATCGTTGTGTTATTGAGCTCACTGTGATTTACTGTTGCTGTGCTATACGATAGCTGTTTTGCCGTCTGTGTTTATTGTGCGTAAGGCTTGCATTTACGCTGTAAGTGACTGTTGACTGCTGGATTGTTTTTATCTGTAGTTTTATTTTCTCAAATCATCCTATAAATAGCTGTAAATAAATTTGTTTGTGTTGTTCTCAAGTAAAGTCCATTCAATCTGAACCCGCTACGCTTAAAACGTAACAACTGGTGTCTGAAGTGTCTTGGATAAGCCTCTGGCCACTTTGTGGCCATGAAGACAAGTTGTTTGCACTTTTACCAATAGATGTCGCTGATTAAAATACATGCAAGCACCTAATATATCTATATAAGTTTGTTAGTTCTTAGCCAAACTTCTTGTAAAGCACCAAAACACTATTAGTAAAAATTAGTGTGAAGTTTTTATTTTCATTAACTTTTACTTCCAGGTTCCAAGTACAATCAACCATCAGAAAAGATCGTTGTCGAAGGCAGAAAATTTGAAGAACAAGCTGCATATCTAGCAACGAAGCTTTTCCAGGAAAACGGCTTCCAAGTCTTGCGGTGGACAAGGCTGCCTTACCTGTGTGAAGGAGATTTAGACCAAGCTTTTTATTGGTTGAATGATGCTCTTTTTGTGATGAAAGTTGCAGATTCATGTGATAGTTAACAAATACCTGTTTCTTGTGATAGATTTGGATACTCATATATTTTCGTACTTAACTTTGACTGTAAATTTGACTAACTTATTAAAAAAAGTGAGATCGCATTTGTTAAAAACCTATTCATATGTCTTTATTTAAGGACCAATTTTTGTATTATTAAGCTTCTTTATATCATACAAGATTTCCATAAATACATGATTGGATATAAAATTTTATTCTTAAACAAACTATAGTAATATTACGTATTTGTTCAGCTATAGTATATTACAAATATTATGTATATTATGAATATACATAATATTTGTAACAAATATTATGTATTTGTTCAAATTATAGTAATATTATGTATTTGTTTGTATTTTATTCAGAATATTTATCAAATTATTATATTTTATTTTTAAATGAAATAGTAACATTCGAAATACTTCAATATATTTCATCATAAATATCTTTCTTAATACATGCAAAATGATAACATTGTTATTTCATTAGGGAGCTTTATTTTCTTTATATGAAAAGTTAAAAACAAGTTTCCAATAGTGTCATGTACAATAATGGAATTCATTTTTAAAAAAATGTATATTGATCTAAATGTATTTTCTGTCATTTGTTAGCTATTTATGGGAAATAATTTATACCGGTGATTAATTTATGGATTTCTTTTTTCTTGTTAGTAACTCTGATTTTGAAATTTTTTGCTTAAATAGTATTATATTCTATTAAATTAGATTTATTATCTAATTGTTTAAATAATCTTTGTAGCTCGTGTTAAATGTATTCATTGAAATATATTCCTATGCAATAATTTTTTTATTGTTGCTGATACTTTACTATTATAACCTATTTGTTGTATAATAATATTAGTATTATTTATCAAATGCATAATTTTTTAAAATTTCTTATCATGGTTCAAATGAAAATATAGTTTATTTTACATTGTTTTGGAATAGATTCTTATACATATCTTCATCTCTTTCCGTAACCATAACCACAATCTAATAAGAAAATCAAGATTTTTTTACAAGAATAGTATGTGTGTTATCCAGTAATATATATGTTGTGTTATTTCTAAATTCTTCACAAGTTTTTCAATATTTTTTGAAATTTGTTTTTTTTCTCTATGAAATTATTATCATTTTTTTCTATTTTAGAAAAAAAAAATTATCAATAGTCTTCATATTAAATAAGTGAATTATATTTATTACTGCTTTAAACAGCATTAAATTCGAAGCTATTACTAAGTTTTCATTAATTTTATATTCTGGATCGTATTGATTCAATTCTTATTGACGACAAAGTTTTTATTTACTTACTAATTACAAAGTATTATGCATTAATTTTCAACTAATGAAGATCATTAATTTAGTCAAATATTTCATATTCTTTTTTTTTCTTAATTTTATTTTTTATTATGAAGTTTACAAGTGAATATATTAATAAAATGAAATTGATTGGTATTCTTTTGTTAATATAAGATTAATAACCGAAGACTTGCATTCCAAGTGGCAAATCTTTGTTGTTGTTTTTTTCATTTAAATAATTTTTTTATTTCTTTTTTTGAAGGAGAAATTTAAAAAAAATCTAGTCCTTCGAATTCTGAGACACAATAGCTTATTTTCTTCCAGAATTTAGTATGCAAAATTTATAGAGACATTTTATTTTAAAAAGCGGGTTTTTTTGGGGGGGTTGCAAGTTTTTTCTTTAAATATAAAAAAAATGGAATCTATGAAGTAGTGGCACTTTTCCGTTAGCCGGGCGCAGTCGAAAAATCGTTAAAAATATTCTACATTATTTGGCTTTTTTTCCCTTCTTTAAAATCGATATAAGAAATTTGGCGAAATTTTATATATTTTGGCGACTTTTCGCTTGAGCCTAGCCAAGGGAAAAGTAACGAAATTTTAACTCTATATACCTAAAGTTTTAGTGCCTACATTTCCTGTATTTTTGTTTTAGTATGTTATAAACAATCATTTTTTATCTGTCGTTCTAATAATTTCTGTGTCGTATTTGTTTGAATGTATATCAAAAAAGTCTTTGTATCTTGCAATTTTTATGATAATAAATTAACTTTCTTCTTAAATTTGGGTGTGATGTTTGCTTTAATTGCGCAATTTTAATTACATACTAAAGTTCTCAACAAAGACGAATCCATTATAATAGAACCCACTTATGTGACGTCACATTCTGATGACAAAAACAACTGCACATGTTAAACCTAGCATTTAATTGTATGTTGACTGGAACCGAATTGTGACGTCACATACATTTTCCCCTTAAAAATATTTCAAAGATTCAAAAATTACTTCAATGCAATGGCCATCAAGCTGCTTTAATTGCACAATGTAATGATATATTACATTTTTCGACAAAGATGTATTCATTATAATAGAATCAACCCATGTGACGTCACAGTCTGATGTCAAAAAGCAACTGCTTATGTTAAATCTAGCATTTAATTGCATGTTGCTTCGAGTTTGACTGAGATGTCACAACCGTTTTCATTCTTCAAAATGTATCGAAGATTCGAAAATTATTTTGGCACAATGTATCAGGTGAGCACAAATAGACAGCTTTAAAGCCATTATATTTCTTAATTATTTTTTAATTTCCAGATTGGACTACTTTACTAAAAATATTGGGTACTTTTCCGGTAGCAAGTGAAAAATGGCCAAAGAAATTTGGCGGAATTCTACATTTGGCGATTTTTTACTTGCGCCAGCTTACGGAAAAGTACCAAATATTGCAGTTTGCTGATTTAAAATTCTGTTTGTTATACGACTTCAATTAAACTTAGCTTTCACCTTTTAACACTTTGCTGTACGATGTCGAGTGTGAATAGACATTCAATACTGCATCATTTTGACGCTTTATTTATGTATTTTTCAAATTTAATTGTTAAAAACGCTTACATAATGGTTAAGAGATGTAGATTAATTTTCCAAAGAAATTCGACTTAAAAGAATTATATATATTTATTTTTATAGCAATAAACAAGTCTTTATATTATGTGAATAATTTTGCATCTAATTATTTTTCGGACTGCTAAGAGTTAATAATAAGAAACACAGTAATTTACTTTTGTTATTAGCAAAACACGAGCATGTTATGATAAAAAGAAGAGAATTTTATATATGCAAGATTTTATTCAAATAAACTGTATTTCAGAACAAATATTATTCCTTGAGAATTGTTGAACCATTTTAAATTTTTGCTTTTGTTTATTTGTAGACTTCATAAAAATCAAATAAATGCTTCGATAGTGATATATATTTGATGCCCTCTAAATCTGGTTAAGAGTTAAATTGATTGTAAAATAAAATTTTAAGAGTTTAACGTATTTATTTATTTAAATAAATTTTCTATTTTAATTTATAGACTGCTAGAATATCCACGTATTTTATTCCTTTTTATACTGACATCTTTTAAGTACTACAATTTAATTAGTTGAATAAGCAATAAGACTGAGGATTACAGCCTTTGTTGTCCCGTATCCCATCAACTTCAAGTTTCCCATATCCCATCAACTTCAAGTTTTAAGCTGAACAAGTGATACGATTTGGATTTGAATTAGAATAAACACACAGCTAATATTTTATATTTGGGCTCTGTTTTATGAAATTTGAACAGGAATTTTAAATTTTTTGTATCATTGGGATAATAGTGTGTAATATTTTTTGAATTTCATCACACAGGGGATGTTTAAGATTTTGGGGAAAGGGATTATCATATGCGAACATGATGTTGTTTTAGTTAATAGGTTTCGATGTCTCCGAAATTTACAGGCGAAAAATATTTTTACCTATATAACATTATTATTATGTATGTTTCTTCAAAATTAGATACGTTTTTAAAAGGTTGGCCTGCTTTTTCCAGCATTGTTTTATTATTATGTATGATTCTTGGACAGCAGATGCGTTTTGAAAGGTTGACTGCTTTTACCAGTATTGTTTTATCATTACGTCCGCTTCTTTGGTAGAAGATGCGTTTTTAAAAGGCTGACGAAGAACTAGGACAATATAGATGTTATTTTATCTCAAAATCGGTTGAGCTCCAAAATTTTGTTTGCTAACTAGAAAAATTAAAAATGAAAGGTTAAAAAATTATCTATACGCTTGAAAAGAGAGAATGATAGAGAAATCTCGTGATTGTTTCAAACCAGTTTTAATGGGTTAATGACGTAGATTAATTAAGACAAATAATGACTTAAAAATAATAGCATTCCCATATGAATTCAAGTTTGTGATCGTAGATTTCATTCTGTTTTACCTTTATTTTTATTTTATTTTTCAGGATGAGTATTGAAAATTGCATACGTCATAATTTCATGTAATTACGTTAATATAGTGTTTACTACATTCAGGAAAATTAAATAATATTACTTGTGGGTTTTAATCTGCAGTTTTTTGCCAGATGCAGACGAAAAAGGTTGATTAAAGCATAAATAAAAATAAAGAAACTGTGTCTAAGAAGGTTATACTCACAATTATTTAGATGCAAAAGATAAAAAGAATACATAATAAAAATAATGAATTCTGAAAACAGACGAAGACAAAGGGGAAAAGATTTAAGACATAAAAAAGGAAAATATACTAGGAAATTCGTTAATGTGAAGAAATTATAGAAATAAGATGCAATTGTGAATTCATAGCTCAACAGATTTTGCTTTGATTAATTCTGTTTAAAAAGCTGTACGTTTGAAAATAGATAGTAACAAAGATCCAAAAATTCATAAAAGATTGGTTTTTATATTATTATCACAATTAATAATGAATTAAAAGTTTAATGCAATAGTCAGGTCACAATAACATGATACGATTATAACATTTGGTCGTTATACTAATTAATTTTATTATTCTGTTTGAAATGTATTCTAGCGGAAACCCCCCCCCCCAAAAAAAAACATTAAAAAAGACAAAATAAATAAAAATTCAAATTAAATTATGAAAAGAATCCTAAATTCCAATTTCTGGGAAAATAAAATCGAATTACTAAACGAAAAAGAGTGTTCAATATGCAATTCAAATCTTCATTTAAAACAAAATTCCAATTTCCCACAGAGAGTACTGAAATAATCGAAAATTGTTTATTTGCTATCATTGGAGAGATTTCCTCAAATCTGAATTATTAGATGCTGCATGAAGGAAAGAAAAATCACTTAATTTTTATCTAAAATACCTTGTAATCTTTAATTCTTGGATAAATTACCAAAATAATCATGTTTCTATTCGCTGACATAAATACCACAAATACTATTTTGACAAATACTAAAAAAAGATTCCTAATATGATTAGCTTTCTAAAAACATTACCAATTATTATTATTACTAGGGTGGCTTTAAAAGCCTTCACTTAACCCTTTGCGATCGAAAAAGTAATTCGATGCATAATTATTCACCTAATACATGGACCTGTTTATTACATCAAAATTAATGCAACTGCTTTAAGTTAAGTTTCTCTGAAAAATAAATCTGCATCATTTTAAGACTCTGTAGATGTTTTGAACAATTAAAATTTTAAGAAAGGAATAAATAAAATGTCCAAATGATGCACCTTCTTGAATGGTGGCTGAGAGTAGACATACGACCTCAAAGGGTTAAATTCGATTATTAAAAGTGATATTTTTTTAATTCAAGATTTCAATCAGAATATCTCATAGTTACAATAGCTTAAATGCAGTAATAATAATGAAGCAGTTTTACAATTCACAAAGGTCGTTAAAAAGCCTATACGGTTAATCATTGAAATAGCAATGTATTCGTTCCTCTATGCAGATTCACGTGTTTTTTATTCATGAAAATAGATATTGATTTAGATTCTCTGTACATAAAAATAGAAGGAGTTCCGTTGAAGCAAATTTAATACTGATTTTCACTGACCAATTTTCAATATTCTTTTAGTGAAACTATTAAGTGTGATATGAAAGAAATTCTTTTTTTGTCCAACCATTTCACTTTTTTCTAAAGAAATAACCAATTTTCTAAAAATTATCTTTTCGATATATTAAACTCTGCAACCGCAAATTCTTGCTTCGTTGTTATTCTATTTCTTCTGAACTATAAATTAATTTTCATTAATTTGTGCTTTTCAGAAATAACTTGTGAATTTTTAAATAATTTTCTGTTTCATTCTTTAAGTCAGTTGCATGGTTTATGATGGACGGTTTTGGCATTTTTTTTAAATATGTTATTAAAATCCCTTTTAAAGGCATCGCATATCATTTATAGAATTTATCTGTAAAATTTACAAACTATTCAAATCATAAAGTATTTTTTGTGCAGAATAATATCGCGTTTCAATTTTAAAGTTTTGCAGGATTACCCCACTCTGTATTTATTCCTTCAAAAAGGGGTTAGTTTAATTAAAACTTTATAAATTGATTCGAAAAGAGGGTGAGTTCTAATTGAAAATAATAGATTTGATAAAAAAAATTTAGATGCAAGTTTTAAATAGATGTGACACCGTTTAAAATTTTTCTAATATATTTAATTAGAAATTCATAAATAAAATATCTTTATCTGGATATGGAATTTAGCTGAAGAAGAGGAATTAAAAAATTAAGACCTACTTTTTAGTCTAAATATGAAATATCCTTGCTTTCCAAATTGCCCTTACAAATCATTTGGCTCAAATATAATGGTTTTTAATTGTAAAGAGGTTGATTACCGAATTATTTTTAATCATTATATTACAATGAACTTCTCTTTAGTAAAACATTTGCCAGTGCCTTGACCTAGAATCATGTCTTCCTCTTGATCTGATTATACCGGATTCGAGGCCTGGTTCTGGCATGGTTGTTCTCTGTGTGATGTGTGTGACAGAGCCCCCCCCCCATAAAAAAATTTGCAAGTGAGTGTAGGAATGTCATCTTCATATGAGTTAGAGGTCAGACTTCTGCCCTTGACTGCTCAGGGGTCTTCACCCTCAGAAGATACAACACCCATCTTTCCCCGATCCTTTTGGCTTGGTTTGAACTAGTGCTCATTTCAAGGGGTATAAGTAACAACAACATTTTACTCTCTTACAAACTCTCTGTGTACAACCCGACTTTCATTTGGGAGGTATTGTTCATGTACGCCTTTTTCTTGTGTACAGCTGACCAACCCCTGGGCCTCACCCAGGACTCTGGTATCGGTGATGTACGGATCTTGATTGATAGCAGAAATTCGATTCAATACTTGAGGGATTGACCATAAATTAATGATAAATTGAGGCAAGATATTATTGCCAAATTGGCTACGTTGTCCCAGGTAGTTTCTGTGTGCTTGCAATGGATTCCCTCTCATGTTGGTATCCATGGCAATGATGTCGCTGATCGACTTGCCGTGGAAGGTAGTAAACTCTCTACTCCTTGAACGTCTGTTTTAAAAGTGTCAGAGATTCATTCCATGTTTATTGACAAAGTAAAATCAATTTGGAGGATTCCTCCTGAACACGATTGGTACGCCGCAGAGCGTCCTGGTTTCTCTTTGCAGAACACCCGCTCAAGACTTGGCCAATCTGCCTTAGCTAGGCTAAGGTTTGGCCACATTAGAAGTCCGGTCTTCGACGGCCCTAACAAGAAAGACCCTTTCTACTTGCCCTTGCTTGGCTACTGCCCCTCCCTCTCATATTATCTCTTGTATCGGTGCCTCTGAGAGGCAACTGTCGGATGAGAGCGAGAGTGTTTTTTGACCTTCTGGTGCGACACGATCTTTTGGACTTGGTCTAGGGGTCTAGACCAAGGGAACGAAATAGAATCAGCAGGATTTTTTTTGACTTTCACGTACACCCATGAAAAAATTAGAACTAATTCCAAAGAGTTTGGTTTTGAAAAGTGGTCATCAAATGCGAATATTACAAATCAGCGACATAATGCGTTTAGAAATATTAGACCACATTTATAATAAAAAATATTGCAATAAACATTTCTTTATGCTGACATAAATATACAGAAATAAATAATGACATCGAATATTCTGATTGTATTAAAAATACACCTGTTTTACTTTACCTCCTTCACTGACTTATTTTTTTAGAGTAACAAAAGTGCTCGAAATATATTTTGAAGTATAGTTTCTTTTGATATAGTTTTGATTTTTTTTTCTAAAATTTTTGAATTCCTCACATGCTGTTGTATATTTTCCCCTTCACACTCCGAAAAATAATTAGATGCAAAATTATTCCGCTAATACAAAAATTTATTTATTGCTATGAAAAATAAATATACATAATTCTTTTAAGTCGAATTTCTTTGAAAAATTAATCTACCTCTCTTAACCACTATGTAGGTGTTTCTAACAATTAAATTTGAAAAATGAACAAATAAAACGTCAAAATGATGCACCGTCTTGAATGGTGAGCACCCTTTTGCACCATCGGAATGCAAAAGGTTAATATAAGTTTTCTTTAGAGTACGTTTGTACATATTTAACATCACTTTATTATATATTTAGTAATCTAAGTTATATTGATTAAATTATCGTTTCATAACAGAAATAAAAGGTAAATATTAAAAAAAATTAAGTAAACTTTATTGAAAAAAATTATATTCACTTTTCAATAATATTTATTAAAATATCCGTACATTTTTTATCTGTAAAAGCAAATGTCAGATCTTCAGTTTTGCTCATATCATCATTCACAAGTGCAAAATCAGATCCAGAAATGATGGTTTCAGATTATAAGTTTAAAGATATTATAATGATGTCTTCAAATTTAGGTGATTCGTAGCTTATGGTAGACAATGTAGTCCCATCTATATAAAAATATTTGGATTTATCAATTGATATAAGTCAAATTTTTAACCATACACATACTTTTATATATCCATTTTAAGAAACTTTTTTTAATCTTCAGTATTTGTAATTTTTTGAAAAAGTTTCGCCAAAAAGATATATACACATCTATAATTCCTGCACAAAAATGTAAATAATTCATGAATAAATATTATTAAATGTAATGAAAATAATTCATATATTTTTAACTCAACTAATTTTTAAAATGTTCCATCTGTTTTCGATACTCTATTCTATATTATGTATATCAATTGGAATAATATATATATGTATTTATTTTATATGTATATATGTAATTATTTTTTATTCATATTTATTTATTTATTTTATTTCTTTAATTTCATATTCATTTTACATTAAAAAGGAGCTTTATTTTTCATTTTAAAAATTTGAATTTACTTATGATTACTTATTTCCATTATTGACCATTAATGATTAAGTAAACTCCTTTTGTCATAAGTTTTTTTCCATCTTAAGTATTGACGTAAGGCAGAATACAACTTTTTAAAACATAAATTTCTACTAAATTTTGTTGTTTTCTATTTTGTTTTGTTAAATACAGAGACTAGTATTATTTTCCCAATTCTTTATGAAATATAAAATTCTTAATACGCAAATAGAACTTATAATCAACTACAACTAATTTTTATAGCATGAGTATATTACTAGGGGTGTTCAAATGAAAAGGTACAAAACGAATCTGTGGGTATAAATGAAGATTTTATTCAATGTATACACCATAAACCTGAGCACAACGACCCCATTGATTAACGAGTTGAAGGAATCCTTGTTCGTAGGATTCGTATGGCCGTGACGAGACCCAGTTCCTCAGTCCTTCAGTTAGCCGTATGAGTTTAAGTGCTTCTATTTCAGATGATTTTTCAAGGGAACAAAGACATGAAAATCGCAGGGTGACATGTCCGAGCTGTAGCGAGTATAGTCAAGATGCTCCAACTACGACAATTCAGTGTGTGTGACCCTGGAGATGGACGTTTTCATGGAGCAGAACTAAACTCCCTGTGAGTAGTCTTGGTATTTTGTTCTTGATAAACCTGCGTAATCTTCGGAGTATTTCATAGTACACATCGGAGTTAATGGTTCTTCTGTGCTCAAGGAATTCAACAAGTAGCGGAACTTGGACGGCGAATTCAAGGACGCTTTGAAGGACTGGATCTTGTCATGGCCTCAGAAATTCTGGGAACAAGGAATACTTCGGTTCTTTAATCAATGGAATCTTGTGCTCAGGGCTATAGAGTATGAATAAAGTCTTCATTTATACCCACAGAGTCGTTTCGTACTTTTTCATTTGAAACCCCTTTTACAAATTATAACTCGTATATATATATATTTTTTTTTTCTTTTCTTATCACTTAATTTGAGGAATAGAAAGAAAACTCTAAAATCCATTCTCAGTAAGTATATAAAAAATATTATTTGAAAAATGGTTTTAAAAAATAATAATAAATAATTATGCATTTCCCACGCACAATCTAAGTACCTGTTTGAAGACTGCCAAATACACTTCATTTTCAAATTCCGATGCTAAATCCTCTTCCAGAATTTGTTTTTTAACAGGAACATTCAAATTCAAATTTCTCTTTACCACTTTTATTTCCAGTATGAATGTCTGGATCGCTGAAATATACAACATTTTTAATGTCATTTCCTTACATTTAGAAGCTCATTTTGAAATATGTTTTTATTTTGTAAAATAATTAAAAGTCAGACTGAGGCTCAGCGAACCAATTTTGAACACTTCTGGCACGATGTATTCTTGCATTATCGTCCATGAAGTATCCGTTCCAACAGGATAAAAATGCAACATTGCATGATCTACCGGTATATCTTGCATCGCATGGCTGTTTGTTTACCCTCGAGGATCACCAGGGCACCACTTCCATGCCAGCAGAACATGCTCCATATCACGATACTCCCTCCAGACCCTTGCACAGTGAGAGTAAGGCAAGATGGATTCATGGCTTCGTGGGGGTTCTCGCCAAATTCGACATTTTCCATCAGTGTACAATAAGGTGTAGCGTGATTCATCCGACCCCATTATCCGTTTCCAATCCTCAGATGCCCAGCGTCTTCTTTCCCGACACCACTGCAAACAAATATTTGTGTATAGGACAGAAATGAGTGGTTTTCTCACAGGCACTCGACTATGAATTCCTATCCTCTGCAATTCTCTGCGCATAGTTCGGGTTGAAATCTGTTGGGAAGAGCCTTGGTTGAAGATTTGTGTCAGTTGAATTACAGTAAAGTCCTTGTTCTGCCGTACAATTCGTTGGAAATGACGCCAATGACGCTCTTGGAAAACTAGGCTCGAACTGCAGTTACGTCTTTTAGAGAAGGACTGTGGGTTCTGATTCCAACTTTTGAAAACCTTTGATATGGTTGTTTTTGAGAGCCCGGTGAGATCTGCCGTCTTCAAAATCAAGGCACCTGCTAAACGGGCACCAACAATAAGCTCTTTTTCAAATGGCGAAAGATCTGCCGTTTTTCCCATTTTGCTTTCTTCATCACAAAAAGAACTCTTACACCTTACTTATACCAGCATTCTAAACGCGTGTAACCCACATCATCATCATCATCACATAAATTTGCGTACTTCCTCCTTTGCACGCATTCAAATTCAAATCTCAAAGGTTTCTAATTCATTGGCCAGTAAGTGTGTTATATATCTGACCTCAATAAAATTAGAGGAGAGAATATTAATATTAATACGTTAAATATGTCATTATTTTTGTGTTCCAACTGTTAAGAGGATTTTAAAAAGTAACCACCTATTTTATATATTACTATTATGACAGTAATTTTAAAAGTAATCTTCAGGAAATGGAAACGTACCTTGTATAATAAACAATGAAAAACAATCAATTTTTTTTTTCTAAAATATGCCAGAATTCTGAACTTTTGTATAACAGCATACAAATATTTATTTATATTTTTTTCCAGCATACAATATGATAAAGGGTATCCAATGACAGGAAAGAAGATAAAAATTTTATGTAAACTATAGTTAATAATCAGAAACACCCACCTGCGATCCACTTGCACAAATCTTTATAGCTGTAATTCTTTTGATGCTTTATTAGTGGAATATTTTCTTGTGTTTTCGTATTTGTTGATTCTAAAAGGCAGAAAGATTCATAGCTATCTATTCTCTATAATTAATACAATATTTATGCTATAATATTACAAAAACTATTAAATTGTTAACAATTTTAGTTGTTTAAAGAGGTACTGGATTTTTTCAAGAAATTTTAATCCTCCAAAATTTAACAACTTAAAATGTACTGCTTTAAGTAATTTAGGGGTGGGAGGGAAGGGATTTCGAATATGTATATCATATTTGAATTGCTCTTTTTTTAACTAATTGAAACTACAAAAGAAGTTATTTTAAACATAATTAATTTAACATCGAAACTAACTTTACTTTACTTTAGTTATGAACACAAAAATATGTAAAAAGATATTACTGTATTAAAGAGAAATATTATTGATCATAATTAAATAAGAAAATTTAGGGTTTACAAAGCTATAATAACAGGCATGTCATATTTTAGGACCATTTTTTATAAAATAAAATGTTAAAATACAATAATCATAAAAATTCTACTTTTATTTCTTTTATATGAAACACTCCGAGCGTGTGGCGGCTGGCGCTCGTTAAATCTGTTGTGGTCGTAAATTCCTCCATATCGAGAGTAATACTCTTGGGGGTACTGGGTCAGAGGTGATCGTTCTCTGTTCTACATTGCGATCTGAGATGAATGAATGAATATGCATGAATGTAGTCCACCCCTAGAAAGTGTTGTGACGTGTGTGTAGCTAAGTCGTACTTTTGGACCCTAGATGGCGTTACTTGTAAAACAAAGAGACGCATATCTTATACTTAAAATCAACTGATCGTATCAGCGGAGGCTTGTCCATGGCAAGTGCCATTAGTCACAACAACAACATATGAAACACTGATAAAAATATTCATACAGTGAATATTGCGATATAATTTCTAAATTTTTACATAAAATTAATCTAGAGAGTAAACATATGTACATAAAATTTGAAGTTAAGTTGAACAGAGCTGAAAAAAAATAAGCAATATACTAAAAAATCAGATTCGTTTCTTCATAAGTTTCATACAACTTATTAAGTTTAATTTATTATATATTGACAATAACTATCCAGTTTAAAATATAATAATTTTAATTTTGATTATTTCAATACGATAGCAAACGTGACTTCAATGGCAAATATAAACAGAAGGAATTAAAACTACAATAATTGAAATAAGTAGATTTAAAATATAGAAAATATTAACATCCTTAACAAATATTAGAATTAGATTAAAATATTCTTTTAATATGAATCAAAAACTGCTTACCATCCTTATTTCCACTTTTTTCTGAACCATAATCCTTCAATATTTGTAGCTTATCTGAATTATGCACAGTTATCTTCTCTTTCAAAAATTTTGTTTTTATCTTGTCTAAAAGAAATTTTTCTTTGACTAAAGAGTTTTGATGCATGGAAGGTATTTTCGATGCCAATTTGTCGGTTGTTCTCTTACTAACAACATTTTTCCAGTCTTTAATTAGAAACTTATGACTCAAACCTGGCAAGTACTTTTCTTCAAATTTCTTTATGTTTGTTGCCTGTGATTGCACTGTTCGCAACGAATTCGTTCCATTATTTATCGTCCCATTATCAGAAAGCTTTTGTTCCATTTTTGACTTATCCACTTGTTTGGTATTTGTTTTCATATGTTCACATTTTTCTAAAAATGATCCAGGATTGGTTTTTCCGTTTTGAATTTCTTCACGATTTACCTCAAGTTTTCTATGATCAGCGCATGGAGATTTTGAAGTTAGTATTTTATCTTTTTGGAAACATTCACCGCGCTGTCGACTGTTATTGGACAAATGAGAGGATTTAAAATCTGTTTTCGATGATTGCGGTGAAATAGACACAACAGGTTTTGCATTACCATTGTTTTTAATAATATTGGACAAAAACTGAGCATTACAATATGGACGTTTACTGAAAATTTGATGCGATTTTACTGGTGGAACACTTTCTTTCCTAAACGGGAAAGAATTTATCAAATAACTCTGAATAAAGTTTTTATTTTTGTCATCAATTAATACTTGTTCATTGCAATATAGACCATTTTCTAAATTTTTTGATTCACATTTGTTGAAAGATTTTTCTCCAATTTGGACACAATTCTTATATTCAACATTTCCATTAACTTTAAAATCACTTGCATCAATTTGTCTTTCAAAATTATTTAAAGTGTCTTTTCTGCTATTTAAAAAGTGTTCACAAACATTATTGTAACCATCCATCTCAACAGATTCTCTATTAGCAGACCTAACACAATTTCCAGATACTTTTATTTTGTAATTTATATTCGTTTTCTTCGGAATTTGGCAGTTGTTTTCTGCACTTCTCAAATCTTTTTTAATCCTAGAGCTTTTTTGCGCGACTTTTTTCATAAAAGGATTAAAATCCTTTCTGTAAACTGTGGTCTTAAAATTTCGATCAATTTTGTTCATTCCGTTAATATTTTTCAATTTGCAGCTATTATCATTGTAACTCATATCAGCATCTATTCCCTTAAAGAGATCTGAATCTTCTTTGCATTGTGTCTTTGAATTATTTATGTTTCCTTCTTTTAATATTTGACTACCTTTGTCGTTATATTGTAAAGTTTCATTTAGCATGATTTTTGCGGGTGGTCTTTTAAAAAGAGCTACATCTTTTTCTCTCTTTGTAATATTCTGATAAGAATAGACTTCATTAGGAATTTTGCTGACACCGTTATTTTCATTTCCTGCAATGATTGTGTCATTTGCTACTATTTTGTGAAATCTTTGGAAATTATCATTATTTGATCCTTTTTTAAGATTATCCACTGCTCGTGAACGCCATGTATAGATAAATGGCATTTCGTTGTAACGAAGTTTTTCCTTTTTCGGAAAAACAGTGTTCCATAATTCATTGTAATTAATTTTTTTATTTCCAAATGTCATCTTAGAAGTGGACCTCGAATTATTAACTTCCGAGTTCAAATTTTGAGTCTTTGGTATTTCATTACCATTATTTATTTCTCTTTTATAATGATGGTCTTTGTTTAATTGGTAATCAGCATTTTGATAATGATAGTAATTAAATTTCAAAGCTTCATTTTGTATTTTATTTAATTTATCACACTCTACATAATTAATGTCTGATTTTACCGTGTTTAAATGAGTTGGAGTTGTTACGAGATTAGCATTTTTTATTTGCTCTTGATAAGAGAAGGAAGAAGGAATTATCTTTTCAACTTTATCATCTTTCTGTTCTTCATTTCTTATATTGTTTACATCCATAGAACCACGATTTTTTTTCTGAAATTCTTCATAAATGTCTCTATTTTGAAACTGACGCTTTGGAGTTATTGCTGTGGTTGGTTTCCGAGTAATTAAATCACCAAAGCATTCATTTTGTGGCAACAGTTTTTCGTATTTCATTCTAGACAATCTATTAAATCTCGTGTTATCTGAATAATTCTTGTTACCAGTATCTGAATAGTGTCTAATATTATCTCTGTATGAGTGCTGAAAGTTTAAATATGGATGTGCATAGATCGGTGTATTTGGTGGATTATAATAATATCCTTTCCAACGACCTCTAAGCCTATCTGAAGGAGAGTAATTCGAATTTAATGATTTTTTATAATCCATATAATTATTTGTGTTCGTGAGGTAAGGATGAAATCTGTTTTGATAGTGTTTCCAGTATTCCGAGTGTTTCACCATTTCTTGATTCATATTTGTTGAATTTAGGCTTAAAGGTAGCCCTCCTCTTATTAATGAAACAGATTATAGGATGTCTATTTCAAAAGAAAATATAAAGCATTTTAGTTAATTATTTTTATTTTATATGTTTATTCTGTTATAATAAAATTATTTTTCATTGTTTAAATTAAAATGTAACTTATAGGCATCTAATGCACAATTTTCATATCCTGCTTTTCAAATTTAATTTGATTATATATTTTCTTCATGCTTAATTTAACCCTTTATTGAATGAATTAATAAAGCGTTGGAAAAATTCATGATGGAAAGAGCTTTATTTAATTATCAATAAGACATATTAAAAGAAAAATAATGAAAAAGTGTGTTTGTTACGGAACCATATATGGGCTAGTATGAACTGAGACAGAAACCATTACAGTTGAAAAATGGAAAAATTATTATCCGTCGAGAAAGATGAGTATATCGACTCCATGAAGTATTTTTTTTTTCTAAAAGTACTTAAGCTTTACTGTGTTATCGTTTTTTTGAAAATGAATCACTCGCACTTCAATTCTGCTTTTTCATCCACTTGCACAAAAGTGAGGTTATTTCGAAATGTCATAAATTCATAGACAATTTTTTCTCCACTTTATTATTGCTAAATGTATATTTGATGGATTAAAATAGTTTGAATTATTTAATAATATTTAATTTGGAAATAATATTGAATCAAAACTTGAATACCATATATGGTCCTGTATGCAGTTAAGGGTTAAGCTCATCGATAATAAAGAGTAGAATCAAAAGAACAAAATCTCTTTTATAAAATACTTTGATAATAGTGATAATAAAATTCATTATTAGGAGATTTTTAAATACACTACATAAATTTGATTTTAATGTTTATAATTTTTTTTGTTTTTCTTATTTATAATAATTTAAGATATACTTATACAAGCGAATTCGTTACAGATAATTTGGGAAAGCTCATGATATGCTAAATACTATTGAGCTAACATACAACATAAGTGCATGTTCTCACTCTATTTTCTTAGCTAACTAATGCCTATTTATTTAACCAGACATTTAATAATGAATCTTAGAAGTTGCATTATGAAGAAAAACACTAAAATAGGCTTTATCGTCTTAATAATTTTTTATTATTATTTTGTTGTAAAGATATTGATATTTCTTTAGTTTTAATAATACCTTAACGATATTTACATGCTTAAATATTATAACATTTGAATGGTGTAATTAGTCTAGCTTTTGATTAGTTGAACAATTAAACAAAAAAATTTGCCATGAACATGATTTAAATTTCCTAGTATATGAGAATAATTTTACCGATAGTTAAACAAAAATGTAATTAAAAATTAAGATTCTTGATGTTGAAAAGAAAGAGAACAAAAAGGGGTTATATATGATAACTTTGATTTGATACTATTATTTCCCTCTTCGTCCTATTTCTTTGGTACTGTTATTGAAAATGGTTTCATTCGAATTGGATGATTCTATTCTATTCAATTGAATAGTTTTATTTATATATTATTTATTTTTGATAAGCACTAATAATCTGGCTATAGAATTTTTTTAAATATATTATTTTTTTAAAAAAATTGCTATCAAATTAAATACTTGTTAATATTTGAGTATTTATATTTTGTGAATTTTCTGCATAATAATAAATATTTTCTGAATATTTATTAATACTAATCAATATTTTCAGATTATTTATTAGTATTCCGTCAAGATCCAACTTTTTGAACGTGAAAATATTTACAAATTTCAATTAATTAACCTCTTAAAATGACGCAATAATAACGTTAAAACAAAGGATTCTCTTATAGCTAAATTATTTTGATTACTATCATTATAAGAATTATTGCAATAAAATATAAAAGCCTCGTAGATTTCCAACTGATATTTCCCAGGCTGAAAATATGAAAATTAAAAGTTTAATACCTCCCCTTTTTTTATTTATGATCAATTTTATCAGAGATAATAACTTTTGAAATTCCTTATCAGGTTAACAAATGAATGAATTATTTCAATATGCTGATTATCAGTAAAAGTGTGATTGCTGTAAAAAGCGTTCAAGACCATTTGATCTATTTAGAAAAATTGGACTACTTAAGCTAAAAGAAACCCTTTTATGGTGGGACTTTACTTCCATATTTAATCATTTTCTCAGAATAAACTAATCCATTTGGATAGTTTTAGCTCAGATATCCCATAAGTTTTGTTTTGTCTTAATTTATATCTTTATTTGAAATTTGTAAATTTATATCTTTATGTGAATTTGCAATACCAAATTTAGTGAATAAAGAACACTGTAATAAAGCAAACGACTTTTTCTTAAAGTATTAATTAGAAAAAAGATACATAATATTTATTCATTAAAACATTTTTTTATTTCGAACCTTTTTTTCAATGCATATAATATTAGAAATGAATATTGGAATCAATTAATATTCACTTGAATTTTGGCTCGAATACTTCTTGTAGAAAACCCCAAAACAATTCAAATATTCGATATACAGGGTGGTTTTAATTAAAGCTCCATTTTGAAATGGTCAAAAAAGAAAACAACTGGACCAAATGTTATCAAAATTGGTAATAATTTAAAGTAGGTCATAATAATCCCTTTTCCGTCAAAAACAAAGGTTCAAAAATTCTCCACCAAAGCAGAAATGACGTTATATGAAATATTGTAAAGCAAAATAAAGCATGAAGCAAGACATCGGTTTAAAATGTGTTTTATCGTTTCTAAAACGTGTTACAAAGCATATTCAATCTGCCCTCAACCTTTTTCTGAATCCTAATGAATTCGCATTTCTGCATTCTCAATATTAGTCTTAGCATGTCAGGAAGAATGTTACGCATTTATCGTTATATCGTATCTTTTGGTTCTACAAAAGTGTTCAAATTATCAACATAAACAATGCTTTTTTAGATAATACACATTGAACGTGCTTTGAAAAGATGTTTCAGAAACGATTTGACACATTTTAAACTGATGTCTTTTTGTCCTCATTCGTTTAACAATATTGCATATAACGCCATTTCTTCCCTAGTGGTGAGTGTTTGAACTTCTTTTGAAGGAAAAGAAATTCCTATGTCATCTTTTGAACTATTACCAAGTTCGATAACATTTGGTCTAGTAGTTTTCCTTTTATGGCCATTTCAAAGTAAAACTTTAATTATAACCGCCCTGTGTTACTCATTTTTCAATTGCTGTTCGTAACTGTACGAACAATTCTTATGCTTTTGAAAACAATTAACCATATTTTGCTTGCATTTTCAGTGCTAATATTCTTGTTCTTACGTGAAAGTTTTAATGAAATCTCCTATTTGTTCTTAAATTTTGTTTTATTCATTTAATATCGTTTTCTATTTATAAGTATTCACTTTTGGAAATATTATTTAAAAGATGCAATTAGATATGTTTTTTAATTAAAATTATGTTTTTGTCTTATTTCAATAAATTGATTACTGGAACGCTTTTTTTATTTAGGGTACACTGTATAAATTAGTGAATTATAAAAACACTTAAATCCAAAAGAAATCAATGCAAAGTTTAAATGATTTTTAAAAATTTCAGTTTTAATTTTCTTTAGTGCAAATTCTTAATGGATCCTATTTCTTAACTTTAAACAGGAGAACTATTTTAAAACAACAAGCGTCTTTCTTTTCTGCGTAGAACATTCGAAAATAGAACAATAACACATTTCTTTACTAAAAACGGTTATTCAAATTGTATATATGACACAAAAAATTAGATAACAAACGCGTGCATGTATTATATCATACAACACAATTAATCATATATTCAATTAACAAGCACATTTATGTTATATCATGTAGTGAAGCATTTAATTAAGTAATTTAAAAGATTGGATGAAAAACATTGGATGAAAAAATTAAACTGGTGCGTTTGATTTGCATGATGTAAGCCTGAATAATTTAAACTTTAATTTAAGGCATCTAATAGATTAGTTAATTTTTAATTGATTATTTACATTGATTAAATTATCATCACTTTCTTTTCTCAATCAGATCACTAAAAAAAAGTGACAACGAACATTTTAAACCTAACATTGTATGGACTGTTTTTTTAAATTCATATGTTATAAATGTAAAATTAATACCATGTGAATTTTTAATTCTTCTCCCGTTGTGAAAATGATATTCATTTATTTTATACTTAAGTTTAACTTTTCAAGTGTTTTTATTACGGAATTGCATACTCAATAATTCAAAAGAAAAGTTCATAAAAATATTCCTTATGTCAAATCAAACAATTTTCAAAAATATATAAGTTGAATATTGAAAACATTTTCTATATGAGAAACATTTCGAAAGAGAAACTGTCAACTTACATGAAACAATTAATACCTGTACAGATAACAATTTTTTAAGGAAGGATTTTAAACAAAACAATTATGGATTGGAGAAAATAATGAAACCGAGACAAATAAAAATGAATTTCTCAAAATTGATAACAAGATAGAATTGATTGTAACAAATTATCTTATCCTAATAGCAAATTCAAAGAATTCATGCCTGTAAAATTAGTATATTCATGTTCATACAAATAAAAAAGTTTGAAGAGAAACCATTTCAAAAATAATAAAATATCATTGATATTAAATGAATTAATATTTAGCTCCAGTTAATTCTAAATACCTTCAGATTTTGAAGAAATTATCAGTATTTATATTATTTAAGTATGCACATAAAATAAGTCAATATCATTTAAAAATTCAATAAGATCTAAGTAAATATCCATAAGAAATTTAAAATTAATCACTTACTATTATTTTATACGATTAACAGAAATGATTTTATACAATTAATAAAAATTAAATAGCGTAGTTATAATTCTTTTTATTCTTATATTGTTCACATTTTATAATATCATAACACTTCCTTTCTTACGCAAATAGGAATATTTTTTCATTGAAAAACTTACTGTATTTTTTTCTTTTGCTGTTATTTTTCTGGACAATTTTAAAAGCAATTTGCAGAATATTTTCTTATTTGACAATTTATAAAAATAAATATGTACATTCTCAAATATAAAGAATTAACAGATAAATATCTCTACCTCTTTAGACAGAAAAATTTCTTTCGAACATAAATCATGCTATAAATAAAAAAAAAATAAAAAATAAAAGTTCAGACGATTTTTTTCTTCAGCAGACGATATGAGCATAAATTATCAAAATTATATATTTTTTTTATTCAATCTAAAATGCAAGGAAAATTTGGAACTAAAATTTACTTTAAAACATTTTCTTTTTCTTTTTAAAAATTTTATTTGTCGCGTGGTTGAATTTAATTTACCTTAAATTAAAAAGTAATCCAGAAACCTTCTATTCTATATTGATGATTTTCCCATACATCATTTTAATCGTTTGCCTGAAATAATCGTTTGGTATCAAAATAATATGCCGATTTTATTTATTTTCTACGACGATTTATACTGAAATGTAGTTTATATTATAAATCATCACATTATTTGTTAAGTCTAACATTCATATTTATAAATAATTTTAAAAAATATCGTAATATACTTAAAAAACAACCACTGAAATTTAACTTTGTTTGCCATCATCTTCCAAAATTAAAACAGTACAATATTTAAAGCTTTTTTTTATCTTCGTCTATCTTATAATCATAAAAAAATTGATATCGTCGAAATGCTCTTGAGTATAAATCAGGTAACTTAATCAGTAAAAAGAATTTTTGGAAAATATACTTGAAAATATTTTTTTTAATTAGAGAAAAATGAATGGAAATAGCATTCGTATCATAGAAAAACTTATTTTTTAAACTTTAACGTAATTAAAAAAAGGTTTTTGTAAAATTTTATGAGTTTTTTTTAAGTAAAATATTAAAGGTTTGGTTAATTTTTAATTAAAAATCTACATAAAATTAGGAAATACTCTTTTCCTACATAAGCAAATTAGTGAAATAAATATTCAAACGAGACATTTTTTTACAACTTTGATATCTCTAAGCTCACCGATCTTCTGTATGAAGGTTTTTAAACATTTTATGCTCTGTCTATTGTAATAATTTAAAGATAATACGTAAATATTTTCTTATTAAAATATAAAAATGTTTCGAATGTTTAATATTAAAATATATATTTCATTTAAGACTGATGTTCTTAAACTGAATGCATGAATATATTATGTTAAAATTTCGTGAATCATTAAATGATTAATTTTACGCCGTTGAACACTTTTGCTAGAACTTTCTTCAAATTTCACATTATTAAAAAGATTAAAAGGAAATCTGCTATGCATATTTTAATGTACCACGTCAGAACACCACTTCTTGAATTGCCAAGCACCATTTGCTCGTGCAAATTAAATTATACTTTTATTCATTTTAATTGTTTCTTTGAATCAGTCATTTTAGTATTGCAAACGATCCAAAAAAAACTTTGTCTCGCATTTATTGTTTTAAAAAATATTTCATTTTATTTCATTTCATTTCATGTAATCACGTGATCAAAATGACCTATTTATAGGTTTTATTCGTTAGGCTTTAGTGTCAACAAAATAACGCGGCTAACCCAGTATAAGACAAGAAACCCTTACCAATCTTCTTAGTTGAGCTTAACAAAAATCAAACTGTTGATGAAATCTTTAGTCTTAAAGAAATTGGTTATCTCAAAATTACAGTGGAAAGCTACAGAGGACGGAATTCCGTCTCGCAATGTTTTAATTGCAACCTGTTCGGTCACATAGCTAACAACTGCTCTATGCAACCACGTTGCTTAAAGTGCGGGGAGGCCCATCAAACCAGGAGCTGCCACTTGAAAGATAAGGTTGAATCCCCTAGGTGTATAAATTGTGAACAAATGGGTCACACGGCCGCGTTTCGTGGGTGCCCAAAATTCCCCAAAATAAATACCCCTATCCAAAATCGCCTTAATTATTTTAATTCAAATTTCAGAAAATCAAATTTGTCTTATGCAAATAGTGTTAATTCAAATCTCCCTCAACAAAAAATCGGTAGTCTGGATGTTACCGCTCAAAACAATACGCAGCAAGTAAACGAACTTAAAGATATACTAGAGGCAATTAATGAAATCAAGCAGCTATTTAATATGCACCCCAATCTTATTGAAGCAACGAAATCAATGAAAAATAACAGTGACCCCACTACTAAATTCCTGATCTTTTTTAATGCTATCTGCAAGCCAGTCAATCCCTAAACTAACGGACGGACGACAACTTCACTACAGTCAGCCCCAGGAAAGCTGCTAAACATAGAAAAGAAGAAGTAGCAACTCCGATTACCACCACAAATAAATTTGAAACACTAGATGACAATCAAGAGACGAGAACCGACCACAACCCCAGGCCAGCTCCCATCAACCTAAAAATCAGCTCTAACTACAACAGCACCCTGCAGGAAATTAATAGAAAGTATCCCAAAACAACAAACAGACTCATCAGAGGAATGATCGCAATCCAGCCGGATACAGAAGAGGAAAGAACTAAAATAATTGACCTACTTACAGAGAAAAAAGAAGAATTCGTCCTCTCGGAAAAATACTCAGAAAGACCCCTCAAAATAATCATTAAAGGCCTCCCCGGAGATACCGAAAAGGAAGAAATAGCCGAGGAACTGAAAAAAAAGAAAATACGAAGTAGCAAGAATATCTCAACTCAAGAACTTCAAAACAAAGACCCTACATCCCATCTTCCTTGCAGAAATTAAAAAAACAAAACTAGCTACTAACATCTATAATGAAAAAGAACTCCTACACTTCATAGTCAAGATGGAAACGTACAGGAAAAAAAGCTCAGCCACCATGTGCTTTAATTGCTCAGGATTCCACCACACAGCAAGAAACTGCAGACTGGCACCTAAATGCATCAAATGTGGCGGGGGCCACAGCACCCGAGACTGTGAAATCAAGACAATCATCTCAGATCCCACCTGCGTCAACTGCCACGAGAAAGGACACACCGCAGCTTGGAAAGGTTGCCCGAAATTCCCGAAATTGATAACTAAAAACGGAAGACCCTCCTACGCTGAAATAATCCGGAAGAAGCCCACGCAGCCAGCACCAGTCAACAATAACTCAGTAAACAACCCACCGGAAACAGCACCAGAAGACCTCTCATCAATAGCTGAAACCCTCCAGATCCTGAAAGAACTCAAAGAAATTCTCCGAGAATTCCCAACTCTCCTGGAAGTTGTCAAGCTAGCCCGGAAAGCCCTTGACAGGGAAGAAAAAAAATTAATCATTCTCAACGCCCTGATCGGTTAAATTACTGCTCTCCATCCAGCTCTGAGACTTCCTCCCCCCAATCCTGCCTGAACCTTCTGCATCTTGCCTGACTGACTGTGAACCAGCTGAACTGTCCAACCTTAATTATTAAGTACAACTTTCACCTAATTTAAATTATCTAATTAAACTCCTTTTTTTTTCTCTTCCTCTCCTCCTTAATTAATAATTTCTACTAATTAATTCTCTTGTTTGGAAACGATCTTTTTTTTAATACTTTGAACTAATCTTTATTATGTTAGTTTATTTTGCTAGGTATCGAAGAAGCAACAGTTACGGAATGGAGGCTATAGGCTCACGCCCGGGTCCTCCTTCCAAATGCACTATCGGTTGGGCCTAAACTAAATCTCAAATTTTCTTGCCAAGCCTTTTATACCAATAGCCTGAAACCAATGATATTACAGCCTTCCTTCTGTAGCCACGCCCCCACCCTTCTGGGTACTCTATGCATTCTCTCAGTCCATGGCAGTTCTTTGCTCGCTACGCTCGCAACAACATCTACCAAGCTCGAGGATAAGCCCCAGCCGGGGCTAGGCGCCTCGTTAATGAACTCTTAGTAGCCATTAACTTATTTTTTTAAATCATAGTTTTGTAAATGCGATGGCAACACGTTATGAATAGCTGATTTTTTTTTGAGGTGCTCGTGCAGATAATTTTTATTTTTCGCCTACGAATTTTTGTTGACGCCAAAAACCTCATCTTAAAGACAACATCATGTTCTGACATGATAACACTTAATACAACGATCTTACCTTAGGGCCTTTCGTTTGCTTTGACAAATAAAAAGTAATGCAAATCGAAAAGTTATAAATGTTTATTCGATTTTTTTTTTTTTTTTTGAGATTCTACATATGAGGTTGAGAACTTTCAAGATATCTCTTTGCCACTTGTATTGCGAAGCATTGCTCTTTAAATTTAACAATTTGCAACATTTTATTTTGTTGGCCACACGTACTCATTATGAGAGGTGCTAAATAAGCGAGTTTATTTATAGAGATAGATATAAAAGAAGTAAACAGTTTAATGATCATTAACAACATTATAAAATTGCAATTTTAAACTATGAAGGAAACGAACCGGCTAGTAATAATATTAAAAAATACAAATGTATTTAGAGAGCACATTTGCTGCTACACCTAAAACCCAGATTAACAAAACGAAAGTAGAAAAATTATCATCAAAGAAAACAAAATCTGGCCTGATGATTTTCTCAAGGGTCACCATCAGGCAGAGATTCCAAAAAAGGGATTTTTTTCTGTAAAGAGCTTTACTATTGTTTGAATATAAATCCATTTGGAACCTGAAAAAAATTTGGTGCTTCTTTTAGGCCTTAATTGGGATTTTTCGGGTCACAAATGGCTTTATATTCAGACAATAATCAATACCTTTACAGAAAAAAATCACATTTTTGAAATGCCTGCTTGATGGTGACACTTGAGAAAGTCATCAAGATCGAATTTTCTTGGAGAATGAATTATGATGATACCGTATTGAAAAGATAATAATTGACAATCAATCTTCATAATTCATCTGACGAGATAATAGATTTGCAAAAACCCTTTCATCCATATTTGTCCAAATGGATTTAAATTATATTTTCATTTTTATATACCAAAGGAAAAAGAAATTAAGAATCAATTTAATCAATGCATTTATTCTTTAATGCTTAAATACGTTTTATTGTTTCAAACAAAGACAAAACAAGAATGTATATAAACAAAACTTTCATATAAATAAATTTCAGAAATCAACTAAAGCTTGCCATCTTTTGTACATTCAAAAATAAACTTCCTTGTTCAATCGAAGAAATTATTGAAGTCCAAAAGTGTTTTTCTTATGGCAATCTCTTTTCTCGGAAACCATCAATTGTATCGCTCCAGATTTTTCCTCCATTTATTTCAAAACTTGGCAATAGAATATTTTTCTCAATAAGTTCATATCTCATCCTGTAAAATTATTTCATTATTATTAATGGGAAAGTTATTAATATTAATGTTATTTCAAAATTATTAATGTTAGCGTGTATAATTATTTCATTATTACTTAAGTTATATATAAAAAAGCTTGAATTTGATATCAAAATAAAATTTGTAATTGTGATGAAACTTTAACTAAGAAAATTTTAATTTCAAACTAAATTCGCTAATATAATAGTTTTATTTGGTAATAGATTTTTCAGAACGAAATTGCACATCTGTGATTGGCTACTTTGTCAGTATATTCAATTATTATTAAATATACAATTATAATTTATCATATTTTTTTTCTTTATTTCTTTTATATAACATATAAACACATATTTGCTTTAAATCGGTCTTTTGTTTTTCTTAAATGCTTTTCTATCCATGCATTTTTACATTTTAGCAACAAACAATATGAAAGATTATAATATTCAATTCTTTCTATTCAGAAAAAAAGTTTTAAATCAATTAAATTAAATTTCTAGCTGTTTATTTGCTTTCGTGTTGGAATTTACCTCTTTTATTTAACATAATTGTTTGTCTTAGACAGTATTTAATACTGTTTCTTATAATAATAAATTAGAAGTTAATAAGCATTAATCCATTACGCACGAATTTGATTATATTTTGAGCTTTTTCTAGAAATTACTAGGCAATGGCTTTATCTTTTTTTGCTGCCTGTCTTCTTAAAACCGAAAAACAAAATTGATAACTGAAAACTTCAAATCAGCCATTGCCTAAAGCGACAGCCAAAATTTTGATCTCTCAAATCTTATTTGCAATCGCATTTTATTTTCTCTTTAAATATATTTTTTTAACATTATTCTCATATTTAATCTTCATTATTGTAATAGTTTAATACAAAATGACTTTTAAGTAGTGATGATTTAGTTTTATTTGGAAATTGTGGGTGTTAAAAATCGGCGTGAATTATAGTAATATTTTTTCTAATATCACGAAGGCATCTGAAAAAATATATATTCTTTCAAATGAAAATGATTTCTAAGAAATTTCTCAAACTCTTTTTCTACATAATGGAAATAAAATAATACGTACAGAAATATATATATATTATGTATAAATAAAAATTAATGATTAAAATTTTGATATATCGCCTTATGCAATATAAGGTATATGAAAGTCATATTTAAGGAATGATTAAGACATAAAAATAAAAGTGTTGCTAAAATTCATAAATACGATGACGAAAAATAAAACATGAAAAAAAAATTTACTAGGCTGATTCTTCTGCAATATTTTCTTCTTTCTTCTCAATTTCAAGCAGGGCATTCCTAACGCCTTTCACCAAAGTTATACCTACATTCAGCTCTGAAAAAAAAATTATCAATAAAAAAATCATGAGTGTTACTCCATTGTTTAAACAATTTAGTTTAAGAGCCTGCTTTAATATTGTCATAACAAGTAATTAAAAAGAATTACGTCAATTTCTACTTCGGTCAACTAAGAAAATTTTTATTTTAGTTACTTTTTAGTAAATAATTTTATTTATTACAAATAATTTATTAAAAAATTATGTCTGGTCAAAAGAAATTCAAGTCCGTATCAATGAAATAATAAGCCAGAAAAAACTGCGCATGCGTGAATTTTCAATGCCATAGGGGGGGGGGGTAACGTAATACTGACTAGAAAATTTTAATGTCCTTCATTATGTTTAATTTTAATTCAAAAGTACTTCAAAATTATTCCAAAAAGTCTATGAATTAACAATGTTTAATTTTAAATGCCTCCAACACTAAGAAAATGAACAGAATTGTTTGAAATGTTCGGTCGAAAACATGCTAAGCCTGAACTCAGTAGAGTGGGGGGGGGGGCTGAAATCTTATTCAGTTGACGTTGGGGAAAGGAAAGGTTTTGTGGGAAAGTTAGATTTTAATTAATTAATAGAAGTTAGTTCAAATAATTAATAGAAGAATAGTTCAAATAAACTGTGTTTATAATAGTTATTGCATTTACATCGGTCGGTTTATAATTGTTATTGCATTTACAATTATGCACAATTATAAACCGACATATGGTCAACCCACTGACAGGCTTGTTTACAAACGTTGATAAAAATCCACATTTAGTTGTTAATTAAGCTTGTTTACATCTTTTAAAGTTTTGCAGTAATCAATGTCACTAGCACTCGAACACTGGAAAGGTGAACTTTCTGTAAATCCATTTCTCTCAAAATTTGATTCAAAAAAATTCATAAATTATGTGCCAAGTCCATATATTAAATTGAGCTATCAAGTTTATAGACAGATCAATGTAGCACCAAAGAGAGAGAGAGAGATTTGGGGAACTTAAGGAGGTTTTAGGCACAAAGATTCGCCAACAACTTTTCAAGATTCGCAAGAACTTTTTTTTGTATTTACAATATTTTTATTTTCTCTACTTCGAATACACAAAGATAAAAAGTTATAATTACCAATTAGTGCACTTTTTTTGTTCGCAACAATTAATTAATTTTTGGGAAAAAGTTCTAAAATATAAAAATAAATGCAATATATATTTCGAATCAGTTTTTGATTCAAACCATATCTTATTACAAATTTGATTTGAAAAATTATTATTTAACTAATCATTGAAATTACCAATTTTAAAAACTGTAAAAAAAATTAAAAGCCCTTAATTATTACTGACAAAGAGAAAGTATATATATTTTAACAAAAGCGTTCGAAGCATTGTCTAAATTCGCGAATTTTGATACGTTGTGATATTTTAAATTTACGGACAAAAAACTAAATAATCTGATTTTTCATATTCTGTAGTTATTTTACAAATATTATAAATTTTCATAAAGCCTAAATTCTATCAATTTTTTCGGTAAATTTTTAGAAATTATATTTTAATGTTACAATTACAGTATATAATTATTTCCACTTTTGATGTGTTAGATACCAATATGTTATTTTGAAAGTAAATACGAAATTATACTCACGATTTGTTAATCTATGCGAAAACTTTTCAACTCCTCTATGAAAAGTTGTTGGTGTGACGCTTGTTTTCATTTGGCTTATCCAATTCGAAAGTCTAGTCATTTCACTTTGAATATCTTTCTTTGGACCTGGAATTGAAAATTATTTATTAGAAGCTTTCAAATGCCCTAAGAAATCATTTAAAATTACTCACATTTTATTTAGCAATTTTTAATATGCTCTATAAGTGAGAAGCTATCGGAAAATATAAAAAATGTGTGAAATTAAGCACAAATGTATGCAGTTAAACACAAATACAAAAATTTGTAAAAGCAATGTGGTATTAATATACTATCATTCTCATTTACAAATATTTATTAAAAGTAGACACAAGAGTTTTCTGTTTTATTATTGAATTTATTCCAGTGTACATCTATAGTATGTCCTGCTTTTTAAATACATCTTTTATTTGTTTATTTATATAATTAAATGAAACTGTAGAGTTTAAAAAATATATATCAAGAGTCGATATAAATTTATAATTAATTTTTAAATGATAATTTACATGAAAAAAGAAAAATTACTAAAATATTACATTTGAATAATAAGAATGAAATATACTGTCTGCAAATAAGAAACATTTAATTTTTACAAAAAAAAATAACAAAAAGATCTAACATTCATCAGTGATCTAATTTATTTCAAAGAAAATAGTTATTTATTAAAAGATCGTTCTGCCGTTTCTAAAAAGCATTCAATTAGATAATAAGCATAATTCTTTATTGAATTTTCGAGATTTAAAAGAACATTTCTCAACTAAAATATTAACATTAATTGATGAGGGGGTTACCAATAAATTTTTGAAGTATGCAATCTACACCTTTAAACGTTTTACTTTTTTTTTTCTCTTACGAATTTGAAAAGCTTAGCTGCCATTCGTTTTTTCACTGCTGCTTATGTGATTCATATCTACTCTAGTCAGAAACTTATAGGAAAAAAATTTGGTACTTATGTATTATACCGTCTTCGCCAACGATCGTCAATGGTTTAGTAACTCATTGGCAATGGATTTAAATTTGGCGATAAAGATCAACGGATTACACCATTGACGGATTGCCATAATTGGCGGTTTAGCAACTTATTGGCTACGACTTCAAATTTGGCAATAAAGTTGGGTGGTATGATAAATAAATACCAAAAATTTACTTTGATTCTTAATTACAACTTATGCACTTAAAATTATCTTTTCCAAATTCAAGTAGATTTAAAAATTTTAGATAATTTTTTAATGACATTTCTTTTTTATGAATATTTTGCATTCGATAAAATGAAATCAAATGTAAGTTACGCTTACCCTTTTGTTTGCTGCTGTAGTTGGCTTTCCCAAAAACTGAGCTATTTAGTCGTCTTTGATGCAGCTCTTGTGAAACTGTTTTATATTTTTGTGGCACTTTATCTGAACTACTTATGCGTGGTGCAATTGGTTGTTTCCCATCTGAACTTGGTATGATTTTCTTTGCCGGGTTTAGATAAGTTTTATAGTTGGGTGGCACCAGCAAATAAGTTTTCTTGGGATTTTTATTCACCAAAAAAACTTTGAAATTTTGTGGCAGCTGACTGTTTTGAGGTGGCAGAGGATTAATGTTAATGCTACTTTCTTTATTTCCAGGTATAGCATTTTCACCAGTAATTTGCTCATCATTTCTCGAGTTTACAGGTTTTCCATTAAAAGAGTTAGTACTTTTCGGTAAAGGTTGTATGTTCTTGAAATAGGGATTTACGTTTGGGGTGTTTATTGGCCTCAGGGGTCTAATCATTGGAAAATTCCCAGCTTGCAGAACAGCAATGTCACTGTTCGATAAGGCTGGGATTAAAAATGGTCTCAAAATGGGAAATTGAGTTTGAGAATTGATATAAAATGGCTCATTATGCTGATAGGGTAAATTGTTGCTGGTTACTGGAAAGTTTACAACATTGTTTTGGTTGAGAAATAAATTTGGTGTTCCAAATATTCCATTATATCCAAAGTTTTGCCCGTAGAACATCTGACTTCTCAAAGTTTCATCATTTTCTGCACTGCATCCAAATAACATTGGATCAACATATTGGAATGAGCAATTCTGCTCATCAGAGAGGGTTGATTGAATTACGGGTTCTGGTAATTCAGTTTTTACATCTTTGAAATTTCGAGAGGTTGCACATTCGTCATCAGATGAAGCAATGTCAATAATTTCTGGGTCATTTTTCCCTCCCGCGGTACACTTTTTCGGAAGAATAAACTGCTGTTTCATCATTCTGATTTTTTCATTATGACCTCTCAGAGGTCGCTTCGTGATATTTTTTAACTTTTTGAAACTATCACTCCTTATTTTTTGTGAGCTTTGTGCGGACGAATGGTAAAATGAAGATGAATGAGGCTTAGAAAGATTTCCATATGCTTCATACCTCATTTTTAATCGATGAGAGTTTCTTTTGTTAAGCTTATTTCGATCGCGCAAAACTTTCCGGTCAACCATAAACCAGCTACGTCTCTTTTCCATTAAACGTTTTTTACGTTGTTCCTTGGTAAATTTCGTCAGGATTTTCTTGCTACAAATCCGTTTAGGGACAAGGCCTAAAGTGCTTAGAAATTGAGATTTTGGGTCTGTAAATACAGTAGGATAAACCCCAGGATAAATCTGAGCATCTTTTAATTGTTTCTTAAATTCGTGTAAGTTCTTCGGTTTCTTACAGGATTTCATTAATGAATAACTGTTTCTACTTGAATCGTCGTTTTCCATTACAAAGTTAGAATAGTTTCTATGCAATGTAGACGATGGCATTGAAATTGAACCTGAATTATTAGCTTTTTCACGTTTGTTTACATTTTTAATATCCAAAGGCTGTCTAAAGAATTGCGTCTTCTTATCCGTTTGTGCAGACCAAAGCGATCTGGATTCATTTCTTTCATTTTCTATGAAAACTAGAGATTGTGGAACATCGCGTTCTCCATGTATATCAAACTTAGGTTCTGTACTCTCATCGTTATTGATACTTTTTAAAGATAGTTGTGAAAGATACTTATTTTTTGACAAAGCCATATTTTCGTAACTTTCGCTTTTATCCATCTTTGTCAAAGAATTCATCCGATTTTCAAATTTTTCAGGTAAAACTTCCAAGGCGTTATATCTGTTACTAAGGTAACTTTGTAGAATTGGATATTCATTTGGCGAAATGCTATCTATCGGTGAAATTTCCATTGAACTGTTATAGAAATCAGCATACTCAAAGTTCGAATCTGGATAGAACGGTCGAGGAACAGTTGAAACAGGAAAACCTTTAAAGTATAATTTTAATATTTTAGGTTATTGAGAGAGAAACACATTTTTATAACTTTAAAAATACATATAACAGAATGTCTTTTTGAAATATTAGACAAAGAAATAAAAGGGATTTTAAGTTTGGGATTATTGCAAGATATTTGTCTTTAAATGTTTCAAATTAGACTTTAATATGATTTATTGTTTGAAAATAATCTTATTTATGATGTTTTATGTTATGTAGCGCCGAAGACCCATTTTAATTCATAAGAATTATGATCCGAATTGCCAGCATTCGATAGTAAAAAGTTGTATAAATTTGTCCGGTTTTATGAATGAACCAAGGTCTTCAAACATTAGTATATATTATTCATATCTGATAAGTATCTATTAATGGTATTTTCTTTATGAGAAATGGCACTGATTCTATTTCTGCACATCAAAAATCCATAATATGGACTCTTATACAACACGCGAAATGCATTTCATAGGAAACCACATTATACGGCATATGCGTTATCAGACAAATTTATACGCTCAAACATATCTTCAGTTATTAATTTAGCATATAAGTTAATGAAAAATTAAAAGCAAGAAAAACGTTGTATGAGATCAGAAAAGGTAAATTTTGATAGTGAATTATTAATAAAACACTTGATATAAAGAAAAAAAATAAGACAATTCTTACTTAGGTCAAAAAGGAAATATTTTTTTTGTTACTTTTTTTTAAATAATTACAGTTAATATAAATAATAAGTCAAAAAATTATACCTGTCCAAAACAAAATCAAGCTCGTATCCGTTGAAAATAAATCAGAACAAACTAAGAACACAACCAGAACACCAAAACAAAATCATTGGCGTTGAAAAATCAACGCCAGTTGAGGATTCAATGTATTACGGTAACGCAATCCTAATCTGTATTGCGGTAACACAATACAGATTAGGATTTTTTATTTTCCTTTATTCTGTATTATTTTAATTCAAAAGCACATCAAATTGAATCAGAAAAATTGATTTATTAACAATGCTTAAACATTAATTAAATTAATTAACATTAATTAATTAATTTAATTTATTCATTCATTAACATTACTTAAATGCATCAAACATTAAGAATCGTTTGAAATAATCTCCCGAAAACATGTTAAGCCTAACCTCATTAGAGTGGGAGAAAAAACAAATTGAAGGCTTACTCATTTGGCGGTGGGGAAGATAAGATTTTTGGCGGGAAAGCTAGTTTTTAATTGATAAATAAAAAATTAATAAACCAATATTCGAAAAAACTGTATTAACATCAATATATATATATATATATATATATATATATATAATAAAGAGAGTGTGAGCTAATAGTAGGAATTGACTTACACTGATAATAGCCATAATTGGTAACCTTAAGAACATAAATTGATAAAAGAATTGAGTTTTTTATCCATTTACTTAACATAAAATAAAGTGTACAGATATTTTTAAATGCTTTTTCGGTAATATAATTCTTACAATGAATTACATTGTAAGAAATTCAAAGAGCATTAAAATTACTTACGCAAATTATAACCAGATTATTCCGAAAATATCATAGAAAACCATATCGAAAAGATTATGGATGTTTAAACCAGATTCGGTTTTAGTGTAGGCTTAAGAAATAAAAAAAATTAATGGCCCAAAAATTTCGTATTGTTCACGATTAAAAACCAAAATCAATTCACAATGGAACCTAAAAGGGATCTTTTCAAAATGTGAATCATACTTTAGAATATGAAAGGAGACTAAAGCAGAAAATGATTGGTTACCTCGACATGACCAGTGAAATCATTCAAGGACAGACATTTACAGACAATTTGATTTTCTAGATTAATAGACTGTTTTGAAGTAACTCAAAGTTTATTGGAAATAAGTATAATATTTTTGAGTCGTCGTGAAATACTTGAGGTGATACTTGGTCTGTGAATCTCATTTCCGAAAAGTCATTTAGTGACAATATATTTGATTCGCAGCATATCTTTTGTGCCATCGGAATTTAAACTTGCAATTTCAAAATCCAGTCTAGACAGTTCAACTACGATCTATTTCGAAGTGAAATCAAATATTTATTTATATGTATTTGTGCTTATTTATATGCTATATTATTTATGTTATGTATTTATACATATTACAAAGAATTATTCTATAAATTTTTTAAAGGGCACTAAAATTGGGATATTTTTTGATAAAAAATGATAATTATTTTTGAAATGATTATATTAAAAATGTGTAAACATATTATAAAACCTTTAGATTCAGAGTTTTGGGCTTTTAATATAGATCATAATGAGTTCATAAAAAATTCATTTTATGTAAAATTCTTAAAATGTTCTCCAAATACCATATATAATCTTTAGACCACAACTTAACCTTCTTTTTTTTAGTTTAAGCAACCTAAAATATTTACTTACCTTGGAAAAGCTTTCTGCAGTAAGTTTTAATGGCTTTTCCTATCTCTTTTTGGCATGCAGTATTTTTGCAATGATTGGAAATGGCATTCATCACAATTTCTAAGTCCATGCCAAAATTTTTCTTCGTCCATGTATACTTTCTCTGTATCTGAGGAAAATCACATTATTCGGCATACTTTCAAACTTAAATAAAGTTTAAAAGGAAAGGAATACTTGATTTTTAAAATGGACCGTAATTTAGTTCTTACTATAGAAGCTCAAATATAAATTTTAAATGATATACGATCCTGATAACTTCATAAAAACTTCTACTTTAAATCGAGGATATTTTTTTATTTCAATGATTTTAAATTATCTAAGAAAAGATATCAATAAATAAACGCATTGTGATCACTGGAGCACATATTGATATCGATTAATTTTAATCATTTCTTGATGCATGTGCTAATTTTAGTCCTCTATATTCCAGATTAAGTAAAGATGCCAATTATTCAGTAATAGTTTTATATTAAATCGATCAAAAACACATCGAAGTTTTACAAGCAAAACTGGCAATTTCAATTTTCTAAATTTTATGAAATGAAAATTATTTTTTTTTCAACCAACGACAATGTATTTTTACATTTGATGTGAATGTGTTGTTTCCTGCTCAAAGGGTCGATTTCAAGAGGCCACCCATAATTTAATAGTAATCTACTATTTTTAGGCTCAGATCAAATCTCTTTTTATGTTTTTGGGTTATGGAATTCATAAAAATACCATTAAAATTTTTAAAAAGTTTTCTAAGTCTAGTAAAACATTAAAACTTAATGGTTAAACTACGATTTATCAAAATATCCTTTTCTTTATAACATGTGAGAATATGAAGTTGTTTTGGTTAGGAGGTTTTGACATCTCCGAAATTTAAAATTATGGGGTCTGGGCTATGATATAAAGTCACCATCTCTGATGTATTACCAGAAGAAGAAAAAAATTAGATTAAATTAAAATTATTTTAAGGAGGTCAGGGTGAATATTTCGATGCGTTAGAAAGTTAATTACTTGTTTACGTACCTGAAAATGTATAATATTAAGTAAGTATACTATGACATGATATTTAAAAATTTTTAAAGAAAAATGTTTTGTAAAATTCGATACATTTCCACAGCTAAAATGCTAGGTACTGAACTTCTTATCCATTAGTATTTTTATTCACCGATTTAAAAACCTGAGGAAGTGGTCTCTCCAAAACTTGTTTGAATACTCTCTAATAAATCTATCATGCCGGTCAACGCCTTACATGACCCTCTATACTATTCTAATACTATTCTAATTCCTCTATACTAAGAAAGTAAAATGGATTTAAAAGAATTATAACATTTTATGACAGAAGGAACTAAGTAATTAAAGAAGATGTCTTCAGTCATCGTCGAATAAATAATATGAAAAATCATCGAGTAATATCGAATAATTTTGTCACAATCACTTTATAAAATTAAATGAGCATGACGTTTACATTTAACTACATATTTTTATCACAGGCGGTTATAACTTTCGATTCCAGATTGGGCCAATCATGTGATTGGCTGTTCTAGGCATGTGATTCACTGACGTTTACCCTTTGCATCGTCATTTTCAATCTTCTTTTTTTAAATGTTTTCAATGAATCTTCGATTATTTTTAAGCTTAACGGAAATGTATATATGATTAATTAAAATATATTCTTATGTGTGTTGATATTCATATTTTATTAATGCATAAATAAAATAATTTTAGTAAATGCAACTATTCTCTTTCAATTATTTATAAATGTAAATGTTTTGTGAATTAATGTTTAATATGGATGCAAGAATTACAAGCTGCAAACGACTCAAATATTTCGAAAACACATGGACAATACGTCAGTGAGTCACATGCTTAGAACAGCCAATCGTGTTCAAGATGCCTAACCTGTAAAGGAAGGATATAGCTGCCTGTATTTTATTTAATTTCGTTGTGTTGTAATGCCATGTCTTCTTTCTCCTTCAAAATATGCAATGAATATCTGGCGAGAGTCATTTGACGTACACCATATGAGGAATCAATTTCATTGATTCGAAAGGTATTATTGCCAAGACTTTTATTACATTGACGAACTGTTTTGTAAAAACATTACAGGATAAAACTCAAAATAAGAGCAATTGGCGAAGTTTCTTATTTTAATACATTATATTACTGCAGAATATAAGTTGATATAATATCTAAATAAAAAATGATTATAAATATTCATAATAAATATTTTCGAAATTAATATATGAACCGGTGGAAATGGTCTCCCAAAAACTTTCTCGCATACTCTCTAATAAGGGTTTTATTCCTATCCCCTCCCCACCCCCTCTCCGAAAAAAAAATGTAGGTTTTATGTAAAGTAACGAATATCTTATTTAGCAATGGCGTGCAATAATGTTAAGTATTATCTTGGGCATGTCATGCTTTTTGGCGTGAATTTTTGGCATGCAGTTAAAAGTTTCCGAAAATATAATGTGCATTTTATATACGTTTTTCCATGCGTATTAAAATCAAAATTTGACACAGAACTACAATTATAAACTTTAAAAAATCAAGTATCAAGTCATTGTGTTTTATGGTATTAGTTGTAGTCTTATGGGATTTACATGTTGCTGAAAGTACAGACAGACAGACGGTCAACCTTTTGTGGGATTTTCTTCCAAAACTTGATAAGTGTCTATACTATAAATTTTAAATCTGTATACCAAATTTCATCCATCTAGTTCTCTTCGTCTTGTAATTATCGTAAATGTTTGTACTCAAAATTTGTATGAAATGTACACGTTTGGCGAATAAACCACATACCAAATTTCATGCCTCTAGATCAAATAGGTTTTGAGCTATCTTTGTTTTAAAAATGTTTTTTTTTAATTCGGAAAAATTAATTTTTTGATGATTACTATATTTTTCCTATACTTTGCATTCGAAAAAGCGAAAAGCGTGGAGATTTCAAGAAATTAGAGCAAACAATGTCGAATTTAAAACTTTTTTTTTATTTTACGTGACATTTGACATGTAAGATGAATATTATTACATGGGAAAACAATATTCATAATATAATCAATACATTCTGATATTGATTATAAGTTATTCTATTTAAAAGTTAGAGCAGTTAAAATAAATGGATGGAAAAATCCTTTGATTAATTTAGAATACTTTAAGCCTATTAGAAAATTTGGGAAGAATATTTTCATGACCCATACTGGCGATAAATATTCAAATAAAAGAAACATTCTTTAAATTAATTTTTAAAATTTCTTATTGTATATTTTATAAAATAGTTCTATACACCATAATAAAATAAATACAAAAATGGAATATCAAATTCATCCAATTATTATTCATTATTTTTTATTATTCTGGAAGAACGGTATTAAAGTTCATTACATTCAGAACGAAATAAGAATTTTGCGCTGAAACGAATTAAAAAAAATGCAGAGAATTATAAGCCAAATAGTAAAAATAAATTAATCAAATTGCAATATTTGAAATATATTCCAGAATACAGATTTTATATTTTTTGAAGCTATGTCAATATGTCAAGTAAATAGCTGTACAGCAAAAAAAGAATGTTCTTATTTTATACTCTAATAATTTCAAATGATTTAAATTAAGTAAGAATCTGCCATGAATCATTTTAACTTTTTTTTATCACGAATTCTGCAAGAATTTGTATTTAAAATCTTGTGCATTCAAACAAAAGATAAATATGGATTTATATGTTCATGCCGAGAAACGTTGCGAATAAATGACTTTCGCCAAATTTGGCGATTATTTAAAAACATATCGAAGGCATTTAAGGGACGATCAAATTATGTTATTCTATTTTAAAAGATATTGTTCTGTTATACAAAGAACAATTTAAAAAATTTGATAGCTATATTAAGATATTATATAATTAACAGGATGATATTTCAAGATTTTCTAATTAAATTAATCGCAAACACATAATTATGTTTCCCCTTATTTTGATATAATTTACTATCTAAATGCAAGCAAAAATACTATTTGCAATGATAATACATAATACTTTTGGTCTTAAATTCATATTTTAATAAAGTAAATAGATTGGTTTTATTATTAAAAATTAGCATTTTTTAATATCAGGCATATTATTAACACCATTAATTCACAGAGAATGTTCATACAATTCAAACATACGTCGGGAAAAAAAAAGAAAAATACTTACTTGGGTAATAATATTGTTGATACCCATGTGATTGTCACGATGAAATTCCATAATTATTTCTTCACATCTTTCTTGAGGAATAATAACCTTTCCCGAACTAGATAGAACTAAGTTGCCGCTTATAACCGTCATTCTTTTCGCCCAACTCTTGAATTTGCTTTGTAAAGCTCTTCTGTTTGTTTTTGCGCCTTGTTGAAAAGTAGGAATCATATCTCTCAATTCAAATTCAGGGGGTGCGCGTACTCTGCCATTTATAATGTAGCGTTTAAAAAGAATGTGTAAACGCTCTGAAAGCATGCTAAAATTCGTTGCAGATTGCACTTCCATGATATCCACGTTGTTTTAAAAGAAATAAAACCACACTAGAGTTAAATCAAAATATCTTAGAATACTTTTCCAAGAGGTATTACCTCGTGAACTACGAAGACACGTGCGTTAATAAGTCCATCGACAGTATGCCAAACGATAATTAAATTCACCCCCATCTCAGTTGCTACTTGCAAACGATTTTTTTCCCTTGTCCATTTCCCTTTACAACACTTATGCTCGTGGATTTATTGTTTTATTTATATACAATTTATACTTTAAGCCTTTTTGATAAAATAATGCAAAAATGGAATAAAAATGGCAATCTTGATTTCTTTCATCCTCTTTCTTTGTAAAAACATTATAAATAAATTAATGTTAAGAATGAAATAATATTTATACCATTCAGACACATTTTTATTGTGTATACTGTATTTTTCTATTTAAAAAGTAATAAAAGATTCTTAATAAGAATAAAATTTCTTTGAAAATATACAGAATAAGAATTCTTTATAATCAAAAATAAATTATACTGCTCATTATCTCTCCTCAAAAATAAAAGTTATCGATTGCGTTGCCATTTCTTAATAATAAAAAAGGTTTTTTTTATTGATCTTCCTATTTATTTTTTAAAATTTTTTAATTATCTTTTCAGGTGAGTATTTTTAAAGGCTGAATAAAAATAACTTTATAAGCATCAAATGTAATCAGATAAAGATTTTTTTTTAATTCCCGAATCTGGCGTAATGCATATCGTTTGGACTTCAAAATTAAAATGATAATAATAAATGAAGGAACGTTTTGAAATTTATACTGAAGGAATAATTATATAGTTTATAATAGTAAAAATTACGGAAATAAAATTATTGGAGATTTGAACCTCTAATTCGGATCATCGTAGCAAATTTAAGGATAAATTTGTCTATTAATTTATCTTGCTTTTTTTTCTTAATTATAGCAACGATAATGAGCACACACAAAAAATATTAAATAATGTTGGCGCGAGCATTTATAAAAACACAATTCCGAAAGAATCAACGTATTACTATAAAGTACGCTTAAAATTATTTTAAAAATTTATTGAAATTGGAGAAAAATAATTCTACTGAAATAGAATTGATATCATACAAATGCTTTTTTTTTAAATTTGAAAGCTATATAAAAAGTATTTTAGTGCAACAATGTATTCTGAAGTTATAGATGGAAAAATTTACAATTTTGATTAAATTTTAATTAAAATTTAGAAAAACCACCATTTAAGAGCACCTATTTGCCATGATATAGCTACTCACAAAATCATAATATTACAGATATTAAAGCAGTGAATAAAATATTATTAAATTAGAAATTTTACTTAGTTTTTCTTCTCAAAATTTTAAGCTAAATAGATTAGATCTTAGCATCTTTAATGTAGTTTCATATCGAATGACAGGAAAATGTTTCTTTAAATTAAGTTTAGAAATCGAATTTTAAGCTTTAGTTGAAATATGTTTTAGTTTCTTTCCAACTGTTATGAATTTTGTATAAATTAGATATAAATATTGTATGCATTTCTGAACTGTTGTGTAAACATTGTAAATAGTTTAATTGTATAAATTCATTGTAACGCAATCGCATGGCAGTGAGAAAAGATCGTTCTAAGGGAATTTGTAACAGAAGATCGCTATATTTTACCAACTTGGCGATATAGATGCGTTGGCGACATAATGAGGTCACTAACGGTTTTTATTACACGCTAAAATATGTAGTGGAAATTAAGAAATAATGATTTATTCTTAAAGAACATTTGAGAAATTTCTGGACTTGTCTTGAACGAGCGATCACTTTCGATAGTTGCCCCGTTTACTTCAGTTGGAGCGCTATTTTAAGACTCGCCTTAAAGGCGGGCAGTTTGTGGAGTTCGGAAAGAGAGCTTCGTTTGGTTTCCTTAGAGAGAGCGTCTTTTCTCTTGCTGCCTGTACGGATGTATAGATTCGTTGTTATTTGAAATTAGTGGGTTAAGTAGAGTTAATTCGCTGTGAATTTTGTAGCTTGAGTTGTGAATATTTAATGCGCGATTTCATAGACAATAAAGTCTGCATCTTCTTATCAAGAGAATTACTATCGTAATACAATTTTGAAATGCCGTAAATTTTTTCAAAGAGTTTTAGTTTACAATTTTATTCATAAATAACTGCATCATAAATCAGTATTTAAGACTACAAACAAGTCATTTTAAAATTTAGGATTATTGAAACCGATTCTTCTGAAATCGACATCGCCGGACCTAAAATTGTAATCAAATTTTAGTTCATTGTTATTACAAATTATATCACTTTTTAGCATATTCTTAAACAATTCGGTAATTACATAAATTGATAAGCTGTATGAAATGCTTCTAAAATTATCCGAATAAGGTTATTTAAATGTTCTATGAATTCCTAGATACAACTTAATTTTAAATCTAAAATCCTATTCCAGCTTATCTTAAAATAAAAATTATCACCTGCTGTATTTTATCGTATTTTAGACTAATATGTATGCCATTTCTTAGTGGGCTATGTGAAATTCACAAGAAATAAGGACTGAATTTTGAAACCCATTGCATCTCTGTATCTTATTCCATTTTTTAATACTTTTGGCTTCTTTTTTAAAAATTAAGTTTTGCGTCTGGAAAAAAGTAATTTTCACTTCAAGCATTTTTTAAAAAACTGCATCATGCTTTAGGGTTCCAAAACAAAAGCAGTATTACATTTAATCATACGTCAATTTCATAGAAGCAGTTATGTAATCTAGAATAAAAAACAAATTATATAAAATTCAATGGACATCATTATCTTTGACTATACTGGATGAAATGCCTCCCACCAATTTTATTTTAAAGATCCATTATACTTTTTGCAGCATGGAATGATATATGATGATATAACAAAGAGTAAGATCAAACCTTGGCAATTTCAGAACCAGAGAGTTACGGATGTTCCGGGCATCATTCTCGGCGGGTGTCGTGAAGATGAAACATTAGCGTGTTTGCATCACTTTTAAAAGACTACTTTGAAGAAGAAACGAAGGAATGTTAATATTCTATGGGACATATTCCATGGTTAAGATTCTATGGGCTCTTATTAAAGTAGCAATGTTGATTACTTTTGAAAAAAAAAATCTTTGGCGCCATATATTTTTCTACGCTATTGCATAAGTTCAAGTGCATGCAAATGATAGGCAGAAGGAGTTTATCATGTGACTGTAACAGCACTTGAATTGATCCTATTGCTTTTAAACGAAGTCTAAATATTCTTAACGATTTTTAAGCATTTCATTTTCAAAGTAAGTATTATTATTATCACAGCATTAACAGTCATTTTTAAGAACCATATGCCTCCTTAATGCTTCCAGTTTTCATTACATCAGTTCTTGATAATAGATAGAAATGGATTCTATGAGAGCAACCTAGTTTTATTGATTTCAGCCTTTCTAACAGAAAAGAAAAAGAATTTTATATAGAAATTTTTTCCTGATTTATAAAGATTCTAGTTATATTTCATTTACAAAACAAAGCGTGCATCTAATTATGAAGTAGAGAATATTTGTCTATCAAGTGATTAAAGATCAATTTTTTTAAAAAAAATCTTAGGGAGCAAGATTTCAGTACGCAATTAACTTTCAGTCAACAGTATAACAAAAGTACATGGGTAGGAACATAAAGAACAACTCTCAATTAATAAGAATTATTGTAAAATGGTATATTAAAAAGAATTAGTTCGTAAAATTTCGAAAAGTTCTGTTTGATAATGTGATTTTCCTTTTATTATTGCTTTACGCCTGTTCGCATATTTAAGTTACCATGAGATAACAAATATATTAAATTGTGGACTGATGATAAATAATTCGAATGGATGAATAAAAAATTTCCATGTCGAACATAAAGAAGAAATTTGTAAAGCATAAACTTATATCCTTAGCATGTTCAATAATCTTTCACACATTCTGGGCCAAATGGCCATTTAATATTTCAAATCTGATCTTTTACTTAATTTTTACAGTAAAAAGTATGCAAAATATTTGAAAACAGAATTTCAGACCCGAATTCTAAGTTTAAAAAAATTTTAATTCAAAATTGTTGAGTCATCTCTTTTCGGTGTATTTAATTAAGAATTCATTGTCGTGACGATATAAATAGGTTTCCTTATCCATTATTTATCTTCACATAATCAATCTGAAAAGTTTTGCCCAAATTTATTGTCATAAATGTCAGTTTCATAAAGTGTTTATTTCAAATTTTTATTCTAAAATCCAGTTATTAATTTCCTAATTTTCATATTCGCTTTTTATATCAGCTTTTATATGTGAATGCAGTACCGGAATAAAGTGGTTATAATACGTATCTTTACAAATTCATGTCTTCTACTTAACTGTACAATCCCTCATTTCATCCAGCTGTCAATGAAAATATTTGACAATAACTAAATTAAGCCACAATTTTCCGTTGCATTCTGGCTAAACATTGACAGTCGTTTCGATAGCACTATGGCCAGTAGTATAGTTAAAATCAAATTGCCATCACCGAACACCCTTCTGTGGGAGGTCCGTCTTCTCATCGAAGCAAAACTGAATCTATTCCACACTTCAATTTATCTTGTAAAGAAGCGAGAACCAACAACCGAACTGGTACACCTTTTCTTTCCCACATTCGGATATTTCTGGTGAAGAAAATTTGTGATAAATAATGAATAACTAGCAAGGTTGGCATTTTAATATTAAAATGAAATAATGATAGATTTAAGAATTAAAATGGAATTGCAGACTTCAAGCTGAATTAACCCGTAGTCTCAGATTTTTAATGAACTTATAACCTTATTGTATAAAATGTTTTACGACATCTTTATGATAACGTTCGATATGCCGGATAATATCATGAAAATATTTTAACAATGTAGTGGGGCATTTTATGCTTACAGGCTATTTTGTCTAGTTAACTTCCTGAGTGATTGATATTTCCTTTCTATTCGACTTACTGCCAAACATACCAACAACCCAATTAATAAATATAATAATTAATAAAAAAATTACCGAATCAGCAGGGTCAAAAATTTCCTCCATTCTAGACAAATCGGATATTGTTCATCACACTTATTCCAATAATCAAAAAAATGTAGAGATAAATTATGTCAAAATATTGATTTATGTAGGGCAGAACTAGAAATACAAATTCTCTTGTTGAAAAAGATCTGATTAAATTAACGTCACAGTATCTGAAAATAAGGATACTACTCCTTATTCCAGGAATATAGATAAACTTATTTGATAGAAAAAATAAAACACAAGTGTGTGATGATGTTTTGAATTCTATGACTATGAGTGAATGTTATATATTTTCCACGTGTTATACATACGTATAATGCTAAATTAATTGTACTTGAAAATCTCTTAACAATTAAGAAGGTTGTATCCAGAACGGTGCATTGACAATTTAATTAATTGTATAACTTAACGTGAAAAAAAATTAACTAGTATCTTATCAGATTTGTTATGAACTTAGGAATACATACCTTAATTTCCCAACATCCATCTTATTCTACTTGATTCATAAAATTTGAATCAATAGTTTTGTTTTGAAACAACCGGTTTTTGTTATGAAATAAGCAATAAACACTTCTGAAGACTATGGCCAGTCTATTTTTGTTTCCTTATTCTTTTCTTTTCACAAAAGCGGCACTAAATCCTAACTACAGTTGTTCCTTCTCTTGCATTCCGTTAGCTCCAATAATATGCGAAAATTATTTCTTTAGCTCCAGCTTTGGAAGTAATATTTAAATGGAATGGAAATTTAAATTTAGGATCTGGCCCTGGACAGACTTTCCATATAGTACTATGCTATCATCATGGCGAATTTTTAAAAAATAATAATAATTGCAGTATTCTTAAAAAAGAACTGAACCGAGATGATCAAATGCTGATCGAATTCGAAAATTCGAAAACATTTGTTTTCGTTCTGCAGTTGTGAAAAAAAATGAAAAGTTCCTCAAGAGCTTTTGATCTTTATAGAAATTTTTAACACAGAAATTTTACTACAATGATCTTTATTAAAATATTTTGTACAACTTTGGAAATATGATGTAGATCTCAGAAATTTTTTTCTAATGTATCGGAGCTATTACTATGTTGAGGTTAGCATGTTTTTTCAAACATTTGTGAATCTGAATACGGATCTTCTTTATCTACCTTGTCAACCTAATTGAAAAATATAGTTAACATTGGAAAAGCCCGTTTCTTCGTTTGACGGAATTATATTTCATAATTGCTATTTCAGCTGCAAGTTTAAGTTGAAGACGCACTCTTGTGAATTACGTTTTTGATTAAGGTCACCTTCGTATTCAGATACAAATGACTAAAACGTTGTGCATCTTTGGCATTAACATAAAACAATTAGATCGTAAATTTTTATGATTTGAAAATGTTGTGCACTTGCAGGGGAGCATATTTAGATTCTTAATATAAAAGAATTGTATGAAAAAAATTTGGATTCCATGGTATAGTTTCATATAATTACCTGTTGAACAGATTATTACTTTATGTACATCATTAATAATTTAGGATATAATCTTGGTAGTATTATAATGTCCACATTTTACATGAGCATGTATGAGTTCTATTATTTTATTTATTACGGAATGAACTTGTGTAGTCATTTCTCTTAATACTGTTCTGAATAAATAAGTATATTAAAAAAGTATGCTTTATGTGTTTGAATGTTATTGAAGCTCTGATTAGCATATTCTTTAAAAATATATAATAGTTAATTTTTAATTAAAATTTATTTCTATAATATAATCAATTTTATAAATTACTTATAACATTTAAATTAGAATTTATTTCTGTATTATGTGCTTTTTAGCTATCTTACCTTTTTTAAAAAATTAATGGGTTGGATTTTTTTAGATTGTTTTATAATGGAGAGTTCATGATAACATTGCAATAATTTCTATTTTTGAAATTTATTATCTATTGACACTGTTATATTTTGCCACATAATGTTATAAATAATTTATCTCTGTGATGTACTTTATCATAAGCTAACTTTTTTCTGCTAGTAAATTATTTAAAATAGTTCTTTTCAAATTGCTTTTTCTGGAAAATTAACACTATAATATTTTTTTTCTAGATTTTCATATTATTATTATTATATTATGCTGGGTGGAATATACCATCTAAAAATGTTTTCAAATGTTCAAGAATAAAATCTCGGCTTGTTCGGATGATAATTTACAAGGTATTTATTTTTCTTATTTTTATTTTTAAAGACTAATATTTTTACTAGAAATGTTTTTAAATATATTTAGATTTTCCACTGGTATGGCTTCTGTTTGTTTTGTCTTTTAAAATTAAATTGTTGGTACTTTGGATTTATATTATATCTTTAAAATTTTCTCATCAGTGACTGCAGTTTAAAAACATTTGGCCAAATTAACAAAGTTGGAAATTTTGTTTTAAATATTGATAGTAAAATTAAAAGTAATTATTTAGCATTTTTGTAAAATATTTTAAAGTAAGAAGATTTTTTTAACCTTTTAAGTTACAAATTTAAATATGGATTTAAATATGGAATGCTCATTAACAGTTTTCATGGTCTCTTATATTTCTGAGTGATCTTGGAATTTTGATCCCCTGGTTTCAAATAAATAACAATTCATACCAAGTTGTTTTTCATTCACACAGGATATTCATTGCTGTATTTTTGTATAAAATGTATGTTAGTATTTTTTTTATTTGTATGAAAATTTAATAAAAATAGGAAAATAAGGGAAAGATTTTCAAACTTTTAAAATTTGCTTGTTTTGATAGTTTTTAAAAGGTTGGAGGCTGACTGCTGTCAATATTCTTTCAGTTTTATATAGCTTTTAGTTTTATTTGATTACTTAACTTACACTTTGTCTTTGACACTTTACCGTAGATGAAAAGAATTCTGAAGTATATTGATGTCTTATTATGTAATTGTACTATTTTATGACAAAGAATTTTATGAAAATGAAATGAATTAATCTATAGAATTAAATTTTTTTTTTCACAAAACCATTTTCTTTCTATCAAGTTTAAAAATTTCATTGCGATTATTATTTAAATTTAAAAAAAAACATTTGAAGTTGAATGTATGATATGTGTTTCTTTTGAAATATGATGTGAAATATATGAAACAAATGAGGTAAAAAAGATACATTATTTCATTTTTTTAAAAAAGAAAACTTTTTCCTTTTTTCGAGGAGGGGGGATTGGATCACTTCAGTTTTACATCCATAAAATATATCTTAGTGACTGATAAGGAAGACTAAAAGATTGAAATAAATTATTTTGGGGCTGATTTAAAATATATTAAGATTTTTTAAAGCCAGAATAGTTGTTTTATATTCAGAGTTCAAAAAGGAGGAAAAATGGGCACCCAATATTAACATAAGTAGTTGTACTAAATCATATTTTATACAATTTTTATTCACATTTTTTTTTAAATTTTGTTTTTTACTTTTATTTTTCAAAAAAATTCTTTTAAAATTTTAAAAGGGAAATTAAATTTTCTCTTATAATTATTTTTAAAAAAAATCAATTTTTCTTAATGTGAGTTATTATTTTGTGTGCTAGTACAAAATATCTCTTCTTTTTTGTTCTCAAAAGATGGATAGAAGGTATGTATATTAATAAAAAGGAAAGAACTTCTTAACACATACTTTAACATATTCAAAATATTTTATGGATTATTCACTACCTATGATGTTTTATTTTATTTGAGAAGTTCCCAACAAAAAAATATTTTTAACAAAACTAGAGAGTTATTGCATTCTCTTTTATCATAGGCATATTTGTAACATTTATCTAAAGAGATATTAAAATTTATTCTATTATTCTGAAGACTTAGATGAACATTCCAGAATTCTTTCTAAGTAGCAGAACTAATTTTTCAAGGTGTGAAATTATTGTAAATAATTTTTTGTATAACAAAATTTGTATTTTTAGGTCTTTGTTTGAAATTTGAGCTGGATTGCTGAACTTTACATTAAATTTGTGTTTAGATCAACATCAGCATTCAAATTTTGCACCTAGTTGGTTATATTTTAGTAACAATGCAAACATTTTTCTATTATCAGTTTTTGGCCTAATTATTCATTTCAATTTTATACCTATTATTACATTTTTTAAAATTCAATGCTTTTTATTTAGCATTTTAAATATTATTTTTTATTATATGTCATGTTTTATTTTACTTAATATTTTTTTATAAAATGAATCTTATTATTTGACTTTAATGATAGCTTTAGAATTATAATTAGTTTTAATTTGTAATATTTTGAATCAATTTGAAATTTAAAATTATATTTTAACTGGTTATTCTTTAATTTAAAACAATTTAAAAGCTTCATTCAAATCTTTACCATTTTTTTAAAATTATTAATAATGATAATCATTTTAACAAAAACAGTACCAAAATTTTCAAAAAGTTTTCAAAATGATATACTTAATTTACTTATTTTGATTATTATTCCATTTCAATTAAATGCTCATTTGATCTTACAGAAAATTTTGCATCATTTGAAAGTTTAAATCATTTTTCTCTTACAGAAAGTTTTGCCTATTCTTCACCGCTATAAACTATCACTCCCTCTTTCCTGTCCATTTCATAGTGAACGTGATATTTTATGGTGGCCTGACATTCAGATTGATTTTCAGGATGGACAATGGGTTTGTCCTTTTTGTGGTCAAATATTTTCTTCTGAAGACCTTGCAATGAAACATTATGATAAAAAGCATCTCATCCATCAAGTAACTATTTATTATTCATTGATTTGTGATTTTAATTCAGAATAGATGTATTCTCTGATTAAGAATATTTTCTCAACTAAGGCAATTTTACAGTGAATTTTTTCTAAGAATGTATTTGCAAAATTGTCGAATGATCTTTTTCTATTATGAACTCTATTCAATTTCTTTTATTTCCCTTAATATTTTGCATTGTTAAAAAATATGGAGTTGTATTGATGAGTTTCATTTTGTTATAGTAACTTAATTTTTAAAAAATCAATTTTTCAAATATATTAGCCAGTATTATGACTAAGATATATATATATATATATATATATATATATATATATATATATATATA
>JAOUZG010007398.1:2889351-2916157 GCA_026289955.1 Argiope argentata | reverse complement strand
ATATATATATATATATATATATATATATATATATATATATATATATAATTGTTATTCAAGAAAAATAGTAATTTATTTATTCTAAATGTGGATATTTATTTAACTTTATGTTTAGATTCTTAAATCCAAATAAGTAAATTTGATTGTAAACAGTTTTAAGAAATGAAACCAGAAAATAGTTGCATAATAGCTTTTATGTTTATAAATGCTTGTTTTTTTATATTTGTGAAACACAAATAGTCCCGAAGTAAATTGATCTATTCTTTTACATTTATAAAATCTCTTTCTTTATGTAGAAAATTTATGTTTTATATAGAAAATTTATTTCAATTTTATGTTTGTACAAAAGTTAGGTATCATTAACCTAATAATTTCAAATATTATTTGGTCACTTTTTAGCAAATTGTTTGTTTTTACTGAGGGTAACATTAACAATTCCTCATGGACTTCTGCTTTAATTAGAGATTAGATCTTAAACAGGATTGCCCACCACTGGGGAAACATAGGAAATGTAAAAATCATCTAAAAGAAATCCAAAAAAATGCAGGGATATTGGAAAATTTCCTTTAATATAAAGAATTTTTAGTTTTTTTTCCCTGTTCCAAATGATGCTTATTTCTAAAGATTGCAAGAATAAAAGATTGTAGTCGTAGCTTCCAAAAATAAAACAATACCATTTATGGTTGTGTAATGTGGAGACACATTCATTCTGTCCCCCCCCCCTTTTTTCTTTCTAAATCATTCGAGTTGTTCTTTTTCCATGAGATTACCAAATTTCAGCGAATGAGAATACTTGAAGCTTCTGCAACTGCAAAAGAATAGGATATATTTCTCTAGCCATACTTTAGGAAATCTCATGGAAAAAGAACAACTGGAATGATTTAGAAAGAAAAAAAGGGGGGACAGAATGAATGTGTCTCCACATTACACAACCATAAATGGTATTGTTTTATTTTTGGAAGCTACGACTACAATCTTTTATTCTTGCAATCTTTAGAAATAAGCATCATTTGGAACAGGGGAAAAAAACTAAAAATTCTTTATATTAAAGGAAATTTTCCAATATCCCTGCATATTGGAAATTTCCAATATCCCTGCATATATTTCTCTAGCCATACTTAAGTTTATTGAATGGTTTTCTTATTATTTGAAAATTTTTGAGCTTATTCAATGCAAATTAGAGAACCTTTTCAAATCAATAAGCTGCTCAAAATCTGTATGCAATATGAAAGGGATGAGTAAAAAATCAATCCTGATATTTCTGAAAGGGTTTGAGAACTTAAACAAAATCAATGTGTTGTGTACTGCTGGCTTTATAAGATCATAAACCTAATTAATACTGGAAAAAAGATGTTTACTAATCATGCCAAAAGATCAAATATGTGCCAGCTCAAAAGAATCATCATTGATGTTAGATTTAGTATATAAAAAGAATAAGGAAAAGATGACAGAGCAAATCTGAAAATGTCAAATTTAATGGCTGAAAATAAACTGATTCCAAAATTTTTAGTTAAAGAAATAGTAATTTAAAGTTTAATATATATGAGCATTGAAACATTGCATCACATTTCTTCTTTAATGAATTAGTGATGTATTGGAAGTATTTACACATAAGTTCACAGAAAGTGAAATAGCTAAAAAAATTATGTTAGGTCATTCAAAAACGGCATGCTGCACTTGTTACAATTTAGATCCCGTAGTTTGATAAAACTGATGGCTGAAAATCAGCAGAAATTAATGACTAAATACATGAATTAGCAAAAATGAATAAATAATAATTTTTAAAAATCTCGCTATTCGTGCAGATTTTTTTAATATTTAAATTCCTATTACAGTTTATTTTTTTAAATATTGTGGTTATTGTTTTGAAAGACAAAAAAAAGCATTGAATATAATTGTTACTAGATTAGATTAATGATGCTAACAAATGTTTAAATGTTATGAGAAATGTTTTAAGATGCCTTATATATATATATATATATATATATATATATTCCCATTTTTATGGTATTTAAGCATTGGATAAGACAAAGATTTCATTTTGTTTGTTTTTATATCAGAAGTATTACCATTTATATCCTACCATACTTTTGAACATTCACTCCAGAAAAATTCTTTTCTTGAATTTTATTCTATTATAGCCATTTTTCTTATTCCATTATTGTAGTAATAATATTATTTTAATACATAGGCTGAAGAATCAGTTTGCTTTGCAAATTTTTGTGACATCTTTCGATGTGAAGTGATATTGGCAGCTTTAGAGGCTGAGAAGAATAAGTTTGAATGGGATAAGTTTCCTAGTTTCCCATATTCACAGAATAGAAGTCATTGTGATGATAAAAAGATGTTCTTGCTCCAAAAAAAATGCAAGGTAAACTTCTTCTTTTTAAATTTCTACGAAGAAAAAAAGTATATATTTTTTACTTTATTGTATATACTTTTATTTTTATTTGTGTCATGAAAAGTAAATATTTGTCATAATAGATAAAGTACTTTTGAAAATTTTGTCATGTATTCATAAATCTTAAAGAATTTATATAAAAATATTTTGGGTGGTCTTTAAGTATTGGTTGTGATATTAGGTCGTCTGAAAACTCATAAAACACCTTTCTAGGGTGTTTTTCATTCAACAATTGGACAATGATATTGAGATATTTCACTGTGTTCTCTTCAATGACTTTTGTATTATATATATTAAAGAATATAAAAATTTACGCTTTTTTTAAAAATAAAATATGTTTTATCTGAGATTGTAAATAAAACTAAGATAATAATTGTTTTCTATAAGTTATTATAAACTACATGTTATTTTTGACAATCAATACTTAAAGTAATTAATAGAATTTCATGATTAATTTCTGTAATTACACAAATTCATGTTTTCAGGAAAAAATAATCAACATTGAGAAGCATGAGTTTCAAAAAGAACATTGAATATCATTTAATAAATAATGCAACTTGTGTTTTCTGAAATGAGCCAAGATGATTCTCCTTTAAATGAAACAAAGGACATAAAATTCTCAAAAATATTTTTTATATGAAATGGCTTATTTAATTATAAATTAGAACTCCATATGTTATTATCATCATCATCATTATAATATTTTAGTTGAAGTGCTGAGTTTGTATAGTTATCAAACTTAAAAATAGCAATTATAAAATCTTGAAAGCACTTTTTCCTTTTTCCCCTTAAATTATTTATTAAGAAATAACTATTGTCTTTATTAAAAGCCTAATATATTTAGCATACTTTTTTTTGAATTTGTTATAAATAAAGTTCATTGTAACAAAGGATGATTAGAATTAGAATTGATTATTATTGATGAAATATTTCCAATATTTCTGATGACACTAAATAGTCATCAGGATTGAACTCTTAGAAACATAAACTTTCCTCTTCAGTAGGTTCATGTATTTATGGTCATGATGGTTCATGTATTTATGGTTATAAAATTCTCAAAAATATTTTTTGATATGAAATGGCTTATTTAAATATAAATTAGAACTCCATATATTATTATCATTATTAATAAAATTATCATAATAATAAAAGTTTTCATTCTTTGCACTGAGACAGAAAGCCTTCTTTTTCCCTATTTATTTGATAAATTTTCTAAACCTTTGTGGATATTAATATGTGTATATAATTTCATTTAAAAAGTAAATAATATTTTGAGAATATCTTGAAGTTATAAGTTATGCTTGTAATATTACTGTATTTACTCTTACAAAACATCTATTGGTTTAATATGTACAGAAAAAAAGTTGAGGGGAATTTTTAAAAAATATTTTTATAAACTACTAGTCACCTTTGCCGACCAGTTGGTTCGTTAATATTAATGTCTCTTATTTTCTACCAGTGCATGTAAAATGCAGTTTTAAATTAAAGTGGAAATGATGAAATTGATATTAATATAAAGACCTCTTTTCTTAATCCTAGCATGTCTTTAAATAAAACTAAGAACTGAAAGCAGAGTAGTCCGACATTGAAGTTTTATGTTCACTACAAAGATTGAAATATTATAATTTTTTTATAATTTATAATATCTCAAGGAATTATACAGCAAACATTTCACAGATTAAATGAAACATTCAGTTTTTCACAGTTTCACACATTAAATGAAACAAACATTTTAAGGTTTATAAATATATTTCAAAAACTTATGGTTTAAATTTCTTTGGTCTTATAGATTCATTTTTGTAAAATATTCTTAATATTTCAACTTCTAAATTAGTAAATAAACATTTCTATCTTCTGCAGTCAAATCTGGCTGATTTATTCAGTTCTAAATATTGCAAGTTTAGAACAATAATAATTTTTATAATCGAGGCCAATTATTCTAGAGTAACCTTGACTGGATTCTTTGAGATCTTGATAAAGTTATCTAAAATCGCCAGTTTTTATCAAATAGTTATATTGAAATTTTCATTGATCGATTTGATGATTGATTTAGTTGATTGGAGTGCCATTTTTATTTTAAGGATTTATTGTCACTAGAATATTTTGTTAAATATGATTCACAGATCAGATGATAAATGTAAAAATTTAAAAGTCATAATTCATCAGCATTTTTTCCCTCACTCTACTAATTATATATTTAACTTAGATCATTTGTTAAGAGATTTATGTCGCTCCCCAAAAAATTAAGAAATTAGGTGTTGGGCTCCAATTACAGAAGATACCTTGTAGATGTTAAGCCGTATGTGCCTTAAATAAAACTGTTTAATTGAATTCGTAATATATGTATTTTAAATTATCATAGAAAACGTTTCATTGCATTCATTTGCCAAAAATATCATGTTTCATATTTGTTTCATTTTATACAAGCACATGCTGAAAAGGACATTTTTGTATGTTTAATTTGGAATTATAGTTGACTTATTTTCTTCTCATGTGAGAACATGATATTGTTTTTTTTAGAAAGTTTTGATGTCTCCGAAATATGCGGGTAAAACATATTTTTATCTGCTTTTACAAATTTTGCATTATTAATTCTTACGCAAGCTTGTTTGAAAGATGTGTTTTTAAATAGCTGACATGCTTTTACCAGTACAGCTTTAATATTATGTATGCTTTGTTAAAAGCAGATGCATTTTTATTTCGCATGATTCATTAAAATGCGGAGATAAATTACAATCACAAAGGAAAATTCTTTGGTTTGCACAATATATCTTTTTCACATAAGTAAAAGTAACAATTCAAAACATGTCTTATTGTTTTAAAAATTTTAAAAAACGCGAATGCAAAAATATTTTACTTCTGCTTAATATTAATTGCTTTTTGTTCGTCGTTTCTTTGAAATGACGTCATTTTCAAAGTTTAAGATTTCTTGCTTTTAAATAATTAATCTCGCTCTCAGAAAATTATCATTTGGTGATTTTCTAAAAATTCTTTTTCAGTTTTAACTGTCGCACTTTTGTAATCTATTTTTACTTTGTATTTTTATTTACTTTAATTCTTTAATTGAATTAATAATTTTGATATTGCAAACAATCAAGAAAAATTTTCTCTTGTGTTTATTGTTTAAAGAAATATCACATTTCTTATTTATTTCATTTCATATAATCATGTGATGGAAATTATATTTTTCTATTTAATTTTTTTTTTTAGTAATTAACTTTTTTAATCAGAACTTCTGAAAATGTGATGGTAACATTTTATTAAAAGCTGATTTTTTTTTCAGATCCTCGTGAAGATAAAATTTTATTTTTATTTTATGCGAAATAAATTGTTGAAAAATATGATTAAATTAAATGTTTAAAAATTCATTAAAAATAGAGTTTTAATTTATAGGTCAAAATATCAGTATCATTGAAAAGCTATTTTTTTTAGCTTTAACTTGATGCAAAAATAAATTTTGTGCTGTTATATTTTCGGAAGTTATAGCGAAAAAATTTCAAAAATTAACTTATTTTTTAATTAAAATTTTAATTAAAAATTCAAAAAAAGGGCTCCGAGGTGCACATTCCTGGCCCCTAAAGTATACCAAATTTGGTAGCTGTAGTTTGAACAGTGGCCTGTACAGCGTCGACACACACACACACACACACACACAATGATTTATTATAAGTAAAGATTACAGAAGATATATTGGGCAAATTTGCAATGTAAAAATATTCTTTTCTTGTAGTGCTGTTAGTTAAAATTAATTTAAGAAAGGAGGTGTTACATTTCTAGAAAATGTAAATAAAAAAAGAACGGAGATATTCTTTTACAGAAATATAAAATTTTTCTTAACTAATGTGAGAGATGATGCTTACTTTATTTAAATGTGTTCTGAAATTTTGTAATATTGCAACACATAATTTGAATTATTTGTTTATCATGAAGAAATTTTTGTAAGCTTCATTTTGTTTAAAAGTTTATCTCTCTTTAAATGCTTCATCTTTCAATATAATAAAACTTTAATAAATCTGGTATTGACTATCAGATTGTAAAATGAATAAATACAGAATCTACAATGTGGAACAATTCCACATTGTAGATTCCACAAAATTATAAAAGTAGTTAATTCTTTTATAATTTTTTTCTGTTATATTTTTGGATCTTATTTAGTGCGTTTGCTTGTAGTATTGTTTATATTATGTATAAAAATTAATCTCCATTGTGATTTTTTAAAATATATATATAATTTTTACTATGTTGTTTTAACGTTAGTATATGTAATAAATAATTTTCTAGACTGTTATGAGGCAATGCTTACTTGATCTCCTCCAGCCTCTTTCCATTAAAGATTATCAAGATATTGAAGGTAATATAGTGGGATTTATCAGATTATTATTTAATAATATTCTTCTATGATAACTCTGAGAATTTTGATCTAGTCAATTATTTTCATAGACATTCACAGAAATTTAAATTGATATAAAATAAAATTCTACTTTCCTTCCTTTTTTAAAGGTTTTTCTTTTTATTACGTATCAGAAAATATTTTTGTTTTATTTTATTAAGTTTTCATATAGTTAAAACTCTTTTGCTTCTTGCTTCTTTATGCTTATTTTTTGTTACAGCTTTAGATTTTAATTTTTTAGTCATTCAAAAAAATTTCTTAAGCACTTATGTTTATGTCTTGTATAAAAATAATTGCTGAAATTTTACAGCATTTTTAGGTAAATTAAACAAGTTTAATTAATTTTGGTGTACTAAATATTTTTAATTTTATTTTGTTGTAAAGCAGGTAATATCAATTCTGAGAAAATCAGAAGTTATTTTAACTCTGAATTTTGTAGGTATTGGTTTTGAAATAGATTTTAAAATCATTGCAGTTTTAGAAAAATTTTTTTTTAGTTCTTTCCTATGACATATTTTTAAAAATTATTGTTACTTTAATATCCAAGATTAAATATTATACTGATTTCAATAACTTTAACTAAGACTTTTAAAAATCATTTTTATGAACCAAAAAATAAAAAAATGAAAAATTTAGAATCATGATTTTTTTTAGTTATTGTGAGTTGCAACCTTTTTCATTACCATATCTGCTACTTTATATGAGTTAAAGACTTTTTTTTCGATGAGATTCAGCGTAATTATTTTAGCCTCTCTATAGAAACAAATTATTTAGAAAACATACTGTATTTCTCTTTTTTGCAAACTCTAAGAATCTTGTTTTATCAAGTTAACAATTTTCTGTAAACTGGCTATAAAACTGATATTTTTTAAGGTTGTTTAAACATCTCAGCAATTTTTTCACAATGTCTTCTATGATGTATATGTTTATTTTTAAGAATGAATCCCTATGTTTAACATACAAAGTAACTATTACCTGCATATGACTTTTTTCATTTTACTCTGCTTATATTATAAAATATCTGCATTGGAGTCTAATGTGATATATGTGAAATATAAAGTGTGTTAAAAAAATTAAAATTATGTGAACCTTTTGCAATTTTCTGATTTTATTAAAATTGGAAAAATTAATGAGGAAAAATAAAATATGACTTCATGCATTATATATAAAATACTTGATTAGGATATCATCTTCTTTTTAATTGTAATGATATTGTATCTTCTGGTTTTTAAAAAGATATATTTAATTTATTGAGATTGGTTTTGAAATGATAGAATGCTAAAAATGAATACTAAATTGAAAAATACAGTTTATTATCTTTAGATTGTAATTTAAACAATAAAAGGGGCCAGAATGTGAATGTATTTACCATAAAAAGCAATTTGAGCTCTTATTCTTTTCATATTGTTTTTATTTTCTATTATCTACTCTTTTTAGTAAAATGAAAAGATCTTTCCTAATTTGAATTTAATTAAATTTTACTGCCATCCAACTTCATAAATAAAATGTAACTGTCAAGTAGATTAAATGATTTCCAGTTTCCTCCATAGATTACTGGATTTTAAATCTGCTATAAGGTGAATTGGACCAATACTGAATTCCTAGTTTTCTCTTTAAACTTACCAGAAATTAGATTTCTTCACTATTTTGTGAAGTATATATTGGGTGCTGTTCTAATAAGGTATTCTCTAAATAATTGGATTCATAAAGATTGACTTTATTATTGGCTTCAAAAAGCAAATCATTTGCACAAATGCAATACATGACTTAAATGTTATTAAAAATTATTATTTCATTGCTTGAAATTGTAGAAAGTAAATTATTGTTATTAGTTGTAAAATGCGGAAGTAAAAATGCAATTGATTTTCACTAGAAGGTCTAAATTGAAATTCCATATTTTTAGAAAATAACTCTAAAAATTTGTTACAATAGCTGTAAAATTTTTTATGCATGTTATATGCTTACAATATATTTTTTTCCTATTTTTTTTCTTTACAAATTTTTAAAGTTAACATTTATTGAATATCTTTATTTTTCAGATGAAGTGAATAGAGCAATATGTTCATACCTCACATGCAATAAATATTCTGATGGATCATTACAAGTGGTATGTAATTATTTTAACTAATTTGCTATTTTTACTAATTATATATATTATATATATATATAAACTATTATTAGTGAGAGCAGATAGCAGAGTTGTGACCGAAATCAGGGAGAAAGGTTGAAATTTTAAGTTCCTTTTATTCCATAAGGGGAAGCAGAGTCATTTACAAGATGAAGGACAAAGCGAATCTGCTTACACAGTTGCAGAAAAGCAGAAGCGCAAAGAAGAAGGGCGGGATAACACTATCCCTAGACTTAAATACCATAAAATTTTTATAGGGAGAATACTTTTTATAGAGTTTATAAAATCAGATTTCGATGAGAATTTCCATGACACACACATAAAGGGCAAGGGAAACACAGGGATCTTTTTAAAGGAATGTCCTTGTCTGGATAATTCTCATCTCTCACATGGAGTGTGGGAAAGTAGCTGGCATTTAGCTATTTCAGCAATTTTATACCGCTTTTGTTGAATTCATTAATTAGAACTAGTGGAATGGATCAGGAGACAAGAGAATATTTTAGAATGATATTACTATGGGCTAAATTAAGATAAAATTTGGAAATTAATTACGATTAAAATTCGGAGTTGAAAAAAGAATTATATAGAAAGAAAATAATAATTAAACTTAAAATATGATTAACTTTTCTTATTTTATTTTATGCCCAGATTTCTCTTTCTTTAAAGGCCTAATAGAGTAAAATTTATTCTTGCATTTCTATTTTAATAAGTGTTTTTGTGCTTTAAAGTAGTAAATAATATTTTGATGGCATATAATGTTAATCTCACAAATTATTCCTAAGGAATGCTATGAATTATTTTAAATTTGTCAGATGTGTTGTCAATTCACTTTTCAAAGATAGCTTTGTTAGTATTTTCTCAGAATGTATCTTCCCTATTCTTTAGAGGTTAGATGATTGAACACTATCCTTACAAAATATTTGATAAAATATCTGAATTTGAGACATTATTTGGAAAGCTTTTTTTGTGACGTATTTTTTAAATACATATATGTATTCTTGTTTTAAGGCTTTGGCTTCGAGGATATATATTTTGGTCCTATATTATAATATAGGACTGTATTTATTGTGAATACTTTTTTTTTTTTTGCTTCTTAATGATTTTGGAATTTAAAAAAAATCATTTTATTTCATTATTTAATTATAATATTTTAACGTGAACTATTTTAATATTCTTAGAAAGCACCTGTTAAGGAAAAACATTAATACTGGTGAATGATATATAAATTATTAATTATTAAATTACTGGCTATTTTTTATTAACTGAATGAATTTGCACATACTTTTTTTTATAATGAAAGTATTTGTATGAATGGTTTTTTTAAAAATAAATTTCCTTTTGTTTGTATAAATAAATTTTTATGTATTATCAAACTTGAACCCTCATATATGCTTGTGTGTTCCTTTTTCAATGTACAAATAATGTAAAAACTTCTAAATTACTACTATATAATATTTACTTCTATTAAATTAGCTATTGTTATTGTATAATTTATGAAAGGATATATATATTGTTTTTTTAATGTGATATTTTGTGCAATAACTTAATTTTTTTTTCTTTATGATCTTAATCTGACTCAATAAAAATTGAAAGCTATAATTTCTTACTCATAGAAATATATGTAATAAATTATATATTAGAATTTAACCTAATAATAGTATTTTTTTCATTCCTTAGATGTAGAAATTGACATGATTTTGAGAAATAATTAGAAATAAAATGATAGAATATCAATGATAAATGTGTACCCATTTCGTTAAAACTGTTAAACCTGTTTTTTTTTTTCATAAAAATTATTTTATTGAAAATGTTTAATAATAATGTACTATTATTTATATGTTTGAAAATCAAAATTAAAAATAATAATTTATTTTATGTATTAATTTTTTTAAAAAATAGCATTTAATTAAGATTGATAATTTGTATTAGTAAGAATATTTAATTACAAAGTCTGTGTAAAACACATTGTGTAACACAAACAACATTTTGTAAAACACTTTGTTGTGATCTATATTTTAGCTCTGTTGTAAATGGGGAAAATAACATGATTGCCATACACTCAATTATCCTGTTAGATGGAACACAAATGCTAGCCCCCCTTTTTTTAATGTATGTGGGAGTCTAAATAAATCTTCGAAAAAAATTAGACTCTTCAGATAGCAGGGTTTTAGTGGCGTGATGTCTAGGGTTTTTTTTAATATTTACGGGTTAGTTTATAAACCAAAATTTAAATAATACAAACGAAGGATGAAGAGACTTCTTTAGGAAAATAAAAGAATTTATTTAGAGTTAAAGGGGAATATTTACAGGGGGAGTATTTACAGGAAAACATTAAAAAGAATTAAAACATGGAGATATTTAATAATCAGAAAGTTAGATTATTTCCTCTAGGAGGACATTAGAGGTAGGGAAACATTATGACTGAAAATATATATTACCGCGTATCCGCTGAGCTTTGCGGGAACCGCTGATGCGTGAAGACAGGCGTCTTCTCTGGACGAAAGTTCGTGGGCCTCGGCTTCAAAGTTAATTGGGACAGACTTTCGAAAGACCGATAGGTGGCGTTGTTCTGGAATGCCAAACTAATTAAAAATTATAGTCCTCTGGGAAATAGTCTCACCTTTACAACTCTTGCTTTGGATTTCATATATCATCAGGTGTTGACAAAACAAGATGAAGGCAGATGTTGGTTAATTAAAATGGTTCTGTGGAATATCCTACATGTATGCTACTGAAATACTGCTTTAAAAATGTAATTTATGGAAATATTTTACCACAGAAGCCATCAAAATCATTTACAAATATTTTTATTTTACTAAATTTTCCTTAAAAAAATATCTATATTGAATATCTAATTTCACTCATAATTTTAACTGAATCTGCTAATAATATAGGTGTTTTTCTGGTTTTTAAATAAATCTTTGTACTTCATATGTTGTATTTTATTTATAGCTTTAAAAAATCTGAATTATCATATTAGTTAACTATAGAATTCAAAAGATATTATTGAAGCTTTTTCAATCATTTTCTTCTTTTTATCAAAATGTGTTGGAAGAGAGGAATAGTTAAGAAATTTCTATTTTAGAATCTATTTTGCAACTGTAATTTATTTTATTATAGAAATGCCATTACTTCTTAGTGCTTAGATAAATGTAATTAGATTAAATTTATAATTGCCTTGAATTATTTTTACAACATAAAAAAATAAACAATGATTATTAAAATATTTTATGTTGAATTATTTGAGGAATTTTTTTTCTTCATAATATAATTTTAAAAGAAGGAAGGGATTTATGTACAAGTAAATTGTTAATAAATTATATTCTCATACATTTTTACAAGATGATTTATCAAATTGTATAGCAAATTATTGTTATAATAAGTGTATAAGTAAATCTCATATATGCAAAAAAGCTCAATAAGATTTTAGATAATTTTTTTAGATATATAGTTATTTAATTTATAGTTATCTTAGATAATATTTTGAAAAAAAAAAGTGTTTAACTGAGATATACATATATTTATAAATAAACAAGAATTTTTCATTTGCTTTGATGTTATCCAAACTTTTTTGAAATATATTGAGGCTGTATTTCTAATTTCTTTAAGAAATATTATCTTTATGAAGAATATAATGTATACTGTTTTGGAGTATGAATTTTACACTTTTTTGAATGTTCTCTAACATCAGCTATCCAGCAATATTAAGTTGATAATAAGCTAATTATTAATAAAGTACCCTTTTATTTACAGAAATTTGAAAGCTTTACATTCCTATATTTAATTATTAATATATTTACCTTCTTAATATAAATTGCATAGTTTTTCTTTATTAAATAATAAAATTCTTATCAATTTATAAGGTGTAGCATAAAAATAAGTAAATATTTAATTTAAGAACAACCAACACAAAATTATTCATCTTCAGTTTGTTAATATCATTCATATCAATGCTCATGCATCTACAAAAACTACTAAAGATTATTATTTTGATTTGTTAATTTTTTCTTTTGTACTCATTTATGGTCTGAATATGATGTTATTTTATTTTTTAAAAGCACTTAATGATTATTTAACATTATTTTTCCTTCTTCAAAATTTTGTTCTAGGATTTCATATTTTTCATGGATTTTTTAAAAATATTATTCTTTAATTTTCTAGGTGCAGCCAGTACCTGTTCTTGTTGGTGTAATTGTAGGATTTGTCCTGATTGGTGGCTTTTGCTTGTGTTATTATGTCGTATATATTCTTTCATGGTAAGCTTTTTTCATTTTAAATTAATAATTTGACTTTTAATACTTTGCTACAAACATTATAATTAGAATTCTTTGAAGTTCTTTACAATTTATATGGCACTCTTTATTTTAAATGTATAGTCAGAGTGAATTTTATATTTTGTTCAGTCAATTAAAGTACCTTCTGTATTCATATGAGTAAAATATAGTTTATTAAAAATAGATCCTGAACTTAATTGTTTAGTATTCAACAAAACTTGATTGATTTTGAGGATTTTATATTTGAAAAAATAATAATATGATAACTAGTTTATGTCCCATAGAAAATATAATAAAATGAAATTTATTTTTTAAAAAGACATATTAAGATATTGCAGAAGAATTTTGATTTATAATTATTTATGTAGACTTAAAAAACAGATCAGTTTGCACTTATTACCTTATTGTTTGACTTACTGTTATATTTTATCTTTGTCATTTAATTAAAATGTTGTCTCATGTGAAAAAATACAATTGATGATCCTCAATATTCTTTTAAAACTTTCTTCTTTTTGCTCTGCAAAAGCAATAAAAAACAGAATTACAAACATGCTTTGCTTGGAAATGATTGAATTTCTTAATAATGAATGCTTATTGAATATTAAACAGAAGAAAAAAAATCTATTAAAACTTTATATAAGTTTTTTAAAATTAAATTCTCTAAATTTCAAAGTAAAATTTAAGAGATTTAAAATAATTTGCATACCTATATAAAATATGTGTTTCTAATTTAAAGATTTTTGGTTGACAAATTTGAACATTTATATTTGTTAAAATGGGAGCTAAAATATGAAAAGAAAAACAATAAACATATTATCTCTAATATAGGTTGCTTGATTTTACCATCCTGTCTATGTCTTTCATCTCAGAAAAAAAAAGCATTATTACATAGAGAAATTAATAACTGATTTCAGTTCTATTCTTAATGTATTTATTGTTCTGATGTTTCTGACTAAAAATGCTTATTGCTTTATAATTTAAAAATTTTATTGCATTTTAAAATTCTGAAATTCAATAATATTAAATTTAAAAATTATGATAAATTGTGGAAAGTCTAATAAGAAATGCATACTTGTAAGATTTAAACAAGGTTTATACAATGTTCTTCATAAAAATGGACCAGATTTCAATTGACTGTGTGAAAATGTTGATTAATACAGTTTCTGATAGAGTACGGATAATGTTATTTCTCTATTAATATTATCCCATAATTGTTATATTGTTTATTCATAAACCAAAGACTTAATTTGGCACCAAATACTACTTTAAATAATTTTGTGTTTTAATATCTTGTTAGACTTTTAACAATTTTCTAAAAGTATAAATGTTTATTCCATTTGTTATAGTTTACTTGTTCTGTTTAAATAATTTGAAATATGCACACTTGATATCTTATATACTATAACGAAACCTCTAAATATCATAGCATTCTAACAAACTATGGATTAATTACACAACCATAATTCTTGAACGATTCTCATTTTTTAGCATAACATTTTGAATATTGGTTTCTTAAATAATGAAGTACTTTAATTTTTATAAAATAGTTTTCTTTCTTTGCTAGAGAATCCACAATCTTGTTATTTTTATGTAATAAATTATAAAAATGCCATGATGTTCAGTATTATAGTACCATTTATTAAAGCAAATTAAAATATTGTCGAGTTTTCATGATTTAGAAATATATAATTTCCAAACATTCTCTTATTCAAAGCTTATTAACTTCTTACATATTCTTGAATTTAAAATTTTTATTTTTCTGCTCTTTGAGTCCCAGAAAAGTTAAATGCAGATAAGGAAAATATGTGTGTTGTCAATAATTCACTGTAAAAGGGTTAAATACTAGATACAGTGTAAATCACTTATTTAAATATGTGTGAATAAGAAGATTATATAGCAAATGTATTGGGTCTAATAAAAGACGCAATACTTTTTGCAGAGTCAGATGATTAAAAAGCGGGGCTTCTGCTGAATAAGTAACTTTAGTTGTGGGTTAATTTGGTGTTTTAGAAAAGGAAAATTTTCTATGCAGAAATCTAAATTATATAAATTTGATATAAAGTGTAACAGATATATATTAAACCTATATATTAAATTGAGAAATTTTCTCTCATTCACCAAATTATCATCTTATCAGAGCAAAAGCCCATTTTTGTCCTACAAACTGTAGCATAGCAAATGTGCCAAAAATGACTAGTTTACAGAAAATGTACATGATTACTTCAGGTTGTTTGAGGAACATAATTTTTCATATAAATAAAGATGCTCGAATACCTAATGCCTAAAAATAATTTTTTTTTCAATTAATGATTTGTACCAATACTAATAAAGTTAATACAATATTTAAAGAATGTAAAAAAATCCTACTAATCAGAAAAAAATTTCAGAAATGTTGCTAAGAAATTAAAAAAGTAAACTTCAGGCTTTATATAATTTCATTTGTAACTTTTTGAGTCATTCTTCTCTCTGGTGCACTCATCAAAATTATGAAAATAATTCAGATCTATGGAGAATAACTAAAGTAGACTTCTTGCTATAATGACTAGAAAGCTATTCTTTCTGCTGTAGTAAATTGCAAGTAAAATAGAAAAAATATATATGACTCTATTTTAATAGAATTCAACTTTTTGAATGTATTTAGTAGAATTTGAGGAATTTAAAATGTCTATTAATATTAATCAAAATATTAATAAAATCAAAAGTCTCGTCCGAAAATTTGAAAGCTAATTAAATCTTTCACAATGCCATCTGAAAGTCAAACCGTAGTTTGAAGATGGGTTTTCATTAATAAAAATGTTGAGGTTGAAGAGCTTGAAGAACCATATGTTGCTAACTTTTAGATTAATTAAGAAAATGTGATGAAATAAGGAATTACCAAATTACAAAAACGATTATACACACACAAAAAAAAAGAAGTCAAGATTAGAATCGCCACATAAACATATAACAGATGATCTAAATTATTTTAAAAAGGTGAACACTGAAGGAACTATTTCTGTTGTTCAGAAGTTTTGAAAAGGCTAAAAGGAACAGAGATTTTCAGTTCATAGCAGAATTAAATTTTATTAGGAATTAGAGCATTAATAAAAGTCTTAATTAAAAATATTTTGCAGCCACATTGTTTCCATTTGATTTGTTTAAATTATAAACATACATTTGTTGATTTACATTTATCCTTCCTTCTTTTATTTCCCCTTAATTATGCTAAAAATTGATCAGGAGTAAGGCTATCAATTTTAATGGGATTAATATTTTTAATCAATTTCATATAATTTAAATGTGAATGTGCTTATAAAGTGAATACACATTATTATTTTTTGTAAAAGTGGTGACTGTGTATGATTACTGGTACAGGCAATTTGTATGGTGATGTTGAAATTACTTTTAAACTTTTATCTTATTCACTGCAATGATCATATTATTAGTGCATTTTAACATATGATCATGATCATATTATTAGTGTATTGTTAGTGCATTTTAACATTTATAGGTAGTAAGCAAGAAAATAATGTACATATTATGATGAAAATATTTTGTCTAAATTTAGTATTTAATTTTTATTTCTAAAATCTATAATTTTTTGTCTTAAAAAAATTGTTGATTTTTTTTTTCAAAAGAACATTCTGATGTTGGCATTATATATTTGCAATTTTTTAATCTAAAAAAGAATCTGAAAATAGGCTAACAGAAAATTATTCTTTTGCTTTAAAAAAAATAAATTATTGTTTAAAATGGTATATTCCTCGAATAACTGCCTATTCTCTTATAATTAGTATTTTAGAAACAAACTAAAATTATGTACAGCTAATATCAGGAATTGCAATATATGTTATATCATTGTGATATCAATAACTGTTATATTCTAACGTATAAAACAGAAATTCTATTTGTATTAAAATTCTTAATAAGAAATAAGGTTGGGAAATTCTGATTAATTTCATAAGACTGTAGTATATATATAATTTTCAAGAAATTTTTTTTTGCTCTCAAATTGAATTTGTTGTCTAAATATATGTTATTTGTAATTGAATAGTTTTTATTATCAAAAGAAATATTTTCATCATATATAACAACATTTAAAGTTTTGCAACACTGTTTAAATGTAAACAATCCTAAAGTATTTTAATTTTATTTTTTGATTCTCAGTGTCTAGGTAGATCATGCCTTCATTAAATGTAGTCATTAAAATTTAACTAAGAGTCTAAAAAAAGGGGTTTCTTATTCTGCTTTGAATAATAATACCTCGTATAATTTTAAAATGTTGTTAAATATTGGGTAAATGTACAAAGCAATGAAGTTGTAAGGCTAAGACATAATTGTACAATCTTATAAAACTGATTTAAAATTAAATTAATGTATTAACTTAAAATTGATAGTTTAATTAATGATTGAAATTTATTCTCCCAACTAAATTTCCTTTTGGAATCATCCAATCTGGATTTGATGAAGAGTTAAAAATATTTATATATAGTGAATATATAAATTATTTTGTAATGCTCTAAAGAATTTATTTGAATGAAATTTAAATGCTGAATATATTTATTAAAATTACAAAACAATTTTAAAATGAGCATAAATCTATACTCATGGAATGAAATTTATGTTTTATTTTCACACAGCAATTGTAAGAAAAATTCTGTAAAATATTCAACCATGTATCAGTTTTTGTGAATATGTAAACAAGCATTTCAAATACAGCAAAGAGAAGAAAAAAAAACCCTTCATAAATAACATTAATTGAGTTATGTTAAGTAATTTTCTTAATTTGAAGGCAGTATATTAAAACGAAAAGTCAAGTAGGCCAAGAAAAATCATAATCCCCATTTCTTTTTTATTGACAAACTTCATAAGTGACATATTTTTTGAATATATGTTCTAAGGCTGTATAATTAACTACAGATTAATTAAATGGTTAAAATATATGTACAGTTGGTTTAAAATAGCGATTTTTTTTTTTCGGTTTTTAGGCAAATCTGTTTTATAAGTTCCATTAGATATATAGATTAAAAAGAAGTTTAACATTTTCTTGGAAGCTTAGTTAAATTTTTACCATCCCATAAAAAACAAATTTTAACTATCCAAATCTTGATGTCAAAAATTTTATAGAGGGCTATGTGAAACATTTGTTGAAATGTATTTATTAGTTATTTTAAAACAGCCATGATAGATTAAATGTAAACATGTAATGAAAAAAAAAATGACAGGGAAAAATTTTCTTATAATTTTAGTTGTACTTAAAAAATAGTATGTAAATTTTTTATTATTTTTATTGATTATGTTTAGTAAAAAAAATGCAGATTTATTTTTCATATTGGTTAATAATTTATAATATGGCATTTATTGACTTTTCAGTCCTGAATACTCCATCATCAATGATGCATCCTGCAATGGAGCTACACAGATTCGATCTTTAAAGAATAACCAGTATTTTGACAACTGTGTGCACCTTCAAAATAGAAAGGGTAGACATCGCATTCAAAGATAACTTCTTTGTTTCATCTGAGGTTCATTATTCTATAAGTATTTATTATTTCATGTTGATTTGTTTTTAATTTTGTGATAAATACTTTTGTTTATACCTTTTATAAACATATCATTTTAAGTTCCAATATGAAGTAAAAAAATTACTGCACTCGATTTTTGGGTGTAGTATATTATTTATTTATTCATTTATTTTGAAAATATGTGAAGTATTGATTTCAATCTTTAGAATGAAAAGAATTTTGATCATATTCTTGTTTCTTAATCTACGATACTTATTTCATTCATCACTTTTTATTTTATTATTCCATGATAACATGGATTTTTTTTACTGTTATTTAATTGTACTGTAAAATTGGTGCTATACTTCATTTTATATGTATTTGTTTATTATATTCAAAAATTTAGGTGCATATTAAAAAGATTGAAAACATACAAAGTACTATTTATGGTTAAGTATATAGCACAATAATTCAGTGCAATATATTACATTTAAAAAAAATAAGAAACCTGTTTATTTAAAGAGCAAAAGATGTTTTTAATTTTCTAAATAACATTTTATAACCAGTGGTATTTTAAATGTCTTTGCTTAATCACTAATATATGTTCCAGAAATAATGTGTTGTGTTATAGTTTATATCAGTTGTAATGCCATAATTGGACATATTTTCTTTTTCTTTCTTGGATTTTAACTATTTCTAAACCAGTAATTTAAAAAAAAAAGATTAATCTTTTATGGAGAATTTCATTATAAAAAGGCAAAAGCCATAATAGGCGAAATATGTGTAATACAAAAACATTCGTTCAAATCTTTAAAGTAATTTGAGATGTTTAGGTGCAATTTAACCCTTTGATTACCAACGGGACATATACACCCCATTTATCTTTTAAAATCAGCTTAAATAGTTCTAAGTAAAAGTACTTTCTTTTAGTGGTTGGAGAGTGTATTTGACCATCATGTCCTAGCTAAGATTGTTTTAAAACATTTGGGGGAAAAATCAAATGTATTTGTTTAATACATTTTCTACTTGATTGCAGAGAAAAAGATTTTAAAAAATCCTAAATTTATTGCTGCTGATTGAGTGAAATTTGTGTTTGATATTTTCTAAAATGTAGCAGTATTTTGATTGCAATTGTGAGATATTGAAATTTTTTTAATATGCATCTTACATTTTCAGTGCTATTAATTGATTTTTATATATTTATTTAATTTTATATTTCTATTTTTTAAAAAAAATTAATATCATGTATAGATCCTGCTTTCCATGTGCTCATATGTTGCAAAAATTATACTTTTTTTTTGTAAAATTATGCTGTGATATTAGCATGGCTGTGCCAAATACCTTAATTTTATTTATTGTTGTTCCTTTGTGCTTAGCAATGACTGTGAACTTTATTCTGGTTTGCACTATGCAAGTTTGTATAAAGTAAAATTCAATAATTATTACTGTTATACTTTTAAAAGTTTTATATATGTTAGTTGTAGTATATTAGCATAGAGCTTCATTAAATCCTATAAAACTTAACACTTCTCTTTAATTTCTCATCTTTTAAAAGCAAAGTCTTTTGTAAAAAGTTTGATCTAATATTTTATTACTATGAGATTTATGGAATACGACTGATTTGCTCAAACAATTATTCACGATTGATGTTCAAAGTGAATTACACTGTAATATGTGATATACTTTAATACATTATTATAATTTTAAGTAGCTATAATACTTAGATTATTGTACTAAGATTAGAAATTTAAACTGAAAATCTTTTTAAGCTTCATGCACAATCATATTCTCTGCATCTTTGTAATTTTTTCTATAAAACTATGCATTTACTTTTAAATTAAAAGCAGTAAAAAATGAATTGATATTAATTCATATTCTATAAATATTCAATCATTTACATTAGATCACACATTTTATAAAATGTTTAAAGAAATGAACAAACTCTTTTCACACACTTATTATTATGCTGCATTGTATTTTATTTTTTATGATCAAACTAGTCATTTTTGTTATCACTTTGGATAGGGCTTCTTAAACTTTATATTATAACTCCTAAATGCAGTTACTTAGGAGGAAAAATTAGACTCACAAAAGTGCTTGTTAAGATTCTTCAACATTTGCTGCTAAATAGTATTTTAATACCCCATCTGGGAATAAAACATTATATTGGCATTTGCAAGAAAGCAATCTTTGATTGTATTTTAATTACCTATTTTCCAATTTAAATGAGCTGAAAAAAAAATTTTTTTCCACCGAAAAATAGTTGACAAGCCCCACTTTGAAATAGGGTTTATTGTAATTTATTTTTCTTTTTTTATAAAGTAATTAAATAGAAATATAACAAAGTATCACTTTTATTAGCTTGATAAATGAATTGATCTAAGTCACAATTTAATTTTTGATGTAAATATCTAATATCTTTAAATACATATATTTTTTGTTTTACACTAGTTAAATTGAGCAACGTAGAGTGTGTTGACCTTACAAATGCTGCTAAATGGGAATCCTATTTTGATCACTTCCAGGCTGCTATTTTCTTCAACGTAGTGGTAGTTAAAAACCACTGACAATCTCCCAATGGTCTCTGTGATTCCTTTTTCCATCCTGTACACTGTTGTGCCTATGTAGAAATGTAATGCACGAGAACTTGTAACCCTCTTATGATGCATTAAGCAGTTACTGAAGATCTCAGAAATTGTAAGAAGTTGATATGATAAAAATTAATTAATTTCTGTTCATTCATAGAAATTGTTTCAACTTAGGCACTCTGGATCGTGAAATTACAGCACCTGAATTTGAAACTCAATTACACAAAAAAGGTAAGTTTTTTTCTTAATTTTTGAAAAGGATAGTACAATTAAATCTTGATTATAGAACTTATTTATCAACTTCTTACAATATTTTCAATGGTAGAGCAGCTTTGCCCCACTGATTTAATACTTCATGCTTTGATATGTAATTCAATATAAAGTTATTTATAGTTGTTCCCCTTCCCTCTCTTATTCTGTGGACTGATGAGGAACAATAAGATATTTGTTATTAAATTTGGTTTAAAATTTAAAATAAATCATAGACATAGGGAGAAATTTCATAAAACAAATTATAGAAATGAAAAAAATATCAATTATTAATAGAATTATTGTTGCATTATATTATCATATTCATTATTATTCAATATTCTAAGATTATATTTTACTATTATTGTACATTGAGTAACTTTCCTTATGCCAACACCTTAGTTGCCTTTCAGTCTTTCTCCCCCTCTCCCAAAGAAAAGAAAACCCCTTGCTCTTTGGCAATGCAGAAAAGTTTATGAAAGCTTTACTTTTGCATATTTCAGAATATGAAATAAGTATTACTAATATAATAAAGTATATGTGGAGCAAGATAAATTTTTTTTTAAATATGTCTGTATCAATTATAAGCAAAATATTTAGATAGATTATCTTGTCTTATGCAAGACATGTTATTTAAACAATAATTAAACGTTAACCATTTAATTTAGAAAGGGATAAAAAGTAATATTAAAATAAAAGTTTGCAAATCTTTGAGTAATGGCAAATTAGGGGGGGGACTGTCATCAAGTTTTCAAAAAAGAAAGAAAAATGCTGTGTCATGTTGATTTTCAAATCTTTTACAATGACTTTAAGAAATTTAGAAAATGAGTGCCGATTTGATTTTTCATTTTAATGTTTGAAGGTATTCCAAAAAGAAAATATTAATTTGACCTACAATTTTATATTTGAGTGAATTAGAAATTGCTTTAAATGTAAAAGAAAACATTCTATTTGTAAATATTGTTATTTCTATATTGAAGTACATTTTTGAATCAAAGCATGAAGTTTCTTAGCTTCTGTATTGTATCATGTGTTGAAATATTTTACAGTTATTGTGTCACCCTTTTATCTTATCGTAAGAAAAATGGTTTTGATATGAAATTGATCTGCTATGTATTCTGATTTCTTTCAAGTTGTTTAACTTTTTAATTAATTGATAAACTAAAGAATATATATATATTCTGAATATATATTCATCTATAATGGAATGAATATAATCTAATATTCATCTTAAAATACCTGTGGTACAAAAATTTAGCAATGTTGAAAGTATTTAAATTACATCGAATTGAATAGCACAACTAGAAATGCATCATAGCAATGCTATTCTTTATAATGATAGTACTAGAGCTTAGCTTAATATTTACTATTTCTTCAAAACATTTTTAGTAATTCAGTCAGCTTACTTAGATATCAATTGACAATGCATGGTAGATATGTAAAGGATGCAAATACTAGTTTTAGATATCATATATAATTAAAGTTATTGTTAATATTAGCTGTTTAAAAATTAGATGAAAACTGCTTTATAATAATTTGTATAGATATCCTTATATACATACATACACGGATACAACACAAAGTAAAAACTTTGAGAATAATTGTTATATGCTTAAATCATTTATGAAGAATGTTGTTAATGTGAGAATTTTTTTTAAAAAAAATGCTCATTTCTTTGTATACCCTTAATATTTTAAAATAATTATGAATGATACTTAATTTAAAGTGATTTGTGTTAAATATCGGTAATTCCTAAGTTATTGCATGATCACACTTATTTTAAAATCAAGTTATCATGAAGCTAATTCATAATTATGTTATATATATAATGTAGGAATATTTTCCTTTAAAGTATAATAATAATGTTACTGAATTCAGCCAACAAATTCTATGGGATTGTAGTAAGCATCAAGAAGATGAAAGATAGTTAGAGTGCAAAATTTAATGAAACAAAAAGGACTGATAATAAGTAGAAAAACATTTATTTGATTAGATAATACATCACAACTTAATGTCAGAAAAGAGATAGTCAGAAGCTTTATTGGAATCATTAGAAAATCTCGTTGGGGATCCATTGTTATAATCTAAAGCATATTGCTGCTATTATATGGAATCATTCTAATTTTGTGATATTTTCAATGACTAAACATGATTCGTGACTTTACCCTCTAAACAATTTTTCATTCTCTTGATGCATATTCATCTTTGGCCCCATATATGTTGAACTCCTGCTTCTCAAATGTTGCGATAGGATAAAATTTTCAAAGATCTTCATAGATTATATATAATTTATGAATTTTATTGTAGCCATACACATGTGTAGGGCTTATGTTTCTCCTCCTAAATTATTTTGCTTGAACTGTCTAAAAACATTTATTATTATTATTGATATGCTTATAAAAATGAATACAACCATTTGTTTTAATTTTATTGAATAACAAGTCAAAAATTTAAAAAAATATGGGTATTTCACCATTGAAATTATTTGCAATTTAAGTAATGAAACTGCAATATAATGGAGAATTTCCTGTTTATTTATTAGAAACAAATGGAGTTAGTGTTTATATGCAGAGCTTAAGTATTTCACTTGGCAGTTTTAAAGATTTATTACTTTGTAAATATATGTCCTTCTTGTTCTTTGTTACAAATTTTTGCTGAACTTGTAGTGAGAAATTTACATTCTATTAAATTATTTCTTTGGTCTTGATTGCATGTCTGAAATGTCTCTTTCCTTACCAGCAAAAGCAATCATAAACTGTAGAAATATTTTTATTAATTTTTTGTTCTTCTCTGCTATAAAGATGTTTGTTGCTTAAGAAACACAATGTAAACAGCAGTTACTCATTAAAAATATTGTATTCCTCAAAGAAAATGGAATTAAAAACATATATATATGCATACTTTCTGAGCAGGCATTAAAAGTAGGCATGTATAATATGTTTGGGTTAGAAAATGGATTTAATATAACGTCTATACTTTTCAAATACTTCAAGTTTTACATGTTAAAATCTCACAGCAGTACCTACTGGTAGAAAAAAAATGGTTGCATTTCCACTCTTTTTAGGCACTTAAGGAAAAAAACATTCAATCATTTAAGAAGCCCAGAATGACGCTAATGATTTTTTTTATGTCTGAAACAATTAAAAAATATAAATTTTCATGCAGTTCTATTAGTCATATCTATATGTATAAAACACTAACATTCGTGACACAGAAATCTTCCTTATTACTTATTTTTGAATGGCAACAATCAAATATAAACAAACTTCAAACTGCTTCATTAAATAGCAAATACAGTTGTTTTTACAGCTGCATTGAATTCATTGCTTTGCTTAACTAATTAATGAAGCTGTTAAATATTATTTAAAATGTTCTTGAAAAAGTCTATGGTTAAATCCTAGTATACGGTACCCCTTTGGCGCCATTTTGAAAAATGTTACCAAATGCTTAGACAACTCAACAGGAACCATAGCTTAGGCAACCAGCCAACAAGTGTCCGTGGCAGAAATGACATCACAGCTTCTCGGTATAAAGTCGCCAAATCAAGGGGTGCCATATACTAGGATTATACCAAGTCTATTTGGTTAGGAGAAAGAAGATATAAAAGAATTCAACATATAGGTTTTAAACAGAAAGTGTATAAATTTTAATCGAGTAGAAAAATAGACTTAATCACTGTGACTTGGAATAATTATCTGAGAATGTAAAAATTGATCATATAATTATCATCTTAAAAAAATACTTAAAAAAAATTATGTATCAAATTGAATTAATAATGTTCTATAGATGAGTTTGCATTCTGTCATGCATTCGCCAATCAGTAATTCTGCTTGGATTTTCACTTCTATTTTAATTGAAATCATATCAAATAACAAGAGAATTTTTTAAAGCATTCTGTACTAATTATTCAAGATAAAAGTCTATAATCTGGTCAGCAAACAAGTTATCACAGGTAGCTAATTGTATTTGAAGCAAACAACAAAATATATCGTTTTTCTTTAACGACCACACCAAAGACATGTTGACCTAAAATGATGAAATTCAGAGCTTAGCTAAATTAATTTTTATCAGTCAAGAGGTAAACTTTAATTTTAAATCTTAGTGCACCTAGGATATTTATTTTATAAATCATATATTTACTTGCATTGGGTGTGTGTAGATTTCCGTCAGTCTTCCCTTGGCAGCTCAGAGAATATCACAACAGCATTATATTTTTCATCAAATATTCTGTAATAAGCTTCTTTTAGACTAGCCTTCAGTCCTCAAGTGTTGTTAAAACCTGCCCTTAATATAACCTTAACAAATAAAATCAAGGAGTAATATCAGAAGGATTACACACATTGATTGCAATTTGGAATTCAAAAGATGGGGCATTGTTTCTCAAAATCAAAGTACACATTTAGTTATTCCAACCCACCCCTCTTCAACAACACCATTCAATTAAAAGTAATGTCTTCCATAAAAGTCTACTAAAATTTCATTCTTGATGTAGTTTCAATACCTTTTTTGCACTAGTGAAAAAAAGGTATTGAAAATTTATGAACTTGTGACACTTTAATTACATTATTGCCTTTAGCAATTACTTTATAATAATTTTTTATAATCAAAGCAAGAAATTGTTCTTACCCAGTATGATCTATTGTGTCATTTAAACCATTGGATATAAGCTTATATTTAATGGTTTGAAAGTTGTCTTTAAATCACATTACAATGGGAATCCTGTAAAGTCATGACCTTGAAATGGGTATGAGAATTAACTAGATAAAGAACTTTGCAGAATTCTGAACAAGGACTTTTCATTATGATTTTCACCATTCCAACTGAAGAGTCTTTTGTCAGACTCTTCAGTTTTGGTAAACATTTTTAAAAGTCGTATTAATTAATTAATTCACTTTTAGAAGTCTTTTTCTATGCTTTTTAATAATGTAAGAGTTAATTTACATAAAAGAAGTAATTAAATCTAGTGCAGTTAGTTCAGTATTCCCTTCTTTAGAAGATCTGTGATGTATTCTAACTTAATACATATCTAATTTTCTTGAAGGTCAATTGGAGATATTGGCTTGTAAATCTTCATTTACCATGCATTAGAAATATCATAAATACAAGCTATGCTGGAATAGATAACTTTAAAACAAAGTTAATATAGTTTAACTAAACCAAACCAATATAATCGTGAAACAAGAGAGGAAAGATTTAAACCAAAATCATGTTAAGGCTTATTTCTATTCAGTAATTTTTAATCTACAAAAATATATGAAATGCATTTGACCAATGCCCAATAAAATGCTATATA
>JAOUZG010007398.1:2875951-2888951 GCA_026289955.1 Argiope argentata | reverse complement strand
TTTTTTTTTTTACTGCTAATAAATTTTTCGAAATTAATTTTAAATAGAATTTTCTAACAATATTTTTTAATTGTTGTAAGGAAACTCAAACTCATTTTATAGTTTAATAAAGTGCTTTTGCTAATATTAAAATTACCACAAAAAAATCTTTCTTTAGATAATAATTCTAAAGCAAAATTTTGTTTATCATAATTTTGATTCTTTCTATAAATTGCTTTGTGAAGATATTAATTTCGCGAACGCAATTTTACTGATAAAAATCCCTTAAATTATCGTTAAAAAGCAAACGATAATTTAAGGGATTTTTTTTTCGAACTCCTGTTTTATAAATATTACTATTATTATATTTATAAGACAGATAATAGGCAGCGCATGCGCAGAAAGATCCTGATTTATGTTTACCACAGTTTCGTTATGATTAATTCAGGGATTTCATTCTTTGGTGTAAATTGTCATTTTGATGTCCTGGAACTTTTTATTTTTCACCGCGCATTCTATTAAAATTATGGACATTTGCACAAGGAAATGTGGTTAAAGAAAAAAAAAATTAGCGCATTTAAATTAGGAGTACTGAGCAGCGGCGGCAGGAATGTGCCGACGGGGGGGGGCAAGACAAATCCGACAGGGGAGGGCAAGCACAATACCTCTCATTTGGCTTCAGAATAACTCAAAATAGCTAATTTTACATTTAATTAAAGAAAATCGAGTATTATTTAGATTCTTTTTTTAAATTCAGATACTGGCCCTTTCTTTCATTGTACATTTGTAAAAAAAATGCTATGCGATATCTCATTCACTTGTCGGATATATTGCCAAAATAAGTGCAAATTACAAGTTAAATGAACGACTATTTAATCAAATGTCGGAAATCTGCAGATTTCCTCTACATTCGTCGCGTTGAGTTTATAGTCGGTTGATCAAAAATTGGCAATAAATTAGCTCATCACCTTTGTCGGTTATATTGTCAAAAGTAGTACAAATTATATAAGCTGAATGAGATGTCTGAAAATCTGCTTAACATATATCTTCGACATCCATTAATTTCAATTTTTAGGTCTATCAGAAATTGTCTATGAAAAGACGACATATTACTGATCTACCAGCCTATCGAATATTTTGCCAAATATAGTCTAAACAATTCATTTATTATTTGGATATTTTGATTGTTTACAATATATATTAATTTCAAGGAGGTTTCTTTAAATAATCATGTTCGATAATGCGCAGCTCTCTACAACCATCCTGAAATGGTCAACATTTTTTCCGACAAAACTCCAAAAATCCCGGCCGGGGGGGGGGGGGGAACAAGAAGCTACTGACAGGGGGGAAAATGCCCCCCTGCAATCGCCGCCTCTGGGAGTACTATAGAAAATAAAAGACAAATAAAATAATCAGAAATGGAAAAAAAACCATCGAAATTAATCTAAGATAAGTTATCAATATCCCCCCCAAAAAGCTTATCTAATTTTACAAACGCATGCGCAGTAAGAAAATATAATTCTTCTAGTTGTGCCGGTGGGACAATTACTTGTCATCGGCTGAACAGCATTTTTCAGCTTTTCCAAGCATGCGCTGCCTACTGACTGTCTTATAACTGATCGAGTGTAAAGTTGGCAGTAATTTCACTGATTCCCCCCTCCCACCCACCCAAGGAGACTGTGAGCGTTATTCTGTCCCACATGCAAATTTGCCTAGTTTCATATCTATTTTACGGACTGAGGTTCCAGCCTTTTTTAATTATAAAAAGTTGTATTTATTATTTCAGTCGATACTAAATGCTGACACAATAATAATTATTCCCGGAATGAAACAGCTTATGCAATTATACGAATTAAGTCTACAACAATATACTTCTGCGATGTTTCTGGTTAGGTAGTCGAATCACCTGTAATTATTATTTCATATCGTATCTTTTAACGTGGAATTAGATGACGTAACCGCAAGTGGGTTTTACCAAATAAAACATTTACAAAAAAACAAACTGCTCTGAATTCCGTAAAGGTTTGGAACTAAGAACTATTAAGCTATCTGATAGCGGATGGACTATAATAGCTCGGTTGCTGTTATTATACAAAATGTGAGAAATAATTCAAAGAAAACACGACTATTTTGAATAATATATGATCAAAATAAGCCATTCTTTAAAATCTCTCATTTCAAAAGCGTTTGTATCAAAAAGTATGAATACATTGTTACAAACTTTGTAAATATTTGTATTCGTCTTGAAACATTTCAGACAGATCTGAAACACTCAGATTCTGTGGCGAAAATCGCGCAATTCAGACATATTTAACGTAAAAACGGCATTTCCAACCGCTTGACGAGATTTGGCGAAAAATATATAGTTCTGGAAAATTCCATCACCTAAGCGAGATGACCTAGAACCTTTGCGAAAGTTCTAGATTTCACCCGCCAAGTCAACTATAAATATCACCGCCGATTACCATGATGATTAGAGACATCTGTCGAGTTTGGATGGCCACAGTCAAAACAACTCTACAAAAAATCATCACACTAGAACAAGGGTTCTGAAACTTTTAGACATTGCGACCCAATTTTTAGACTAAGTATTTTGGTGACCCCCCAAAGTTTTAACTCTGTCTAACGTTTAGACAGAGATTTTGAAAATTTTGCACGTACTCAAGAGTTCGTAGGGTATGTGTCGGGTATTGGCACCACATCCCTTGACATTTCATCTTTCTCCTTACTAGTATCATCTCATCCCGAAGCTTTGATTAAACAGTTTGCAGATTACATTCCAGTTAAGGATATGAGTGGGGTTGTGTGGATGGTCAATCCGTTCAGTGAGCAAGCCGTCATCATGAAGCTGAGCTAAGTGTCCGTCATCATGATCAACTGATGGCGATTTCAAGTGATCAGTCAGCTAAAGTAACTTTTAACATAGCTTATGTCGACACATTTTGGATACGTATTAAAAAGGAATACCCAGAACTGTCCATAACAGCATTAAAAACTTTGATGCCATTTTCTACATATTACAACTGTGAACAAGGACTCTCCATAATGATGAATTTAAAAACAAAATCAAGAAATCGTTTGACACTGGAAAGTGACATTGTTTTGTGTGTTACATGGCTCATTCCAGACATTAAAAAAATTGTTTAATTCCAAACAAGCTCATGTATTCCATTAACTAATAGAACACTAAAACCAATTTGTATGTGTATTAAAAGCTTTTTGTGTACTCCTTTTTTTAATGAAAGCTACAGCAGTAAATGAATTTTCTTTAAACTTTTCTTCCACATCTTGAGACCCACCTTTTAAGAACCCGTGAACTAGAATATAAAATGTTAAGAATGATAGCCTCAGCCAGGTGGTACCACAGAAATAGCACAAGCCTTGGACATCCACACCCCCGTTCTATTAAAGAGTTCATGCTTAAACTCTCGAAAAACTTATAAGAAAATATTATAAACATTGAAAACCTAACAAATCCAGAGTACTATGTTAATAATAAAGTAAACAAACGAGGACCTCAAGGGTCACGGATGCACCCTCAGTCTTTAGCCAGTCTTCCCCACCCAATCTTAACAAATCTAAACAATCACCTCCTCCCTTCTTTTTTTTTATCTCTTTTAATATTAAGTAATAACACTAAACTTAAAAAGATGAATTAAAATAAGCTGGTGTATAATTCATTAAGTCAATCCCAACAGTACTTAAGCCGAATTCCAAAAGATTTACAGGTGGTGGGGGTCTGTAAACCCACTCACAACTTCGGTCGAGGATTAGAGAGCAGTGAAGACTGGAGTGTTAATCCAGTGCACAGAAGTTATTATCTGTCTGAGGTATTAGAGACCTCTGTGTTTGGAGCTGTTTCCGGCTGTATACGCTGAATTGGGTAATTATGACTCGTAACTGCTGTAAGTTCCTGCTTCTTCAAGGGATTTCTACGAATAAAAGTCTTGTGATTTCCGAGAGATTGTTTTATCAACTCCCAATCTACACGAACCCCGAAGTGCAGTACTATATGGATATACCAAAGAAATTTATTTAAGCCCAAAAAAACATTAGGATAATGGACACGTTACTATATTGTAACTCGCTTTTCAGAAATTAGTGAAAACCAGCTGAAGTGGTCTCTATACATTTATCATGACAGCGAACATCTTATATACCATTGGCATACAATAATTACGAAATATTAAATTTTGGAGTGGATTAAGCATTTTGACTGAATCTACCGTGCCATCTTTGGCGATTTATCCCTGGCATGCGGGTAATAGTATCTGAAAATCAAATTTGTTTTCTAGACAAGTTTTTCTCTATCGATTGAAACAAAGATTTTACACAAAACTGCACTTGTAAGCACAAAATCCCATACTAAATTTTAATATATTGCTACAAGCGGACGTGCGCCGTGGAAGTACGCCGAATTTGGCGACGTTTGACGAGAGTTTCGCGCCAGGTGGGTTGGTTTGGCGAAAGGAATAGTCTGGTAGCCGCTGGATCTTACGTGAAGCGCCGCGTTGCTTCCCGTGCTTTGGGGCGCGTGCTGGCTCGGCTATATAAGGGATGGATTGCGGTAGCTGTCTGTTAGTTTTTGTTTTTAGGGGGTGTTACGTTTTAAGCGTAGCGGATTCGGATTGAATGGAATTTGAGGACAGCACAAACAAATTTATTTACAGATATTTACAGGATGACTTGATAAAGTATAACTTCAGATAAACACAAGCCAGCAGTCAACAGTCACTTACAGCGTAAATACAAGCCTTACGCGCGTAAACACAGTTCATTAATAACAAGCGAGAATAGTAATCAGCTAGTCCAGCGAAACGTTTCCCTTCTGAGAGGAACTAAAAAAAAACTAACTCGCTCCGGCAATCCGTCCCTTATATAGCCGAGCCAGCGCGCGCCCAAAAGCACGGAGAAGCAACGCGGCGCTTCACGTAAAATCCAGCGGCTACCAGACTATTCCTTTCGCCAAATCAACCCGGCTGGCGCGAAACCTTCGCCAACTTCAGTGTGCTTCCACGGTGCTCGCCCGCTTGTAACATTATTTAAATCAATGGATTATCGAATTCTCGTTAATGTGTTTCTGAAAGAACAAACCGACAGACAGACAATCCGTTGTTGGTTTTGTATAAAATTTTGAGATGTCTACACTATAGAGGCTAAACCTAAGTGCCGAATTTCATCAATCTGGCTCTCTTCGTTTTGTAATTATCGTGTTAACTTATATTCGAATAAGCAGACTTCTTATCAGGTTTTGCTTAAAATTTGATAGAAATATGCAAATCTGATGTACAAACCATATACCAAATTTCAATCTTCTAGCACTAGACATTCAGAAAGACATTTTTTAAATACTTAAGAACCGAATCTTTTCGACCTCATTTCGTTTTGTAATAATGGTGTTAATTTATATTCCAACAACCGGCCTTCTTTGAACAGATTTTACACAAAATTTGTTAGAAATCAGTAAATTTAGTTTGAACACCCTATACCGAATTTAAACCGTCTATCTCAAGTGGTTTTTGAGTTATCTTAGTCATAGACAGACAGATATATTTTTTAGAAATGTGTATCTGGATTTAAAAAAGATATAAAAAATGGTGATTCGTCAAAATCTTGAATTCGAATTTTTTTTTGACCATTACTATATTTCGTAATACGTTTACAAAAAAAAAAAAAAAAAAAAAAAAAAACCTTTAAAATTGAAACAAATGCACATTGTATCTTAATGTTAAATTTGACCGAAGAAATTCAAAAAAAAATATTCAATTATTACACTTTTGTTTCCAAAAAATAAATACATTACTTTTAGAAACACGATAATTTTTGCTAAATAAAATACCCTTCTGTAACTTAAGTTATTTTTGACAAAATGCTAGTATTTTGTTAATAGTCCTGATCTGAGAAAGCAATCAAAGATGGTTGCCTATAACCTGAACAGTTGCTTAAAAAAGTTGGTGTTATCTGTTCCGAATTTTATGTTAAAATCATTTTTTTTACAGGCACAGAAAATAATGTTACGAATAATTCTCACACAAGAATGATGCGAAGGCGCAGACTTTATTGTATAGGAAAACGTGTATTAAATATACGCCATATAAGCTGGAAATTCACAGCGAATAAACTCTACTTAATTCACCTATTTTGGTTAACAGAGAAGCTATAGATCACACGACAACGAAAGAAAAGACGCTCTTTCAAGCTAAGCCAACCACGTAGCTTGTCCTCCGAATTCAACTGACTGCCCGCCTTTAAGGCGTGTCTTACATAGCGTCCCAATGAAGTGGGCGGGGTTAATCTAGAAAGGGCTTGTTCGTTCCAGACAAGATTGGAAATTTCTCCATTATTCTCTAATTACAAATCTTTATCTCTTAGCTTCTAATAAACATTTTAGCGTGTAGTAAAAAACCGTTTGAGACCTCATTATCTCACCAACGCACATATATCGCCAAATTTGGCGATCTTCTGTTGTAAATCCGCATAGAACGATCTTTTCTCACTGACGTGCGATTACGTTACAATTAATTTATACAATTAAATCTCTTTGGATGAGCAAATTTTCTCCTCAGACCTTGATATATGCGTAGGTATTCTTAGCAGTCTTATTTTCCTACCAAATCATAGAGATTGGTTTTTACCAGTAGTGGTTTACGCAGATGAAAACTGAATTATTCAGTGATTGAAAAGTAATAATCAACATTACGCTAAAATAGATAAAATCATATCTTAATCATAACCAAAATAAGTAATAAAATAAATACTTTGAGTTTTTTCGCAAAATCAAAGCTCGAGTTTGTGTAAAATTACATTTCTATGTTCTTATTGGATCAGTAAATCTAACAGTCAGCCCCAAACCATAAGAAAAGTGCGAATTTGACAATTTTTATTTATTTATTCCTCTTTCCCATGGTCACCGCTTGTTCATTCTCCAATTGGAGTGGTGTGAAAGTTTGGAGAAGGGTGTCCAGCTCAAGTGTTGCCCTCGTCATCTGATAGCGACTCGAAATTACGAGGTCCTTCCCAAAATAGCCCTAATGTTGCTTTAAAATGGAACGTTAATATAATTAATGAACTCGGAGCGTACTTCTTTTGAACTTTTTACAGATATAGTAATCTTACTAAGAACCACAAAAATGAATCATATCTAGATAAATATATTTCTTGATATATTTTTAATTCTTAAATTGACATTCAAATTAATTTTTGCTATCGGTTGTATGCCACTATTTTCTTCTTATACGAGAAAGAAAATGAATAAATAAATAAAAATCTTGACAAAATGAAATCTACGGTCGCAAATTTCAAGTTATCATTTGATAATATTATTTTTTAAGTCGTGATTTGTCTTAATTAATTTAAGTCGTTAACCAGTTTAAATCGGTTTGAAAAAATCGTGAGACTTCTCTCTCTCTCTCTCTTTCTAATGATAATTTTTTTAAACTTTCATTTTCAATTTTTCTAGCTGGTAAAAAAAAAGTTTTGGAGCTCGATCGATTTTGAGATGGGGGGAAAAAATTACCCAGTAATTTCGACGAAAAGTTTACTATTACTGGAAGCTATTGCATATGTGGTAAAATCCAATGAACGTAAAGCAGATTGATATCAAAATTATATTCTGACATTTAAGGTATTATGAGAAATATTTACTGTATTTTCTAACAACATTAACGTTATTACGGAGATTACAACATTAACGGAGAAATATTACAGTATTTTGAGTAAGGATGCACTTAATATCATTAAAAAATAAATATAAGTCGAGTTTTACAAAATTGCGATAGTTAAAACTGATTTTTAAAAAACGATAATCTTCAGATCACGAGATTAATTAAAAGTAAGAAATCATAAACAAACTGGAAGATGACGTCATTTCATAGAAACGAAAACAAAAAGCAATTGATAGTAAATTTAATTAAATATCTCAAACAATACTGGCAAAACAGACCTCAAATGTCATGGGTCAGGTGACTCGCTATCTACAAATGAAAAAATGGATATTTCTCACCTTCAAATTTTGGAGGCACCAAAACCTCGTAACCAAAACAACATCATGTTATTACATGATAATAAAAATTATTGCACTCTCCAAAAAAAAAAAAAAAAAAAAATTGAATTCTGAGATTTTGATTTATCTTTTCGTTTAAGATCTCTCTGAATCTACAAAACAGGTTTCTAGAATTATGTCTACCTGTCCATGAATATATTCAAAAACGTTTTAAGCTAGATTGATGAAATTTTATATACGTTCATTGCATCAAATTTGTAAATTTTTCTAAAATTTTGAGAATGAAACCCATTTATAGGATGTCTTTGTCTTGCTGTCCTAACCCCATAAACAAGATAAGTACCAAATGAAAAGAGCTAGATGAATAAAATGTGGCTTAAATCATTATAGAATTTTGAATCATCATCTTAGATTTGACAGCTGTTAATTTGAACTTTCACAAGCATGTAAGAGCAGTAACTGTAATCGGAAATGTTATTTTATATATGATTTTGTTATTAAAATCGTAATTTTATTTTAAATTGTCGCTTTAAAAGATATTAAAAAGGCATCTAAAATGCATATTAAATGTTTTTTTAACTTTATTATGATTAAGATCCGAAATTTTATTAACATTTTATTTAACCTAAATAAAAAGAATTATTCTGTAACTACAAAATTTGATACTCTATGGCAAACATCTTTATATATATATATATATATATATATATATATATATATATATATATATATATATATATATAGTTCTTAAAGTTGCTTGAAGTGCAAGTATACACAAAAGAAATCTCACTTGTTTTAATAAACTTTAATTTTTTGTCGGTAGATGTCAGCACGAGACATCTTTTCTGCGCGTAGTTACTCGTGAGAAGTAAAAAATAAATTGCTTTCTTGGATTAGAAGATAGAAACAGATTTCATATTAGATAAATATTGAGTGAATTATCAGTATCTTAGCTAGAATTCTTAAAATTTGTATCTTGCACATTGTTTTAAAGCTTAATTTTTTTCGTATGACACTAGGAAAAACTTCATATGATGAATCAAATTGTAAGACTTTTTTTGTGTGTGAAGCGTTTCTTAAATTGCTTGATTTAAATATTAACGACAAAAATTTAGATTGTTCAATATTTATAAGTATAATCAGCTAAATAAGTGACTTTGTGGGCTGGTAATATTTCATTTAAATTTGTGGATAAAAAAACTAACTAATTAACATTTTATTTTCGAAATTTCAGGGCATATAATTTTGTTTTTAATCTCTAAAAAGTGGTTAAAATGAAAATTCATAATTTAGACATTTGTCGGGAGAAATCTTGTCGATTTGTACTGTCAGAAACATGTAAAGATGATATTTGAAAAACGATAACTGACTGAAATGTATCAAATTCGGTTTGGTATTTTTTGTCTGCAAATGCAACTTAGTGTCAAATTTTTCTTCTCAGTCGATTGAAGAAAATGCGTCTAAAACATAAATTCCGATTTTTGTATGCTATTAACGCCTGCCAGGTATTAATCGCCAAATAACTCGCCAAAGATGCCACGATAGATTCAGTAAAAATGCTAAATTAACGCCAAAAGTTTATATTTCGTAATTATTTCCATTGTCATGCTAGACGTTCTCTGACATGATATGTTCATAACAGAGTATTCGAGAAAGTTTTGGTGTAATACTTTTGGGTTACACTCCTACTGGTCTTTTAGTCATGAAGATTGACTTACTATTTATTTCCTCATATATATTCTTTCATATATTTCACCCTGCCGTCTGAGGAATACATGTAACATATTCATCATACGGTTTAGCTACTATATTGTTACGTTTTTAGCGTAGCGGGTTCGGATTGAATGGACTTTACTTGAAGACAGCACAAACAAATTTAGTTACAACTATATACAGGATGGTTCGATAAAGTAAAACTTCAGATAAACACAATCCAGCAGTCAACAGTCACTAACAGCGTAAATACAGGCCTTTACGCACAATAAATACAATCTGCAAAACAGCTATCGTATAGCACAGCAAACAGTAAATCACAGCGAGCTCAATAATACAACGTTAACAGCAAACGTAATCAAAGCTCACTAATAACAAGCGAGAGAAGTAATCCGTTAGTCCAGCGAGACGCTTCTCAACCCGTCCCTTAGATAGCGGAGCAAGGGAGCACGCGAAACTTCGAAAAACACCGCGAGCGATCCAGCGGTTACCAGACTATTCATCTCGCCAAACCAACCCGGCTAGCGCCAAGCTCTTCGTCAACCGTCGCCAATCGCTCTCTTATTCCGTGAGCTTTCGCAGCGTTCGCCCGCTTGTAAAAACATGTATTTTGGAAAAGTTTTTATTGTTTTCATTTGATTAAAGAATGCACAATAATAAATGCTTCGCAGGATTTTTATTTCCTATACTACTAACCGCCTTTTGTGAATAACTATTTCTTGGATAATCTTGGGTATATTTAATTTCATTTAAATCTCTAAGGTCTAACTTGATGTACATGATTTTCTCAAAAAGTAATTGTAAGCATGAAATTACGATGGACATTAAAATAATGTAATTTTGATAGTCTTATACTTACTCTATTAATTATCAAACTTCTTAATGTAGTCAGGTCATATGGCATTATAATGCCATGATAATCTATTTTCAGGTAATCTACTTTCTATCTGAATTTTCTATTTTGTATCTCCTGTAATTTCACTTTCTTATTCCCCGTACAAACTGCTCTGGTAATAAACAAAATTTTTTGTTTCCTAGTTTTCAGGAATGAGAGGAAATCATGAGATTAAATACTTGGTTAAATGTTTAATGTTTAAAATTATTCAAAACATTTTGAACGAAAATTTTGAAATATATTGTTTGATTAGTATCAAATTGATATTATATATATATATATATATATATATATATATATATATATATATATTCAAAAAAAGTAAATTTTAAAGTAAAAATTATTTTTGTCGATAATTTCATTTAGGGGTCATCGAAAGAAAATGCCAGAATTTCACTTAATTTTCATTTATTTCAAATTTTAAATTCAAAGACAAAAAATTATCTTGATTTGCCCATTCCTGATTTGCTAGATTTGATAATTGTAAAGTGAATGTTTTGAATTGAAGAACGAAAAATAAAACACATATTCTCTTTTATTTTAACACTAGCTTTTACCCACGACTTCGTACGCATGGAAAAACAGACAACAAACCTAAAAAAAAATATTTGCAATGAGTCACTGAAATAAAACAAAACCGCAAATCAAGTCCGTATTTATTTAAAATCAAGTGAAGTCTATTTTATTTATTGATCGAGATAGCTACAACAGTATTATACACATATTTTATAAACTTTTAATTAAAATGAAAAGACTGTTGTCAACAATTACAACAACTCTGCACATGCGGGAATTTTCTACGCCAATTGAAACAACGCAATACAGATTAGAAATTTTTAATTTCCTGTGTTCTGTTTTATTTTGATTCAAAAGTATTTAAAAATAATCCGTAAAATCGATTAATTAACAATGTTTAATTTTAAATGCATCAAAACGCTAAGAAAATAAACAGAACCGTTTGAAATAGTCGGTCGAAAACATGTTAAGCCTAACCTTATTAGCGTGGGGGAAAATAAACTGATGTCTTGCTCATTTGGCGGGAAAATAAAAAAAGCGGCGTTTTTACTATTTTCCTCGCAATTTTTTCCATTTTTTCTCTTAGCAAGAACCTTCCTCGTATCTTAACCATTTAACTGTTTTGCCCGATTGTCATTCGTGCTTCGATTTATCGAAATGTGACAGTTGTAAGCTAAAAAGGAAGCATTTATAACGATTATTATTCAATATTAAAATTACTTCGAATGCATAGATAAGTCAAGTATTCAACGTATTTCCCTTTGAATCAAAATGAAAAAAATATTCTCAAAATAGAAGATGTCATCTTATTAGATAGTAAAGAATACAAAACAGTTAAGTGGTTAACAAAAATATTTTTTTAAAAATTATCCGGATTGGTCGAGCCGTTTTCGAGTTTTGCTCTTAGCAACATATTTGGCGATCCATTTTTATTTATATAGATATTATATAATATATATTTATTTATATAAATATTATATAATATTATAAATTATTATATAATATCAAAGTAATCTTCTAATTAAGATTTTTACAATTTCTTGCTTATATCCAACAAATAAAATATGATAGCAAACTAAATAACAGCAATTATTGAAGCTATTTACTTATATGCACAGACATCTTGCAATTTCAAAACAGGATATTAATTTATTTTTAAAAAAATCCAACTATGAAAAACATCCACATACATGCATATTTGTCCTCACAAAAACAATATTTTATATCTCAATGTCATTCTAACGCGTTCTTGATACTTCAAGGACAAATACAGACCAATTACCATTACCGATCGAATTTCATAACCCTGAAGATCCTCACATATGGGTATCGCAACAGGTTGGTTGACCCCTTCCTATTTCCGGTCGTGTGCGATTTAAACATCTATGACCACCGCTTAATCCCTCTTATTAAAACTCTACCCCTCTTCCTTCCGAAAGGATGGAGAAGCAGACGATATTTCAGTGCCGCACGCGAGATGGAACGTTCGATAAGGGAGGGAGATCAAAGCACGAATTGTCAAGGAATATGATTATCCTTTTAATATGCTCTTCCTGGAAATAACAATAATAATAATAATAACAGGTGGCTACGTCCTTGAAGTGTGGCGTCCGGTTTTAGCGGTAAGCGTTTGCGTGTGCAAATGGTTAGATTCAGTGACCGTTTGATTGATAGTTAAAAGGAAGATGATTTTCGGTTTTGATCTGCCGACAGTTCCTGGAAAAAGATACTTTTCTTCTTCTTTTTTGAGATTAAAATTCATACCAGTAAGAATGTCGATATACTTCCATAGTTACGTTGAATGTCTGAAAGACACATTAATTTATTTTTTAAATGTCATGCTTAGTTCAATTGATTGACTTGTTAGCCATTTGTATCTGTAAATTGAAGTGTTT
>JAOUZG010007398.1:2857512-2874671 GCA_026289955.1 Argiope argentata | reverse complement strand
TAATTGGTACTATATTTGATCATCACATATGATATCTCGAGATCTAACTGATACCACATTTGATCATCATATGATATTTCGAGATCTAATTGATACCCCATTTGATCATCACTTATATCACGAGATCTAATTGGTATCATGTTTGATCATCATATGATATCTAGAGATCTAAATGGTACTATAATTGATCATCACATATGATATCTCGAGATCTAATTGGAACCATATTTGATCTCGAGACTAAATTTTTTGACAGTTAAGACTATTTCCCTTTACACCTTCTTATATGAAAAAATAAATAGAGATTCTTTCTTCAGGACTGAAAAAAAATCGGGTGCTAGTTCGTACTCTGTTCATCTGACAATTAGTTTCATGCAATTTTATATGTTTTCAGAACTAGACTAAAAGTAACAAAATGTCAAGGAGTTAAAAAAAATTAGTGCTATGTGTATATTTTTTATTTTGTTTTTTTCCCGCTGATGCAAAATAATTAGTTAATTTAAACATTAAAACACCAAAATTTTCCATCTATGATAATTCATCAACAAGGGAAAAAAGAGCAAGCTATGTAAACCTCACAAAAATATTTTTCTTTCATTATTTTTTTTTTCCTTTATAAATTTTTTTTCTCACCTATTTGTTCACATTAACTCCTCCACCCATACAGCTCTGCACAAATTCCAGATTCTCTATGGATTCTATACAAGCGAATGAGATAAAACGGGTACAACTTTTAGATACGAGAGCACTCTAAAAATGCGAACATCCTCCTCGAGGATATTTCAAAAAGTCATTAAATATTTCCACACTCCTGAGGAATTCAATTCATTTAACTCCATTTATAATGCAAACAAGTTAAAATTTAATCTCCCGGAAAGTGAAATCAGAAATCTTGAGTTAAGTATTTAAGGCCTCCGGTGCCTTCGGAAAAGATGCTACTTTTAAGGAAGCGCGATTTAATTTGATTTTACCGAAGCTTTTAATAAATGAGAGGCGTTTATTTTATCAGGGTGGCACTAATTTTGACGCACTTCCTGTGTAAACAAACATTGCATAATTGAAGAGCTTATCCGAAGGTGTTCGGAAATTCTATTTGTTAAGACGCTATGGCAAACCTGAGAGGATAAGATACTTTTTTATAGAGAAGAGATAACCTCACCTGACTAGATTTAATCAAGTGTTTAAATAGATTAAAACCAGTGGCGATTCGTTCTTTGGAAGTGAAGATGAGCAGCAGTGGCGTAGAAGGATTTAAATTAGATCCAAGGTATAGTATCTAGTTTCTGTACACATCTCCATATTACTTATCAAAACTAATGTACGAAATGTAATCTATTATAATAAAAATGGAGCTCGAAATGCGTTGCTAAGCGCAAAACTGGAGAACGGCTCGACCGATTCGGCTAATTTTTTGTTTAATAGTTTCGTTAAGACACGAGGATGGTTCTTATGGAGAGAAAAAATGAAAAAACTGCGAGGAAAATAGTTAAAACGACATTTTTCTTACTTTCCCGCCAAAAATCTTCATTTCCTTCCCCCACGCCAACTGAGTGAGATAGCAGGAAGTAATAAATTATGATTTGTTTAGAAAGAAATGCGCGAAGTCAGTTGGTTTTCATTCATAGATAACGGGATGTTTAAAAAAGAAAGAAAATAGTTGCTTTTATTATTAGTCTGTATGAATATTCAATCTATGTCTGCTCAAAATAAAGTCTGGGTAGGGAAGAAAAAAAAGAATGAAAAGAAGGGTGTGTGTCACCATTATTTCCTCTGTGAGCGGCATTTCCCAAGCTGTTTTTAAACTTTCGCGTCTCTTGAAAACCAATTGTGTCTTTATATGTTTAGTGTGTTTACATTTATGAAAATTAGAATCTCCTTATTCTATAAAAACGTAGAATTTTAGACCTTTCCCTCCACCATGTAAGTAAAATATCAATTCCGGGACAATCATTGCTCGGATAGAAAGAGATAGATGAGTAGTACTATGAACAGAACATCTGAAGAAAATAATACTATAAATGAATTATATGATTATCAAAATTTGTTTGGTTTAAAAATATTTTGTTGAAAAACCTGTTATGAGACACAGCTACATAAAACATATGAAAATTTTAGCAAGCATTAATACTGGCGAACCGACTGGTCGCCAAAGGCGGCTAGTTAACTAATGAAAATGTAAGAGCCAGAAAAAACTGGTATATCAGGTCGCAAGAAAATAATGGTAGTGTTCAGCCAATCAGCGTTACGCGATTCCATCGACAGTGCGTACATAAAACAACAGGTGTCAGGGGAAGCTATTACATCGATCCTTACTGTTACAATTGCAGGTTATCAAAATTTAAGCGATTTATAATGGGGCTGTATCATTAATGCACGAGATATGGGACACAAAATTTCCAAAGTAGCGTTGAAATTTATTTTTTCAATGGTGTACCACGGATATAATGGGGGCACAACATTTCCAAAGTATTATTGATGGGGCACAACATTTCCAATCTCCGACGGCGGGACGACCAGAAGAAGACCTTGATCAAACAGGATCATCGATGGCTGAAAAGAATCGTTATACGAGATAGGCGTTCAATACTTCCACAAATTGCTAAGGATTTGAATACTGAACCATCAATAAGTGTTAGCGCACTCAATGTGCAACGAGACCGAATTGATATGAGATTTCGCTGTCGCAAATCATCCCGCGTACCATACATATTATATATATATATATATATATATATATATATATATATATATATATAATTAAGACAAATAATGACTTAAAAATAACTCACATGATGACTTGAAACTTACGATCGAAGATTTCATTTTTTATATGTATATTTTATTCATTTATTTATGCTTTCCTGAAATTGAAATCAAATATAGGGAGTTGATGGGAAAGTAAAATATCAATAACGACTCTTATATAAACTCAGGGAGTTACCCTACTGTAAGTCGGTAGTTCTGAAATATGGATTATTAAGCCTAAAATTTGAGAAACCTTATATTCTTACAATAACATATTTACTATTAAATAATTTTTTTCAGTGATCTCTTTTCAAAACATAGAGCTGCGAAATCCAGGCAGCTGACTAATTTATACCATCACATACAGCATATACCAAGAATTACGCGTGGCTGCTAGATAATTTAAAAGCCGCTATTAAATTCTATATGCCTCCACTCCAAACTGGAATCTTGCTGTCGTAAACATCTGCGGGCATTAATACAAAGGTATTCATCCATCTTAATTCACTTCGCCCGGCCCTAAGACTACCAACTTACTGCCTTCCGACAAAAGCCATCCGCCATTACCCGTCATCGGATAACATCCCAGGGATTGTCGCCGCCTTAGCGCCCTATCCCAGAATTCCGCTCGCCCACCCCTTCCAGAACATTCCACGCCAACCCCCTGGGCATCGTAGAAGTAAAGGTGGTGCTGCAAAATTATCCCTCTGGTCCCGGTGCTCTTAAACAATGGGTATCGGGGGACCCCTCAACTCTTTCGCTCCTATCAGGGCCCTGGTCTTCCCGGGTGGGCCGTTGCCCTAATTTACATACGGGCCTTCTCGGATGGGATGGAGTCTGCTGAGGGGCCCCCTGAGACCCCTTCTGTAAGAGGGGGTTCTGAATTTGTGGACTGGGAGGCTGGGGCTTGGCGTAAATAATTGCTTCTTGGGAATCGCTTCGGCCGGGTCATAAATAGGTACAGGGATGAGTGAGGAATGGGGCGAGTCTCTTGAAGGGTTGGATTCTATTTTTTTTCTCTCTTTCTTTTTCTCTTTTTCATCCTTCCCTCCCTCTATTCTCTTTTTCGGGAAAAAGAAGGGACGTTTTGGTAATTATCGATGTCCGGGTTTAACGATAGTCAGGCTGCTGTTGTTTTTTTAAAAGGATGATTCCTTGGAGAACTCGGTGCGAAGTAAATAATTTGAGGAACGAAATTGCATGGAAAATGCAGGCGAAGAGCTTAAAAGAATGGTTTCGAATTCTTTTGGATTGCTCCATAGAACTTGAATGATCGCTCTTAATTATGAATTAATTTCTAAGTGGGTGATAATGTAACTTATAACATTATCACTTGCGTAGAACAAAACTCACTGACACATATTTATGCTCTTCAATTGCTCATTTGCATTTTTGTATGAGTTGAAAAAACAATAAATGCTCTTTTTGGGGTGGGCCATTTAATTAGAACTTGCTCTGCATTAATCTTTGCTCATTTTTCTTTAGATTATAAAGCAAAAATATTTCAAATAATTTATAAAAATCTGTTGAATTAAGAATATTGATAGATTAGTGTTCAGAAACTTAAAGGATATATGATTTTAATTTAGTAAGTTCATGCCCTTGCATATTAATAAGTTCATGCCCTTGCGAAATAAAGCTACTTTGAAGTTATCCCTCTCCCCCCCCCCCCAAAAAAAAATACTATTAAGGTTCTTCAAAGCTGCGGAGCCTCCAGGGTATTTCCTTTACTGAATAATCAGACACAGTTTAACTTGTATTCGTCGAATTCTGTATTAAATATTGTTACAAGCGGGAGAACGTCGCAAAAGCTCACGGAAGGAGAGAGCGATTGGCGACGTTTAATGAAGAGCTTGGTGCTAGCCAAATTGTTTTGGCGAGAGGAATGGTCTGGCAGCCGTTGGATCGCTCGCAGTGTTTTCCGAACTTTCGTGTGCTCCTGGGCGCTCGCTCGGCTATATAAAGGACGGGTTCACATTTAGCATCATTTAGCACATTCTGTCCTTAGCCATGGATGAAGACGGACTCTCTGTGAATTCCTACTCTAGCAAGGGATCCTCCAAGCAATCTTACACACTCAGTTCAATATTTAGCGATTTTGAAATGGAGATTAGACAACACTGCGACTATCTCAAATCATTAGACAGAAAAACTAAAAGTCAGACGTCCTTAGCTGCAGAAAAAAGGAAGTTATTAAAAAAGATTCCTCCTACATCCGCCAATTATTCCAGCACAGAAAGAGAATTAGAGATGTACGAAGGAAAAGACAGAAAATATCAAGAAAAAATGAAACATGCTAAAACCTCCATTAACAGAGGATTCTCCATGCACGATGCTATTACAAACATCTGTATTTACATGCAAGAAAGCGTAAAGAAAATAGAACAACTTTTTGTTACCCTGAAATCCTTTGAGTTATCATTAAATCAATTGAAGGAAAATAAACTCGAACACACTGCCCAGTTCCTAGATGACCTCGCCAAAACTAAAGAAATACAAGACCAAATAGAACAAATTGAAGGTCAGCTTCTGGATTTAGGCAAATGCCCGCTGAAAAACAGCAACCTGCACTGCACCCCCATAGAAGTAGAAGCCATGGAGACTGAACGCCCTTTCCAAATCGTTGACAAGAAGCACTCTTCCAAGAGAAAAAATTCAATTTAGAATCTGGAAATAAATACCCATAATAAATTCCAAGCCCTCGAAGCAGAAAGCACCACTGAAATCAAAGTATTTCCCCCTATTAATCTTAAGATGTCTAAAGATTACAACCTAACACTCCAAGAGATCTGCCGGAAGTTCCCGGACACAGTCAACACCTATGCTAATGGCTTCATTAGAATTTCCCCCAAAAATGACACTGACAGAAGTGGTATTCTGGACCTTCTGAAGACCCACGATGAAGAGTTTATTATATCTGAAGAACCTACTGGACAACCTTTAAAAATCATTGTAAAAGGGCTCCCAGGAGACTTTGAGAAAGAAGTAATCAAGAGTGAGTTAGAAGAAAAAGACTTTAAAGTTATCAGGGTCACCCAGCTAAGAAATTTTCGAACCAAAACCTGCCATCCCATCTTTCTCATAGATGTAAAAAAGACTGAAAACAGCCAAAACATATATAGCGTCAAAACGCTTGCATACATCTGAGTAAGAATTGAAACATGCAGAAGACCAGCTAAAGCCATTATGTGCTATAACTGTGCAGGATTCTATCACAGCTCGCGGAACTGCAATTGCAGGCCGCGTTGCATCAAATGCAATGAAAATCACCCTACAATGAACTGTCCTATAAAAGGGAAAATCCTTGAACATGCATGCATTAACTGTGAAGAAATTGGACATCTGGCCACCTGGAAGGGATGTAAGAAGTATCCCGCAACTAGAAAATTCTCGGCCCCTAGAAAATCCTATGCTGACGCTATCAAATACAAATCTGATCAACTGAAAATTAATAATAGATCTGAGAACAAACAGTCCCCAAGTCAACCACAGAAATCGACTCCCGTTCCTGAAGAAAAGAGCACCCTCGAAATAACTGAATTTAAAGAAATCAAAATCCTTCTTAAAGAGTTCCCGGACTTAATCAAAACAGCAAGAAATCTACGTCAAACAACAAATAAAGAAGAAAGAAAACTAATCCTGATTAATGCTCTTCTGGTTTAAGCATCCACCTCAAGATCGAACCCTGACAATTTTCCTCTCCTGCCTTCCCATTGGTCATCCTCAACTATCCTGCCCCTCTGATTGGTCAACACAGGTACCCGAGTAACCACTGAATATCAAGTTCAGATACGTTTAGTCATGCAGCTAACCAGTTATCAGGACCGGGGATAAGCTCCTGTGGAGCTAGGTGCCCCGTCAACCTCAATCTCATGAAAAGTTCCTCGTGGAAGAGTAGCGACTCGTTGTAGCTAGCTGATTACTTCTCTCGCTTGTTTTTAATGAGCTGTGTTTACGTTAGCTGTTATCATAGTATTATTGAGCTCGCTGTGATTTACTATTTACTGTGCTATACGATAGCAGTTTCGCAGTCTGTTTTTACTGTGCGTAAGGCTTGCATTTACGCTGTTAGGGACTGTTGACTGCTGGATTATATTTATCTGAAGTATTCCTTCATCAAGTCATCCTGTAAACATCTGTAAATAAATTTGTTTGTGCTGTCCTCAATTAAAATCCATTCAATCCGAACCCGCTGCGCTAAAAAAGTAATATTGTACCTAAAGAAATAATTCAGTGAAAGAAATATATATTGTATTATACTAACTAAGCTATTACGGAAATGGATAAAGAAGTCATTATAAGAATCTAAATGCATAAATTCCGATTTTAAGTCTAGGGTAGAGTAAAATAAAAGAAATGGTAATGTTGAAGAAGTTTGTTATAATATATAGATGCAGATCCCACTTAGTTTTATTTTGATATTCATCATTAATTTCATTTAACTTCATGGTTCGTCCTTATGAAGAGGGATATTCGAAATGAATATTTCACTCACTTCCTGATATGTTACAATTTCGAATTTTTTTTTCGAACGTTATTTTAATATCACTAGATCAATTATTTTAATTAGATTCGGATTAAAAAGAGTGGCACCACCTGGTTATTAATGAACTCGTTATTATAAATTCAAATAATATTTATAATAACGAGTTAAAAATAAAAGTGGAAAATTCCAAAAATATTTGAAGATAATAAATCATAATTCTTAATATACTAATAAAAGTTAAAAATATTTTTATTGTTTATTATTAAAGTGAAAAAAAAACATATCTTTAATTGGGGTATAATCTAATCTTTTCCTGATAATGAATTCTAATTAAATAATCTAAATTTTTATTCCAAAATAATTAAGTTACTAATTTTTTTATTAGATTGATACTGAATTTGTTTTCTATTTCTCCGATCATTAAGAGATAAAGATAGTCAAAAATTTGAAACTGAGTTTTTAAAAGAAAAAAAAAATTGCAATATTTAAAAAATAATTGTTCAGCCTTTTTCGTTTTTCTGAAAACGATTTTTTTTTGTCAAAAGACTTAAAAAATAAACATAAGGTAATTAACCAATTTTTAAAGTGGATCAAAATGCTCGATTTTCGAAAGTTTAAGAATTCTTAAAAAATAAACATCAAGAGCAAAAAATCGTTTAACACGTTCTTTTAATGATGCAGTTTATTCCACCAAAAAAAATTAAGCATTTTTAATAACTTCGCGGTAACGAAGTCACAACTTTCTTTTCTTAAAATCTTCAAAATTCATTAAAGAAAAGAAAAAAAAGTAGCTAATTTATTTATTCTTCGTAAAGGCCATACGAACAAGAATTTCATCAGATTCCTCGATTACAACAACTTGGACAAAAAAAAAATCTAATTTGCCCTTCTTAAATTTATTCCTTTTTTTAGTCGAAATTAATTACATTTTCATTCTCATTTCATCTTTTTGTAATTAATTTTTTATTCCCAAAAAAGAAAATTTCCTTAAGATTGCTCAGATGAAAGGATTTACACATTATCCTACAAATTTCAAAGGAAAAAAAATCGTCGAAACTAAGATTTCGCAGGAATATTTTAAAAGCACTTATTTTTGGAAAAAAGTTATTTTTTTTTTGTTTGAATTTCTTTTTTATTTGGGCGAATTTTGATAACCAACGTTATTTTTCCTCCCGATGTTAATCAATTCTTAAATTGTTATTTTATGGTGAAAACACAAATGGTTTAACTTTATATAAAATATACGATTTACTGTCCTTTGTGCAAATATTCGGAATACATGTAAGATCATCCTTTGTGAGAAATATATGAACTTTTGAATGTATATAATCTAAATATACAAAATTGTAATTCATAGAAATTATCAAAATTCAAACTGCTAAACATATTTTATTCGAATTTTAATCACAGATGTTATGAAGAATAAAGAACATTTCGAAATAATTAATTAAATATTTAATTTTTTAATTACTGAAGACCGTGTTTTCGAAAAAAAGAAATGATTGTTTTAACATTACTATTTCCATTCATAAATTGAATGAAAACATTTCGAATAAATTATATCATTTGTTATTTGATTCTGAATGTTCTATATGCTTAATTAATTTTTTCTGAATCTTTAAAATTATTAATAACTTAGGAAGAATAATTGGGTTTGATTGGCTATAAAAAAATTTGAATTCACCAGAAATTTTTCGATTAGCTCTAAAATTTAAAAATCGGTAAATCTTCTTATCTTTAAATCTTCTGATGTTTTCATTTTTATTAAAAATAAAATTATATAAGACATCTTGTGTATTTTATCAATTCTGAAATAAATCAATTCTTAAATTGCTGTTTTATGGTGATTTTACGAATGGTTTAACCTTATATAAAATATACGATTGTTTCTCCTTCATAGAAATATTTGAAATACAAGAATGATCGCCCTTAGTGGGAAATTTACGAATGATCGTCTTTTAAATGTATAAATTGAAGTTCACATTTATATAAAAATTATTATCGAAATTCAAATTATTAAAAAGATTGCGAATATTGATCAATATTGTACAATATTGTGCGATATTATATGACATTAAACAATAATCTACAATATCAAACAATATTGCGAATATTGATCAATATTGTACAATATTTGTGTGCTCCTATTGACATATATATAGGGAGAACGTGAGCTAATAGTAGGAATTGAAAAATAACTCAATAAATTTAATTTATTTAAATAAAATAAGTGTCATTTATTTTTCATATTTAACGTGATGAATTCCCAAGGGCCTAAAAGCAATCCTTTTAGATTTCTCACTAAATATCTCATAGTCCTCAAGCTTGGCTGGCCATGCCTGATGGTTTCAAATTTGTCCATCGCCAAATAAACCTTGGCGAGAATTCCCGGTCAGTCCACGAATAACCGAGAAGTTACGGTCAAGACGGACCTAATCCTCTTCCGTTGTCCCTTTCGAGAAAAATCGTCAGCGGGGATTAGCCCCAAATCGTTCCATCGAGAAAGGAAATGGAAGGAAGCTAACCCTCCTTATGGGGTATATTACCCTTTCCGTTAAGTAAACAAATAACCCTAGAATATTCAGGGAGATATACTGCCGGTATAAGACAGACCCTGCAGTACGTGCAGAGATACTTTGCCGGCTCGCAAGAAGGACCGGGTCCTTTCAATTGCTCCCCTGTCGCTGATTTTTCTGCGTCTTTGGGGGAAAATGTCTCAAACTGTGGATAAAGTGCGTCGGGGAAAAAAAGGGGAGAAGCATTTCATGGCGACTGCTTTGAGAATGCTTTATGTATTCGTTGTTGGAAAAATGCGTCTAAGGAGTCTTCGCAAGGTTTTTGTGAAAGCGTTTTTTTACTTTCTTGCATATAAAGTAAACAAAGAAGAAACACTGTAATCCAGAAATACTCGATTTCGACATTTGGATGATATTTTAACTGTTTCTTCGTCTGAAAATAGAATTGCACTTGTCTCCGGGGGTGGATTATCGAATTGACAATGTCTCAGCAACTGCTTAAGGTTCTTCATCCCAGAACTATGGGGTTTTGAAGTTGAAAAATTATTTCTGGGCTATTTCAAATTCGAGAGTATGTTCTATGCACTGGAAAATTTTCAAATTATGAACAATTATTGTTAAATTTCTGAGCATTACGCTTAAGACATTTTTCATCTTTTCAAATTCTGATGCAGATCAGTATGATTCCACTGATTACGTATTTTTTGATTGGTTCTCGAAGTATAACTCCTTGTGTGCCAACAAATATACAACAAGGCTTACAAATGTAGGTCATTTCACAATTAACAGTAGGATGAATTTCGAAAATAAAGACAGGCACGAATGTAAAGATAAAAAAGATGGGGAAAGCAAATACACAAGTTAAATACACAAAACTGCTCACAAACAAGCAGAAACACATATTATATGTTATAATACAGTTGAAGAAGTATGATAAGATAAAATAGAACATTCAAAACACCAATACAAAGAATATATGCAAATATTTCTAGACAAACACACTGAAATGAAGTTTAAATAACACGGGGGAAAATACTATTAATATATGTACAAAATGAAATGTAAGATGATTTATTCTGCACAAATGCAGATAAATGAGGAGGCCAAGCTATATTGTTCTTTAGAAGACAATTCCTGAGTTTACATCTTTCGTGAAAAAATTCAGTGCATTCAAAAATCAAGTGCTAGGCATCCTGAGCTGCACCACTTTAGCACAAACACCTATCAGTCTGCGACAAATTAAATCGTTTTAAATAGGCTTTAAAGTTTCCATGCCCAGTCAGAAACTAAATAAGCTTGTAGTTTGTTACAAAGTAGTGAGCATTTAAACGACTCTGTATGGATGGAAAAAATTCCTTCGTAAGCTGCACATTAGTAGATGCTTGGTACAGATTATTCCATTCAGATATAACCTTATCTTGATTCCGTATTTGACTCATGTAAAATAAATTCAAATATGTTCATATCAGCTATGTTCAAAATGTCCAAAGGTGATCCGGCATTTCAAATTTACATCAACACGATAATTACAAGAAAAGAGCTAGATAAATAAAATTCGGTATATAGATATTGTTAAAAGAGGGCGAACGCCGCGAAATCGTACTGAAGAGAAGGCGTTGGCGAAGGCTGACGAAGAGCTTGGCGCCAGCCGAGTTGATTTGGCGAAAAGAATAATCTGGTAGCTGCTGGATCGCTCATGAAGCTCCGCGTGTGTCCGCTCGCTCACTTTCTCGGCTATATAAGGGGCAGGTTGCCGCAACTTGGCAAAATTTCTCTCGAAAGAGTAGCGTCTCGCTGGATGAGCGGATTACTTTTCTCGCTTGTTGTTAGTGAGCTGTGTTTACGTTGTATAATTGAGCTCACTGTGATTTACTGTTTGCTATGCTATACGATAGCTGTTTTGCAATCTTTGTTTATTGTGCGTAAGGCTTGTATGCACGCTGTAAGTGACTGTTGACTGCTGGATTGTTTTTATCTGAAGTTTTCCTTCAAGTCATTCTGTAAATAGCAGTAAATAAATTTGTTTGTGCTGTCCTCAAGTAAAGTCCATTCAATCCGAACCCGCTACGCTAAAAATGTAACAATATCGTGCAAACACCTAAAATTATTTAGCCAAATCAAAGTATATGTTTACCATCTAAGGATATGTAGTTTCAGAAACGTGTTAATGCGATAATTCAGAAACACAAAAACTTAAATATAACAAATTTGGTATGGAATGTTATGCTTATAATTATAGGTCTCTGTCCAATTTTTGTTCCAGTTGTTTGAAAAAAATAAACACAAATTCGACTTTCGGATACTGTTAACCGCTTATCCGGAAATAACTGATAAATAACTTACTCGCCAGGAATGAAACAGTAGAATTAGTAAAAATGTTAAATTCACGCCATTTCCGCCTATCTGTCTCTAAGATTATTAAAAAAAATTTTTACTGGATGGTTGAAACTTGGTATAAGGTATTTACGCCAAATATGAAGATTTCTATCAAATTTTGAGTTAAATCTGGCAGTGGATTGAAAGTCTGTCGATCTGTCCGTTCAGAAACTTGTAACGTGATCAATCAAAGTACACTGACGAATATCTCAAATTTGGAATAGAGTGACTACAGACTCTTTTTTTTTTCATTTTGCCAAGTTTTTATTCCAATTGATCTGGAAAAACGTAACTAAAGCACACATTTGATTTTCAGATACTAATAGTGCTTTCCGGGGATTAATCGCCAAATAACTCGCCAAGGATGAGACGACAGATTCAGTAAAAATTCTAAATTCCTGCCAAAAGTTAATATTTCTTAAATATTGTAGACCAACACCCTGTAAAGCTTTCACTGCGAGTATCTGAGAATAAGTGAGACAGTTTCGGGGAGACCATTACCTCTGGTTTATTTCAATAACCTCGTACACGTCTACACACAATTGTTTCCATAAATTATATATTGTTCCAGCAGATGCTAAATGTTTATAAATATCATAAATATTAAGTGAACAAAATGAAGAGGATAAAAACTTGATCACTTATACATAAGAAAGAATACGTTTTAATATTTTATACTTAATATGCCGGCTCTCTGGCTCAGAGGTAGTTCGTGTTCTGGGAGTGCCGGCTCGGGCATGGTTGTTCTTCTGTGTGCTATCTGTGAGATGTGTGGGTGTGCCTGCCAGTAAAAAGGGGTTGTGCGAACAAATGTGGTGAGTGTGTAGCTAAGTCGTACTCTTGGCCCTAGTTGGCGCTACTTCAAAAACAAGAGACGCTCCTTTCGGCTTAAATCTGCCTCTGTATCAGCGACGGGCTTATCCATAGGCAAGTGCCATTAGCAACAACAATATACTTAATATTATTTATATTTAATAATAAATAGCTTTTACCCAAGACTTCGTTGGCATGGAAAAGGACACTACTAACCTAAAAATGATTCATTTACAGCGCCTACCAAAAATAAAGCAAAACTTACAAACAGACCGGATTTCTTTAAAATCAAGTCTATTTCATTTATCGATCGTTTAAACAGAGCTACAATAGTAAAAAAACACAGTTAAAACAGTTTAAAATGCAGTTTAGAAAGTTAAAACACAGTTTTAAATAGCTACAACAGTATTACACACATATTTTTTTTAACATTTAGTTAAAATGAAAACATAGTTTTCAACAATGACAACCCACTTCACAAGCAGAAGTTTTCAACACCAGTTGGAGCACCGCAATACAGATTAGAATTTTTTAATTTCCTTTATTCTGTTTTATTTTAATTTAAAAATACTTCAAAATGAATAGGAAAAATTCATTAACAATGTTTGATTTGAAATACCTCAAGCACTAAAAAAATAAACAGAATCGTTTGAAAACATGTTAAGCCTAACCTCATTAGCGTGGGAAAAAAACATATTGAAGTCTTATTCATTTGGCAATGGGGATATGAAGATGTTTCAAGTTAAAGTAAGAAAAGTGCCGTTCTTACTATTTTCCTCTCAATTTTTCGCTTTTTTTTCTCTCTCTTTCTCTCTATAAAAACCTTCCTCTTGTCTTAACGAAAATATTTTTTTAAAAATTAGCCGATTTAGTCGAGTTATTTTCGAGTTTTGCTCTTAGCAACACATTTGGGGGTTCATTTTTATTTATATAATCCATCTGAAACATTGCAAGTTTCTTTCTTTTTGAAACAACGCAGGCATGAATGTCGTTATGGCAATTTTCAAGACCTTATCATATATTTTTACAAAACATTATCATATAAATTTATTTTTAATAATTAAAAAATTTTAATTAAATAAATTGGGTGTCGAAAATTAGAAAGTACAGAAATTTGGATCAGATGCCCTTTGGACCAATGGTCTTTCCGAATCTTCCCTTTGTATAAAACGCCCGAGTGAACAATTTATTAAAACCTTTTTATTCGAAAGCAAAAATTAACGATTTTTGTTATAAATAATGAATATTAAACTGTTTGACCTCTTAGAAAACATCAGATACATTTTGTACTCATAAATGAATTGTTTTAATTATGAGTGGATTTTTTTAGCTAATAACTTTCAGCCCCTCTGCACGAATTCACAAAAACCCAAGCCCATTAGATAATACAGCAGTTGAAAGCCGTAATCTGCTTGATGAACTCTTCACGCACAGCTTAACGGCCATAGATCCTTTTTTAATACACAGAACCAACCAGCCAATATGCATGATTTAATCATAAATCTTTCCTATCGACAGCAAGATGAGTCATCATGGCTTCGGGTGCCACTAAATCCCACATCCTGTTCGCAGTTTCCGACATGCATTGATCAAATAAATTCATTTTTTTAACAAAACGCTGCTCAAAGGCAAAATACTGTAGCAGTATCTGCCATCAGCTCTGATTGAACCGATAAAAAAGGATACACACACACATGCGTTCAAGATATAAGAATAAAATCCAGAAGAGTCCAATTAACGTATCGCCAATCTCCCGCCGATTGGCAGGAGGCTTAAAGACGGTAATTGTCGCTTGTCAAATCTTCCGAATCATCAACCACTTCTCGGAGGTTAACGACAAGAAACGTTAAACCACCTTTTCGCCACCACCCTTTTTATCAGAAGTTAAACGAACAAAGTAAAAATAAAAATAAAAAAAAAAGATCTTCACCATTCGGAAATCTAGAAGCACCCACCTCATCAAGGATTCAGAAGACTGGAGTGTCAAGTTGCATTCCAATCGTCGCCTAGAAATGTAATAACTACCCTGCCAGTGAAATTAGGGGTCTATTAGGGTCGTGTGTGACGGAAGAGTTTTTCGAATGTGCAGATGTAATGACACCGCAGATGAAAGGACGTGATGATTTTTGGCGATGATTTAAGTGACTGACACCAGGACTGTCGGTAAAGATTTAGGTTGAACCCTTGAACCGCAAAGCGTAGGGATCAATTATAGGCTATAAAAACAAAATAACCGATCCTTTCATTGCTGGCAGATCGATTGCCAAGGGTGGCATTATTTGTTGGCGAGAACAGATGTGACTGGCATGAAATAGGGACAAGAAGTCGTGTGAATCAAAATCGGCGACATAGAAAAATGTTATTGCTATCTATATATGGCCGTTGAAAATTAACTCCGCAAAGGAAGATATGTTAATGATCTAATCCATTCAAAATAATTTTCAGTGACGATTTACCATAAATGAGGATAATGACGTGTCCGCTTTATAACGGAAGGAGGGGTGCATAGCTTTTGAGGGTATGGACCCCTGTGCACCAAAGGGCAGAAGTCTGACTTCTATCTCATATGAAAATGACACTTATAACATTCGCTTACATAGCCCTTTTTTTTTCAGGGGGGTAAATTCACTCGTCTCACAAATAGAATATAGAAGAACAACCATGCCCTTGACCGGAACTAGAACTCGGAACGCCCAGATTATGATGAAGACGCATTTACAATAGATATTTTATACAAAATAGCTTTTATAAATTTGGTTCAGGTAATTCCCAGAAAGAATACCACTATAAAATTTTGTTCTGGTAAAAATCTGCGACTAAATTCAGAATTGAGGGGGGTTTTTTTTGTTTTTTTTTGGATAACATGTAATATTTTTGCATTTTGCGATACCGTTCATGGATGTGGATTTACGTCAAATGTGCTGATTTCAAATTTTTTTTGAACAAATTCCACTTATAAGAAATCTACTATAACTATAAATCTTAAAAACCTAGACAAATAAAATTTGGTAAACAGTTTTAGTATCGAAAATGTTGATCAAAAACAAATCCAGATTCAAAACCTCCAAAGGTATTGACTGTCTGTCGATCTGTATTCTCGAATGCAAGCAAATGCAATAACTTGAATACGTAATGATAAAAATAACTGGAATTTGTTATGTTCTCTTATTTTGTTATTGTTAAAAAAATGCAGCTTTGTATCATTATTTGTATTCGATTGGGTGAACAAAATCATCAACGTAAAAGACAATAGATATTAATTGAACATATGTCGATATCTGAATATGCATACATAGATTTGGGCATATAAAAATGTGAATTTTTGCATACTAGATACATGGAAATTTACATTTTTTTCATTTTTGTATGTCATAAACTATTATCAAATAGTTAGAGTTTAAATTGTTAAATCAAAATTTTGAAATGTCGTGTAATGCATGATTTTCGAAAAAAAAAAAAAAAACTTTTACTTGGCAAATGTATACATATAGTTGCAATATATCGTTAAAAAGTTTTAAAGAGTTAATATATTGTAAAAGAATTAGCTACAAATAATATTTAAAAAGTCAATTTCTACTTAGGTCAACGAAGAAATTTTTTATTTTAGTTATTTTTTATTAAATAATTACAATTAATATAACTATGTATATACATATGACAGAACTACAATATTAAATGGCATAACAAAAAGCTAATTTCCTGGTAATTTTCCATTCTCCTTCTCGAATTTTTATCTCGTTACGTAGCTCTTTCTCAAAATTAGATAGGAGAAATGACCAAAAATTGATGGAAAGGATTTTAAGGTGGTAAATTGGAATTGAATCTAAAGCTTAAAATTTCTTCTATTCTATATTTTGAGAGAGAAAAAACCTTCATTCTAATCTTTATCTAAACCACAACTGCTAACTCCTTACCCTCGAAAAATATTTGGATAAAACGCATACTTAAAGTAAAAATTTATCAAAAAAATACTGAATTTTGCAAGTATTGAAATCACATTCTTCACCTTCACTTGGAAAATATTGAATTCCTCGCATTTTACCAATTGAGCTACTGACTGTTGATTTCAATTTTTATTACAAACTGCTAAAACTCTATTTAAAGTATTAGAAATTAATTAAATTTAATGAAGGAATTAATATTTGAAAAAACTGTATTAACATCAAGGGTCACCCACAAGAAGTTTAAAAAAATGTATTTAACGATTGAAAATTTGAACTATA
>JAOUZG010007398.1:2778425-2818274 GCA_026289955.1 Argiope argentata | reverse complement strand
AAATTGTATAAAAATAATACTATTAACGGCATGCCAGGGATTATTTGATAAATAATTCGCCGAAGATGACACTATAGATTGTACAAAATTAATACTATTAATGGTATGTCAGGGATTATTCGTCAAATAATTCGCCGAAGATGACACTACAGATTGTATAAAAAATGCTATTAATGGCATGCCATGGATTATTTGCCAAATAATTCGTCGAAGATGACACTACAGATTGTATAAAAATAATGCTATTAATGGCATGCCAGGGATTATTTGCCCAATAATTCGCCGAAGATGACACTACAAATTGTATAAAAATAATATTATTAACGACATGCCAGGAATTATTTGCCAAATAATTCGCCTTAGATGAAACTACAAATTGTATAAAAATAATACTATTAATAATATTACTATTAAAAATAATACTGTAAGAGCCAAATAATTTGTTGTATTCGCCAAATAATTTGTTGTATTCGCCAAATAATTTGTTGAAGATGACAAAGATTGTATAAAATTACTACATTCTTGTCAAAAGTAAATATTTCTTAATTACTGTAGATCAATATTATGCAAAGTGTTCACAGGCATGACAAATTTATTAGAGTATGCGGGAAAATTTTGGGGAGACCACTTCAACTTTATTAAAAGAAACAGAAAGATTTACATAATAAAACTCATTTTTATGTCATGTTATTTGCACCTTTTTGTGAAATTTCTATTTTGAGCTTTTTAATTATCGCATTTACAGGAATACAAAAACACATACCAACAAACAGTCAATTCTTTGATTAAAAAAATTGATATGAATCGTTAATATATGACAGATTTCGTTCAGAATTTGTTAAAAAATCTACAATTAAATGCTAAAGCTGTGAAACAATTTCTTTTACCTAATTCAATATGTTTTCTTAATTATCGCGTTTACAGGTTTACAAAAATACATACCAACAAAACAGTCAATCTTTGGTAAAAAAGTTTGATCCGAATCGATAAATAAGTATTTAACAAATTTACAAAATTTGGTAAATTAGCTTATCACATTTTATAGTTATTGCGTTCACTTGTATGGAAACGGCCTTGCATGAAGGTTTCCTTTGAAAAAATTTCGTTCAAAGTTTAATAGAAATCTACAAAAATTTGGTGTAAAATCCGTACATTAATTTTTATCCGGCTAACTCAAAGTGTGTTTGATATTATGTTCACGTGCACTCGAACAATTCGGAAAATAGACTTCCTATGTATGGATTTCGTTCAAACTTTAATAGAAGTAAATTTGTTGAAAAATTCATTTATAAAACTTCATGTTACTAACTTGAAGCTTTTTTGATATTATGTTCACGTGCACTCGAACAGTGTGGAAAATAGGCTTCCTTTGAATGAATTTCGTTCAAAGTTGAATAGAAATCTACAAATTGAATGTAAAATCTAAACATCAATTTTTATCTGACTAACTCAACGCGTTTTAGATATTATGCTCACGTGTACTCGAAGAGTCTGGAAAATAGACTTCCTTTGAATGAATTTCTTTCAAAATTTAATAGAAATCTATAAATTTAGTGTAAAATTCATAAATCAAATTTAATAGGACTAATTCAAAACTATTTTTTGTTATCGTTTTTATAAGCAGGCAGTGAGAAAGAAAAAAACATTTCGTAAAGAAATATTTACATGAATGAAAAAGTACATACTTAGAGAAGGTCAATTCTTATTCAATTTTATCCATTTTTTATATTTGATATTTAAGATGCTCTCTTTTACTTTAATACACAGACAGATAGATCTCCATAAAATGGATTCTTACAATTCAGATAGACTTCAACAGAATGGAAAATTTGACAGAAATATACAGATTTGGTGTTAAGATCATATACTCATTTTGATCTATGAGGTTCAAAGCATTTTCTAGTTATAACATTCGCCAGTAGATAGACAAACGGACATAATTTCAAAAAATATTATTTTTTGATTCAGGAAAGTTTGAAGCATTGAGATTCATCAAAATCTGAAAGCCAAATTCATTGGAGTCCGATTTTTTTTGACAATTACGTTAATTTCTTTCTTTTATACTTTGTATACAATAAAGCAATAAAGGATCACCGATTTGATCAGATATAAAAGTCATTAAAAGAGTTAAAAATCTCTTGGATAATATTTTGTGACAATGATAAATATATATTCTATTGAACATAGTGTCCAAATCGCGTTAATTATTATTATTACTATTCAGATGAATATAAAAATAATTACACCAACAGTAAGACAGACACACTATCGCATACAAATTCAAAATTTCTTTTTAATTCAATTATGAATGGCTATTAACTATATTCAATGAGAACAATTACTTACACTAGTAATTGAAAATTAAGCCATTGTTTAACAAATTATCTTAACTATCATGTTCATAAAATAACAAGCAGTGACACCGCGATAATAAAAACTGATAAAAACTACTATGATAAATCTTCTCATTCAGAGTCATAAATCCTACGCACTAACTCTCATCTTTTAAAAAGAAAAAGAATTAAGTGAAAAAAAGTGGCATCGCCTTCAGCATTTCGCACGCTTTCTAAAAGCTAAAACTTGTGAACAGTGGCTTTAAAATGAAAAGATATTAATTGACATCATTACAGTCTCGTATGTCATTCGAGTTTGTTAAAATAATAAAAAAACGAACACCTTTCCTTTTTTTTTTTTTACGAAGAACAGAATCAGAATTCTGTCATAGCTTGACATGATTAAATGCTATGTCTCACGCAACACGAACAGAACGTTCTAAAAAAAAAGAGGGGGGGGATGGATATATCGCAGCAGAATTAGTCTCACTGTTTTCAGATTCTTGCTGACGTCACATAATTAAAACCTGCTCGTGTTCATAAGATAACATTGTTGCTCATCGCGCAGAGAACATCTGCTGAATTGGGAGAATTATTTTGATAGTGAGTCATTCTTTCAAAAATAAGAACCATATCTTTCGACCGGGGCTCTTAGATATTGCAAACTGTCCAGTTAAAAGGTGTCACGTCTGTGTTTCTTATTCCACAAGTGAAACTTATTTTTGGTGATGTAATTGACCTCTTATCTATCTGAGAATCATTTCAGTTGTTCCTGTTCTTCGAAATAAAAATAAAGGTGAAATATAATGAAAAAAAAAAAACTTTTCTTCAGTGTTCTTTTAAGATAAAAATTCTCAGGTTTTATCATGTAATACATTGACTTACCACATACAATTCTACGAAATTAATTTTTATCTGAGGAAAACTTTTTCTAAGAATATAGTGCTTAACATTTTTTATTTATTACTTTTACATCAACGTATTAATAGCTTTTATTTAGTTAAAAGAAGAACCATTCCATTTTGTATTATACATATTTAATCCTTTTTTTAAATTTTTTTTCTAAGAAAATGGAATATAAAAATACATTTTATCTATTATGCAAACGATAATTTCAAATATAACGAATCACTAACCGCCACGATTTATGTAAAAAAAATGTTGGCGAGTTTTTTTCTGAATTTTATCAAGTTTATTTTAGATAATGAATAGATTTAATTTATAATTATCTTTATTCATCTCTCTTTTTTTAATCAATTAATGATTGAATTGGATATTAAATTCACTAGATTTCAAGATAAAAATGATTTATTTATTTCACGTCTTACATTTAGTTAAAAGCAAAACCACTGTATTTTGACTTTAATATAATTCAATCAATTTTTTTTTTCACTTTTTCTCGAAGAAAGTAAAATATAAAAATATTTTCCTCTTACAATGCAAACGATATTTTCAAATGTAACAAATCACTAACTGCTATGGTTTGTCATGTAAAAAAATGTGTATGGGATTTACTGAGTTTCACCAAGTTTATTTTTAAGGATAATTGAAGTTTGGAATTTTTGAAATTTTACTTTTAACCTATTTCAATCTCAAAAAAATACTTCTTACGTTAAAAAAATATTTGAAACTTATCCAAAATTTATACTTACTAAATAAATGTCTTTATTCATTGAATCGTTGATTATGTTGAATATTCATTTGATTAAAAAATAATGATTTATTTACTCCGCGTCTTAAATTTCCAAATTCAAAACATAGAACAGATTTTTCAATACCAATTCATATAAGAAGGCTTAGAATTGTTTTACTCATCTGCAAAAATATTTATTACAGAAAAAATATTCTTTTTAAAGAACACAAAACTGAAGTGAAATATTTTCAAATATTTATTTATAATTTTTTTAAAATTTTTATTGAACTCTAATTTTTTAAATTAATAGATAAAAATAAGATTTAATGATTAATCGTCATCTTTCTTAAAATATTTTTATTGCAAAAATTGATTTTTTTTAGTAAAAAGTTTTACCGAGAATTTATTTGAAAAAAAAAAGTATCTTATATCATTGATTTTTGAAAAAAAATTTGAATAAAAATTTAATCAAAAAATGAATGAATACTTCAAGAAATTTATACTAATAGAATGTATACTTTAATGAAATGTATACTAATAGAATGTATGTGTTAATGAAATGTATATTATTAGCATGTATATTTAAATAAAATGCATACTTCAAAATCAAAACCCATTAAAATAAGAACAATTCTAATAAGTTGAAAAAAAAATTTAAATTCTCCCTTTTTCTAAGCCTTCTTCAATGTTTTTCTCAAAACTTTGATTGTAGACTCTCACGACCTTTTAACTGACCCCGTAATATTTTAGACTGTTTAAGGTTCATTGACCATAGTTTAACTAATTAAGTAAAAAAGTGTACAGTTTTGTACCATCCTTCTATTATTTTCCCCGAGATTTATTTCCAAGTAAAAAGAATTTTTTTGTAATTAAAACAACAAGGTTATTAAATATGTATAAGGATATTTTATCAAAGTCAGCTTATCGTGTAAAATTCTGAGAAAAACCACAACACAGGTGAATCTTCATTTTTTTTAATCAAGAAAAAGACGAATGGCTAAAATTTCTTCACAAGCCATGGATGCTTCAAAATAATTATCAGTTACTTGAACAATTAACAAATTTTTTTGAGCATCGAAATTATAGTATTTAAATCGAATTTTAAGTTTCTTTTTTCCTTTATTAATGTTGCTGATACTGTTCAAAGGAAATAATCAGGTAAAATGTGTTAAGTATGTCACATTACTCTAATTTTGGAATCCATTAATAATATAGCAAAAACTATATTGTTTGATATGGGGAAATTACATTGTATAATATAGAAAAACTGCGCTGTACAGCATTGGGAAACTATACAGTATAATATTGAACAATATAACAAAAGATTTCCATTCTACACTGTTTTAATATTGTAAAACAATATTTTACAATAATGGTTTTTTTAAATGATCCCAGGTAGCATATCCTGTAGCATAATATTGTACAATATTGTGCGATATTATATGATATTAAACAATATCCCACGATATCAAACAATGTTGCGAATATTGATCAATATTGTACAATATTGTGCGATATTATATGATATTAAACAATATCCCACAATATTAAACAATGTTGCGAATATTGATCAATATTTGTGTGCTATTGAGATTGTACCTTTTATAGGAAGAAAACAGAACGCGATGTCAGAGCACAACGTGCAACGTATTAAATGACATGCACCATTACATTTGTCAGTAGATTCAGATGACATATGAAATGATCTTTTGAAAACAATTTGACTGTTTAGAGATGGCTTAATTTGGTTCAATTTAATTAATTTACATATTATTTCAAACCAACAATAGAGATTTTGGAACGGACCATGATCGAATAAAAAAAGAGAATGAGACAACTGAAGTCGTCACGCTTCTTTCCAAACTTTCACACCATACTTACTGGAAACATTTGATCCCAACGGAATCCATGTACACCAAACTCGTTTACAGATAAGTTCTTTTGTGGAATCCAGTTTGAAATTTGAACTGTCTTGTTCCATTTCTATACCTTACCATCAAGTCACAGCAGCTTTTACAGAAAAGCAAAGAATTGTATAGTTTTTTTTATTGAGCATTTAAAAATCTCCGTACCCCACTAAGTATCACACGGACTTACAGAAATAAACAACACATTTATAAATATATCACATACAAAACAGTTATTCACACATCAGATTCGCTTGCACAGCTCTTTTTACAGAATAACGTATTCAAACATATCACAGATAGAACAGATAACCAAGCCCGAACCGGGACTCGAACCCAGGACGCCCAGATAACGAGGAAGATGTGTTACTTCTGTGCCAGGACGATGGCTAAAAATTGTTATTAAATATTTTTTCTATGGATTTTTGTTAAAACAGAATTTTTTTAAACATTTGAGGCAACTATTGAACCGATAATTGTTTGAAATGAGAAAAAAATGAAAAAATTACAATTAATTAAAAAAATGAATGAAATTAATTAATTAAAAATGAAATTCCTTTAATGAATGAAAAAATGAAACAATCACAATTTTATAAATATAAATTGATTCAAATATAATTTTTTAAATTTAGAAAAACATATTTAATTAATTCAGGAAGTTTCTATTCAGAAAAAGGTTTGGTTTTTTTAATGAATTCAGTTATTATTTTATAATTTTTGCCAATATTTAATTGTTTACATGAATAAAGCATTACGAAAAAGTGAATAATTCTGCTTTTGTAGTTTTGTAGTAATATAATTTTTTTCACAGAACTGATGCCAATACCAAATTATTATTTGAAAAATTGTATTTTATGAATGAAAATAGATTAAATAGGTATGAATCCTTTCCATTTTTATTGATATGAATCGAATAAAACGGCAATGTAACGATTTAGAATATGTGTATTGGTTAAGAATAAGCATTAATCGCATTTTAGGATAAACAAATAATTGCATTATTTTTAGAATCAAATTGTTGGTTTTATAATGAATTAATATATTATTTAAAAAATTTTTAAAAATAGGTTTTGGCCGTAAAGAAGAAATCTGTAACTACACAGTTCATGTAGAAGATATTGTTACGTTTTTTTAGAGTAGCGGGTTCCGATTGAATGGACTTTATTCGAGAACAGCACAAACAAATTTATTTACAGGTATATACAGGATGACTTGAAAAAGTAAAACTTCAGAAAACACAATCCAGCAATAATCAGTCACTTACAGCGTAAATGCAAGCCTTACGCACAATAAACACAGTTTGCAAAACAGCTATAGTATTGCACAGCAACAGTCAATCACAGCGAGCTCAATAACACAGCGTTAACAGCAAACGCAAACACAGCTCACTAAGCGAAAACCCGCTAGTCCAGCAAACCGCTTCTCTTCCCCAAAGAGAGATCCTCCTTTGAGCGATCAACTGCAGAAAGACGGCAACCCGCCTCTTATATAGTCGGGTGAAAGCACAGGGAGGCTTCCGTAATCAGGGAGAAAAGCCGAGGCGCAGCCAGAATTGACTCAGGGTTACCAGAATATTCCTCCCGCCAAGTCAACTCGGCTGGCACGGAGCACTTTGTGAAGCGCCGCCAACGTTTTCACCTTCGGCGGGAGTTCGCCCGCTTGTAACAATATCCTTGAATATTTATTAACTTCTTCATTTAACCCTTTGCACTTGGTTGGAGCTTTTCACTCACCAGTCAAGACGGTGCATCAATTTCACATTTTATTTGTTTATTTTTCAATATTGATTGTTAAAAACACCCACAGAATGATAAAACTATATAAATTAACTTTTCGGCTAAATTCAACTCATAACTATTATTTATATCTATTTTTCGGAGCAATGAACAAGATCTTGTATTAAGTGAATAATTATGCATCGAATTGCTTTCCCGAGAGCAAAGGGTTAATATCGTGCTCTTTTAAAAGCTACATTAAGTTTCCGCTTTTAATTCTGAATTACTTTTCATTTCCTTATCTGGTAATTCCAAGAGCTGATTGATAACTTATATTAGCATTTTAATGCCTTTAATCATTTTTTACATCTACAGATTAACATGTAATTTAAAAAATTAAAATCATAACTTTGGTGTATCTATTTGGGATACTTTCTTTGTGAGAAATGCCACTGATTCTATTTCTGCACATCAAAAATCCATACTATGGACTCTTAAACAGCACGCGAAATACATTTTTCATAGGAAACCGCATTACACTTCATATGCATTATCAAACAAATTTATACCTTCAAATATATCTTCAGTTATTAATTTAGCATATGAAAAGTTAATGAAGAATTAAAAGCAAGAAAAAATGTTTTATAAGATCAGAAAAAGGAAATTTTTATTGTGATTTATTAATAAAACACATAATATATATTTAAAAAAAATTAAGACAATTCCTACTTAGGTCAACAAAGACAATTTTAATTTTAGTCACTTTTTATAAAATAATTAAAATAATTATAAATAATTTATCAAAAAATTATGCCTCGCCAAAACAAAATCATGTCGAAAACCAATCAAATCACACTGCGCATGAGTGGATTTTCAACGTCATTTGGGGCAACGCAAATGCGTGAATTTTCTACGTCAGTTGGGGTAACGCAATACAGATTTAAAAAGTTTAATTTTCTTTATTTTGTATTATTTTAATTTCAAAATACTTCAAATAAATTTGAAAAATCGATTCATTAACAATGTTTAGTTTTAGATGCATCAAACTCTAAGAGAATAAATATAAACCTTAGACATAATCGATCAGAAACATGTTAAGCCTAACCTCATTAGCGTAGAAAAAATACAAACTGAAGTCTTACTCATTTGGCAGTGGGGAAATGAAGATTTTTGGAGGGGAAGTTAGTTTTTAATTAATTTATGAAAAATTAACCAAAATAATAAATAAATATTTGGAAAATCTGTATTAACATCAAGTGCCATCCACTACAAATTTAGAAAAAAATGTATTTGAACTCGAGTGGATGAATAAAAAGTATTTTATTAACGAATGAACATTTGAACATGATTATATATATATATATATATATATACAGGGAGAATGTGAACTAATAGTAGGAATTGAGTAAAGAGAAATGCTAACATTTTTCCATAGAAACCATAGTTATCATTTAAGATTGAGCTAGAAATTCATATCCCCTATCATCATACTATTATTAACATTATTTTTGCTTCATACTCTAAGACTTATCAGATTAAAATGATGTAGAAAACTTATGGCAAAGTACTATGAATCACAGATATATAACAGTGACATACTATATGTCATTAAAAAGTGATTTATTTTCAAATAAGTACAAATTTCAGTTTCTTAAATGTTTACAACTAAATTTTTTTTAAAAAAAGACATAAATCAAATATAATGAGACGTTTGAGTACAAGAAATATGATCAATGTACTATTATCTCGAAAGTTTATTTTTTTTTCTATATATATTTTCTATGCGTTTCAAATGATTTTATTTGCAATATTATTGCTTATTCTTTCTTTTACTTTTCATAAAGGAATATTTTGGATAATCATCGAATAGTAAAGATTTATTAATATGTTTTGTTCTTGAATTAGTTAATTTTGTTCTGGTTTGTATTATCCAATTTCCCGCGTAAGATCTGATGATTATCTGTTAAAAAACATGAACATCGTTACTAAGAATCTGCTATATAATCCGCAGATTATAAGACGGTGTGGATTATCTGCTGATTTTTTTTTTGTCAAAGCTAAAAGTAACGCCTGTGGATTATATGCCGCCACAGATAATAAGAAGGAAATCACATGCATACATAATCCATTACATAAAATCAAGTACATAATCCATTACATAAAATCAAGTACATAATCCATTACATAAAATTAGTTACATAATCCATTACATAAAATTAGTTACATAATCCATTACATAAAATCATTTAAGACTTGGGTGTATCATTAAAGACATTGGTGATAAAAGAGTTAAGTTTATTCTGAACTAGATTCCAGAAAATGCATTCTATTTAGCTTTAGTCGCTTAATCTGATGTTTTAATTAATGACCTGTTTTATATCAGTTCTATCAGAAGAACTGAAATTCTGTAAAATATTGTATCATCAAGGCCATCAAAGATTTATTTTCTACTTTTCTCTTTTGTTGTTTGAATCAGATTTTACATTTCTGAGGTACATATGTGCATTATTTAAGGACATAGTGAATTAAAGAATTAAACTCATTTTGAATAAGATTCTAGAAAATACATTTTCACGTTAACTTAGCAGGGGCGGTGCCGAATTTTGAATAATTCATTGTCCAGAATTCAAAGAGTTCCATTTTCTTAAAATAAATCACGAATATAATTACAGGAAGTATTGGACCATCTTAGTTTTCAACACTTGTTTGTAGATCACACGACCACTCAATATTTTAATTTTAAGCAAATAATTCACATTTTTAAGAGATTTACAAGTTTCTTTAAAAAATATATTAGGAATTATTTTCCTCATATTAATTTATTAGCATGACTTTGAGTCTCCGCATTCACTTGTGGTAATGCAAACCGTTAATACAGATGTTTATCTATGAATACTGTTCTTTAAACTGGTTTGTTTTAGGGTTAATAGCTATGAAACAATTACAATATAATAAGAGAATTTGAGTTTAGTTTCCATTGCAAGAATGCTTTAATTTACTAATTCTTTTCTTTTAAGTACATTCCATCTGTTGACACAAATAAATTAAATTTCTTTGCATGTTTCATTGATAGAAAAAAGCTCTAGTCTTCAAAATGGCAAACTCGTTGGAATCTTGAAAGAAATAACTACACTTTTCGCTATCAAGCTTCTAATTGACTGCTGATTTATTTTACCTAATAGAAAGCTAGATACAATTATTACTTGCTAAAAGTTGGCCACACTCGATTCAAGCATAGACCCTTTTTATTGGAAGAACACACCTCTCCATACATAATATGCCAATACCCTACGACGTCTATGTCCACTTTCTAAAAGAATACTCATATTATAATAATAAACGCCCTGTATTCTTTAATATATCTTTCAACCAGTCTAAAAAACATTATAAAAGATTCCAAATCACTATCTAAAATTAATTAATTAAATTCAATGATAAAAAAAAGTTTGAACCCTTTACTGCTTATACGCCCATATATGGCATTGCAGTTTTGATTCAATTTTACTTCTAAATTAAGAATAATAAAATAATTCAAACTATTTTAATCCATCAAATATATATTTAGCAATAATAAAGCGCAAAAACTGTCTATGGTTTTATGACATTACGAAATAAACTCTCTTTTATGCAAGTGGGTGAAAAAGCAAAATGGAAGCGCGACTGACCCATTTTCAAAAAACGATAACAGAGTAAAACGCAAGAACTTTTTGACCAAAAGAAATATTTTCATGGAGTCAATATACTCATCTTTCTCGACGGATAATCATTTTCCTACTTTCCAACTGTTTTCTATACTATATACGAACTCATATGTGGTTCCATTAAAAAAAACTTTTATTATTATTTTTTAATGTCTTATTGATAGTTAAATAAAGTTATTTTCCCTGCGAAACAATTTTTTTTCAACGCTTTACTAATCCATGAAGTACAGGGTTAAAATTAGAGTTTTTTAAATGATTTATTTTCTTACATGACTATTTAATTTGATTTTCAAATTTCTTTTGCTGTATTTTTTTCGAGACTAGTTTTTTGAAAATTTCCCATTTGTAACATGAAAATACGACACAATTTTTAAAGAAACATTTAAAATAAGACAAATTCTCACCATATATTTGATTTCAATTTAATTATAAGTTATTCTTCCACTGCTGAAGTTCATCAAACGAGTTAACACATTAAGGACCACAAAGAAATCTGTAAGACATACGTCTGGGACCACACATTTTGGGGCAAACTCGTATGTTCAAAAATCATCAAACGAGAAAACTCATGATCAGTCCGCAACAGATGGGACATGAAACACGAGAAAACTCGTGAGCGGTTCGCAACAGACGGGACATGAAACACGAGGAAACTCGTTAGAGGTCCGCAACAGATGGGTCGTGAATTTTGAGAAAAGTCGTGAGAGGTCCGCAACTGATGGGTCGTGAAGCACGAGAAAACTCGTGAGAGGTCCGCAACTGATAGGACGTGAAACACGAGAAAACTCGTGAGTGATCCTTAAAGTGTCAACCAATTTTCTATTGTAAACGTTATACAAAAGTGAATATACGTCTTGAATTAGCCGGTAAAATTCCATTGATGACCATTGGCTATTTTATAACTCTCTACCAAACATATGGATAGGGTTAAGTTAAAAAAATCTAGTAACGGAATCTAGTATATTGCCTGCATGCTATACCACCAAGGCTGCATCGAAATGTCTGGCAACCAGATCAAAATGATTATTACTTTTTTTAATAACCCTATTCCGCTCATTCCCCGAGTCTCCGTGATTGAGGCGTCCGAATCACGCGAGCATCAATAACAACAAACAAAGCGACCCGCTTCTGACAAGAGAAATCACCCGAAATTAGTCAAAGCGTGTTTTTTCAATCCCGATTCCATGCTATCTTTAATTAAAATCGCCTAATAAAAGAGTACCGTCATTACGAGAGGCCCTGGAACAATGCGTCCCGAAGTAATCCTATATATAAATTAGAGAGCTTCCGATAAAGAAGATAGATATCAGAAGGATCTCCAGACCAAATTAAATCTCGATGGAAGGGTTTGATGGACAGCATTCTTAATGGCGAATCCTCCCCTGATGTGACGATGGTCCAAGTCAAATGAATCAGGGATCATGGGTGGCTTTAAATTATGTCCCGTTTGGGGCTAATTAGCTCCATTAGAAGCAGCAGAAGACGTCTGTGGTTGGAAGCGCCGCTAACAGAATTTTTATGACGGCTAATTCAGAAATTAAGGATGGGTTTATTCTAATAAATTTCCCCATGTAAGGGCAATGTTTCAGTATGTTGTAATATCTCGATCAAGTTTCTAGAAGAGACTTTTCTCGTAAAGAAAGTTACTATGTATGAGGCATGTAATCAGATAACTACTAATGAAACCTTGCCTTTTATTAGTTTTAGTAAAACTGGATGATTTTTTTAATGAATTTTTAAAAATTGCTCTAAAGATTGTCTAAAATAAACGCAAGATTTGAATTTGCCACCATTCATGGAGGAAAGTATTGGCAACCCTACTAAAAACTATTTGACTGCTGATAGTTTAGGGTTGGTAAAAATTTCGTGTTAAACAATACAACAATGTGTTAAAGAAAGATTTGGATTAAATAAATAATAAAACTCAATTTCTTATCTTTAAATTTTTTATAATTTTAATGAATCGTAAAACACATAGGATAGGGTTATGTATGGAATAACACGTAGGACAAATGGCCCCATGGCTTTGCTGGCTCCCAATGTAAGGGCAATGTTTCAGTATGTTGTAATATCTCGATCAAGCTTCTAGAAGAGACTTCTCTCGAAGAAAGTTACTATGTATGAGGCATGTCATCAGATAACTACTAGATGAACCTTGTCTTTTATTTATTTGAGTCATATTTGATGATTATTTTTGTTTTAATGAATTTTGAAAATTGCTCTAAAGATTGCCCCAAAATAAACGCAAGTTTTGAGTTTGCCACCATTCATGGAGGAAAGTATTTGCAACCCTACTAAAAAAACTATTTGATAGTTTAGGGTTAGTAAAAATTTCGAGATAAACAATAGAACAATGTGTTAAAGAAAGATTTGAATTAAATAAATAATAAAACGTAATTTCTTTTCTTTAAATTTTTATAATTTTAAAGAATCGTAAAATACATAGATTAGGGTTATGTATATAATAACACATAGGATAAATGACTTCAAGGCTTTGCTGGCACATATGCTCTCTTTTGTCTCAATTTTCTATGACCGTTTTGCATAAATATTGCTGAACTTTGTTGATACAGAGTTGAATTTCCACTTTTAATACACGCTTGCTTGTGGTCCGCATAGACTTCAAATAACCCCAAAAAGAAATCCAGTGTTGTTAAATCACAGGATCTAAGGAGCTAATTCTCAGTTGCTAGCACCTTGACAAAGAGTGAGCGTGCCTTCCTCGTGATCTGGATGTCGTGATCTAGGGGTCGCCAGGGCTGTTCATCTGTGTTCTATCTGTCATGTGACTATGTGAGTGAATGTCCCCACCTCATGTAAAAAGGGTTTGTGCAAACGAATGGGACAAGTGTGTGTACTCTTCATATGAGAAAGACATCAAACTTCTGTCCAGGGTGTTCAGGGATCCATACCCTCAGAAGCTACTGCACTCCTCCTTCCATTGTAAAGCGGATATATCATCAGCAGCTAGTTCACAAATTTTCGAACTGAGACCCTCAAACTTTCATTATTTTTGAAATATTGTTCAACAATGAAAACACATTATTTTACTGTGTAACGCTTCATTTATACTATCCTAAAACTATCATCTGTCAAAAGTTTAATTTAATGGGATGATAAACAATTTGTAACATAAATGGCAGCAAATTCAAATCTTGCTTAAATGAATCCTTTAGATTTACCAAAAGCTAGGGATATCATTAAGAGAAACAATTAACAGGAGAATATAAATGAAATAATACGTCAATTTTCGTCTTACTCAATACAAGTTTTTTCAAAACATTTTTTTTACACATTTATGACAGAATACATAATTATGGATTAAAAGAATGACTTAAACTTAGTGGAATTCAGATCTAAAAAAATTAATTTAATTACATAAATATCCAATTTTAAAGTTGAGTGAACCGAATTTGGAATAGTAAGATTAGACTACGTTAAAGGATTATTGATGATTTAAAAATGTTTATCATTCGGCGAATTTAACATGTACTGTGTCTCCACATGCCTTGTCTGACTTTTGCCAGAATCGGATTTGAAGTAATGTACTCTATTGCCGCAAAGCCACGTTCTCCTAGTAGTTTTGCTGCGATCCACCGCATCAAAGTTTAGTTTAGCAAATTGTGTATCTTTCGACCTCCCCACAGAAATTAAAGTTCCTCTCAATTCAAATCATTTTAGATATCCAATCGTTCTAATATTTGAATGGAATCTTAGTGCCATTCACATATTATGCATGCATCAGCTTCAGTGGCGGATTTCCAAACAGGCGCATGAGGCGCGCGCCTCGGGCCTCGAGGTCATAAATTAAGGGGCCTCAAAATTTAGCTCTAAAATAATAATATGTATAATGAAATATGCTTTTATTATTTCCTGTAATCATTTCTACACCGGATATATAAATATTTCAATCGGAATGATTGTGTAGAAATGATTACAGGAAACAATCCAATTCTAGATTATCATATTATTTACATGAAAGGATTAAAATAATAATAAAAAAAACATGAAAATGGATCAAGTATCTTCTGTCTGGTTCACTTCCTCTTCGACCCTCTCTTGGTTACCCCCCTTTGGTACCACATGACCTTTCCCCTCCTCGGAGGTTTGCTATCGTCGTCGTTAAAAACAAAGGAACGGGTATTAAGTCCATCTAATATTTTTTATGCGACTAATTTTTAAAAAAATGTATTAGCCATGCCACCGAAAAGAAAGTTTGAATCGGGTGCTTCGAAACGCAAAAAGTAAAAGAAGAATATGTTGAACGATATCAAAATCCACTCAATAAATTCATCATAACGTTTGAAAAACGAGCTAAAATGGAAAACGAGTCAGAAAGAGCAGTTGAGCAATCAGATGCTGCATGTGTACCTAAAATAACCAATGGGCAAATTGAAATTGAATATGCACATGAAAAAAACGATGCGCTATCAGAAGTGGAATATAAATTGAAACAAATTAATAAGCGAGTTGAAATACAATGTGAATTTGAAAAGGTTGATGAGTGTACTGAAATGAAATGTGCACAAGAAAAAATCCCTGAGCAAGCTGAAGTTGAAAATGAATTCGAAGAAATTGGTGAGCGAAATGAAATAAAATGCAAGCCTAAAAAGACAGACGAACAAACTAAAACAGGATATGCACAAGAAAAAACCGATGAGCTAGCCGAAGAAGAATGTGAATTCGAAGAAATTAATGAGCGATCTAAGAATGGAACACAAGAATCAACAATTTGTAATTTTATATAGCAAAATAAAATAGCTGATTCTGACTGTGGTAAACATAAAGACAAGTATTTGTTTCCCAGTGACATTGCATTGTGGCCATCAAACTTATCAGATAAAATGATTGAACATTATTTGATAAATAAGTCTTGTAATATTGGGAATATTACAAGTCTTAAAAGTAAAATAAGGGGACAGAAATCGAATCTATTATAGGAATGTTTCTGAAACGAATTTTTATTGTATTAAAGCAAATGGCACAAAATAATTTCGCCAATGGTTAGTATATTTAGCTACAAGTAAGTGTATTTATTGTTATGTTTGTAAAATGTTTTCTGATGTGTACACAAAGTTTTCAACAGGATTTAGTGATTGGAAAAATTTAGCAAGAAACTTAAGTGGTCACGAAACTTCTCAGAACCATATCAAATTTATGGTGACTCTACAAAAACGCTTGTCTATTTCTGGACGTATAAATACTCATTTAGAACAGCAGGTTGACACGGAACAAAAGTATTGGCGAGCTGTTTTACAGCGAGTCATTGCAGCATTAATATTGTTGGCGAGTTTAGGAATAGCATTTCGTGGCCACCGAGAAGATACAACTTCCAATCGAAAAGGACATTTCTTGAATTGCATTGATTATTTGGCAGAATTTGACAGTTTTCTAAAATTGCATTTGGAAAAATTTAGCAATCCAGAATGTGGAAATGTCAATTATTTATCTCACACGATATGTGACGAATTCATAAGTTTAATGAGCGATGTAGTTAAGAAACATCTAATAGCTGAACTTCAAGAAGCAATTAATTATTCAATAATTGTGGACTCTACTCCGAATATATCTCACGTAGACCAACTTACTTGTATTTTGAGATTTGTTAGTAAAAATATGGACATAAAAGAAAGATTTTTAGGCTTTATTAATATTCAAAACCATAATTCTGAATATTTAGAAAAATAATTCTTGAGTTTTTAAAAGATTTGTCTATAGATATTAAAAATTGTAGGGGCCAAACCTACGATAACACGGCAAATATGGCAGGGAAATACAGTGGACTGCAAGCAAGACTAAAACAGTACATATATACAGCCGTTTTCGTACCCTTCGTAAGCCATGCATTAAATTTAATATGAAATTGTGCAGCAGAATCATGTTCTGGTCCATTAAAATATTTTGATTTTATTCAGAATTTATATGTATATTTCTCGGCATCGACGATGGAATATGCTTAATAACAGTTGAGAAAAAAGGTTATTTGTGATGTATTAATTGTAGATCTGTCGCGAAGGAATTCGATTTACAGTGAGGTTTTATTGGATTTTGGATTTTTTTTTAAATTTTAATATGTCCGATGTCAAATTTAATGACTGCGTGGATAACATATGCGCAAAATATGAAAATGATATTGTGACTAGAAATTTTAAAGATGAACTTGTACATTTTATTGCCCTCATAAAAGAAGAAAAAATTACAAATCCTATTGATATGTACAAATTAATAATCGGAGGACTGCAGTCTACATTTCCTTATGTAGAGCCAATACTAAAAATATTTTTAACTATTCCCATTTGTAAGGCAAGTGGTGAACGCTCATTTTCGGTGCTTAAAAGAGTAAAAAATTATTTAAGGAATTCTTTATCACATTTAAATTTAAGTTACTTATCCATGATGTTCATCGAAAATGATGTAGTTAATTTGTTAGAGTATGAAACTCTAATTGATAAATTTGGTAAAGCTAAAGCCAGAAAGGTTCCTATTTAATTTGTTTTTAATATACGAAAAGAAGAAACTGCCATTATTATTATTAAAGTTCAATATATTTCTAATGTTTAATAAATAATAGTATCAATATTAGTTGACGTGTGGTGATTGTAATATAAGCCAGATAACATCCCTTGAAACAAAGTGCACTTTTGGTCCTACGGATATGTTACTCGGCTACTAACCATGAGATTGGGAGTTCGGGCCTAGCGCTTTTCGCTAAATCACCCAAAGACGTATTTTTCTTTTCTTTATTATTTTCCTTTTTATTTATTTTATTTTTAAGAAACTTAATTTGAAACAAAATTAAATAATTAAATGCAAATTAATCGACCCATTTTCTCAGTTTTTCAATAAAAAGCATTGTTTGTTTATTAGAACGGTTTAATTAGTTGGAAATAGTAAGAAAATGACTGTGCAGAAAGTGGGAAAAACGTAAATTTATTAAAATTTGGAACTTTAATAACGTTTTAAAACATAACCGAGCTTTTAATAGCAATAGAGAAAATTAGCTCTATTTTATAGTAAATAATTTGGTTTATAATAAAGTTTCAGACATGTATCTTTGACAAATATTGCGTAACTATGGTACAAAATAGCGCGTTTTTTAAAAACACACCCTGAACTTTATCATTATTTTAAATACCGTCCAGTGGTATGGAAAAATTGATTTTAATTTTCAATTTTATGTACCTAATTCTCCCCCTCCTTTTTTTAATACAAAAAAAATCAGGTTCAGAGCTTAACAGAGTGAAAAATATATATAAAGAGTGCATACTGTAAATATTACTGGAGGAGAGGGGGGCCTCAAATTGAATTGCGCCTCGGGCATCTGAAACGCCAAATCCGCCACTGATCAGCTTAATTGAAATCATATTAAGCCAGGCACTGTTAAAATTCCCTCTGTTCTACCAATTTAGAATCTGTCAAAAATAGAATCTTAGATCCGCATAAGATCTGTATACTCCAGAAAAGAAAGTAGATTTCATACTATAATAAATGAAACTAGCATATTTTCATATGCATCAAAGCTGAATAGTAGAAGACATTTCAACATCCCAAGATTCATCAGTCTTTTTAAAAATAAATGGATTTAAACCTAACAGAGGGAAAAACATATTTGAACATCATGTGTTTCCTTCATGTTACAGATTGCAAATTATGGGCTAAAACCATTCTTTGGGGAATTCATCAACATGAAATTTATTTGGAAACATATTAAAATAAAATACAAAATGAAATCTGCGATCACAGCTTTCAAGTTATCATGTGAAAACATTATTATTTTTTAAGTGATTATTTATCTTAATTAAATTTAAGTCATTTACATATTTAAACCGGGTTGAAAATAATCACGAGACTTTTTCTCTCTCTAAAGATAATTATTTTAAACTTTCATTTTCAACTTTTCTTGCTGGCAAACAAAGTTTTAGAGTTCGACGGATTTTAAAATTAAAAAAAAAAAAAACAGTCGTTTCGTTGAAAAGTTCACTATTACAGGAGCAATATACATGTGGTAAAATCCAATGAACGTAACGCAGATTGAAATTAAAATTACATTCTAATATTTGCATTATTCTGAGAAATATAATTAATAAGAATGTGCTTATAATATCATTAAAGAACCAATAAAAATCGCGTTTTACAAAATTGAGATATTTAAAACTAAAAGAGAATTAAAAAAACGATTATCTTCTGAGCTCGAGATTAATAATTTAAAAGTAAGAAATCGTAAACAAACTGGTAGATGACGTCATTTCATAGAAACGAAAAACAAAAAGCAACTGATAGTAGCTTTCATTAAATATTTTAGACAACACTGGCAAATCAAACCTCAAATGTCATGGGTACCGTGATTCGCTATCGACCAATGAAAAAACGAATATTTCTTGCCTTCCAATTTCGGAGACACTAAAACTTCCTAACCCAAACAACATCATGTTCTAACGTGATAATACATAAAAATCGTTCTTGTTTCGTTTTGGGTTCCTACAATTTCAAATGGATGAGTTTGAAGTACAGAAAGCAAATTTATTCTATGCTTTGATTGGAAGATTCCAATAGCCTCATTTCCTTTCCAGGTTTGAATCATATAAGATCCACAAAAGCTAAGAATAAAAATATTAATGTCTGGAAAAGCAAGAACTGAAAGAAACATCATGGATTCAGTCAAATTTTGGAGAAACCAAAACTTCCTAGCAAAAACAACATCATATTCTCACATGATAATACATAAAAATAGTTCTGGTTTCATTTTGTGTGCCCACAAATTCAAATGGAATAATTCGAAGTACAGAAAGCAAATTTATTCTATGTTTTGATTGGAAGATCCCAATAGCATCATTTCATTTCAAGGTTTGAATCTCAGAAGATCCACAGAAGCGAGGAATAAAAATATTAATGTCTTGAAAAAATTACATTCTAATATTTGCAGTGTTTTGAGAAATACAATTAATAAGAATGCGCTTATAATATCATTAAAGAATAAATGTCAGTCGCGTTTTACAAAATTGCGGTAGTTAAAACTGAAAGAGAATTAAAAAAAAACGATAATCTTCTGAGCGCGAGATTAATTATTTAAAAGTAAGAAATCGTAAACAAACTAGCTGTAAGATGACGTCCTTTCATAGAAACAACAAACAAAAAACAACTGATAACAAATTTAATAAAATATCTCAAACAATACTGGCAAAACAAACCTCAAATGAAATGGGTCAGGTGACTCGCTATCGACTAATGAAAAAACGACTATTTCTTGTCTTTTAATTTCGGAGACACCAAAACTTCCTAACCAAAACAACATCATATTTTCACATGATAATACATAAAAATCGTTCTTGTTCCATTTTGTGTACCTACAAATTCAAATGGATGAATTCGAAGTACAGAAAGAAAATTTATTCTAAGTTTTAATCCGAAGATTCCAATAGCATCATTTCCTTTCCAGGTTTGAATCGCAGAAGATCCACAGAAGCTAAGAATAAAAATATTTAATGGCTGGAAAAGCAAGAACTGAAAGAAACATAATGAATTCAGTCAACTGTCGCAGTGATTCAGAGCAGATGACATAGCCACAGCAGGTGGTGTTCCAGTGATCATCATTTCCCGGCATGCAAATTAAAACATTGTCAGTCTTCCGCTGGCTTTGTTGAAAGCTCTCGAGTCAGCAAAGACGTTTAATATTTGAATTGGAATATTCATTACCATCAAAGTGGTGTATATCGAACCATAAATTGAGGAGTGATGTGTCTGAAATTCGTGACGATGTTTCATCAGTTAAGTTGTGACTGCAATGACGAAGTGAACATCTGTTTTGCTGTGTCAGAACGTTGTGTTTGTACTTGCTTTTCCATGCAAATACAGCTGAAATTATAATCTCTATAAACATGAACGATTGTTGAATTATTGCATTCAGCGGGCGGTACTCAAAACAGTTGTATTATTAATGAGTTTTTGATTTATCACAATAATATTATTGATTTGTTTAAGCATGTACAATCAATTTGTTATTTGCTCTCGCTTTTTCAATGTCAGTGACTAGCATAATACTGCATAAATATGAATGTTTTCCAACTAGAAAAAGATATGCATTAATTGCTGGGGGAAAAAATGGGGTTTTTGTTGATCAGTTATTTGTTATTTCATTTTCTAGAATTTCCTATTAGGTTTAGACGATGAATTCATTTTTGATTATCTGCAAATACGATAATCTAAGTTACGTTTGTCTTTCTTTTATGTAAATACACAGAACTCAATAAAATTTGGCATGCATGTTCATCAATAAAGGTTATTGCCCAGTTTTCAATTTACTAGTTAGTTCACTGTCCAATATTCTAATAAGATCACAGATAAAATTCCTTTTATTAAAATTGCAATCTTTTTAAGTTATATTGTTTATGCTACCGTGAAAGATTGCATGCCGAATGTTGAATAAGTCGGATATTTGCATTTTCTTCTCGTATTTCATAAAAGTAATTGGTCACTATTTTTTCCATCTCTCTCTTACTGAGAGAAGTGAACACTAACCAATAAGTAGAGAGATAGTTGTAAGTTAAGAGGTAGAAGTAGTAAGTAGAGAGGTTCGTCATATAATAGAATTTCCACTGCGGGACTAATCCGGTGAATTTAAATGTCGTAGTTCATTTAACCCCTTAATCGGTTTGCCCGTAAGCCGTACGTGCATCAATTTATCGAATTTCGATAGCTGTAAACAAAAAATAAATCATTCATAACAATTATAATTCAATAGTAAAATGACTTCGAATGACAAACAGCATTCAACATTTCATAAGATTCTATAGTTTAGATGTGAAATATGTGTACTAAATTTTGTCTGTCTGGATTTTTACTCTTAAAGTTAACGAATTTAGCTATACTTGAACGGTCAGATAGAATTCTTATAATTTTTTTTGTGAATTGTCAAAATTCGGTAAAGATTTACAAATTTAGTGTAAAGACCATGCATCAGTTTTCAAATAAATTTGTTGCCTGTTTCAAAACCGTTTTGAATTATCGTGTATACGCACTAAAATCCTAACTACAAAGACTTGAATTTAGGGCTCAAGTAGCTTATTAGAAATCTAGAATACGTTAAAATCTAAAATTTGAATTTTTTAAAAAACAATAACATTATTTTCTTCACTTTGCATACTTTGCAGAAAAGAAAAGAAAAAATATCTTATTTTTTCATTAAATTCAAAGTATAATTTTCATTTTCGCTTTTATTCCGTAGTATATGCGCTTTTAAATTTACATGCACAATAATTTGCAGTAATCTTTTCAGGAATAAAAAGTAAAAATGCTTCTTTCTTTTTGCATTAAATTCAAAGTAGGAATTTCCATTCCGATATATGAGCTTTTAAATTTACAAGTGCAATAATTTGTAGTAATCTTTTCATGAATAAAAAAGCAAAAAAAAAAAAATCTTTCGTTTTTTATTAAATTCTAAGTAGGATTTTTATTTTCGCTTTTATTCCGTAGTATATACGCTTTTAAATTTACACGCGCAGTAATTTGCATTTATCTTTACATGAATAAAGAGTAAAATAGTTGCTTTCTTTTTACAATAAGTTCATAATAGGATTCTCGATTTCGCTTTTATTCCGGTATATGAGCTTCTAAATTTACACGCTCAATAATTTGCAGTAATATTTTCATGAATAAAAAGCAAAACATTTCTTTCGTTTTTCATTAAATTCAAAGTAGGATTTTCATTTTCGCTTTTATTCCGTAGTATGTGCGCTTTTAAATTTACACGCGCAGTAATTTGCAGTAATCTTTTCATGCATTTCACATTAATAGCTTAATATTCAGGAAAATCACCATTATGGACCAACATTCTAATTGCTAAAAATGGCAAATAATATATATCTTTGCCAGGAATGACACTTTTATTCCAAATATTTGAAAGAAGAATATTATTCTCATTTTTTTCTATAAGAAAAATTTTAAACTATGTCAAAGCATTTTCATTGGAATTTCTACGATTATTTATTTTTTAAAGAAAAATAATATATGACGTTTTAGAATAGTTAATAGGTAGTAAATGTGTAAGAATTTTTTTATCAAACAATTACTTTCTTCATTTCCTTTTGAATGTGCTTATTTATCATTTCCACACGAAAGAATTTTGATATTTTCGAGTTTTTGTAAAAATAAACTTCATAAACTATTATTAATTTACATTTATCTTTCTATATGATCGTCTTTTATAAAATGGCAAATAGGCAGCTTTAATAAGAAATTCTAACATTGCAATCAATATTAAAGATATATTTTATGTTTATAGACCCTTTAACCTATTATTCTCAACTAGACCCCTTGCCAGAGTGTAGTGGTGTAATAAGTAGAACGGTAAGACAAATGCATAGCTTTGGTAACTATTACAAGTGACGAAATCGCACAATGAGGCAGTATGAAAATGGAATAAGGTATGCGTTTTAGAATTATGAACGTAATTTAAACTCAGTCGAAAGTAACTCTAATGAAATTTAAAAATTGAATTGATTTGCTAAGCGAAAATCGATCGAATGTCAGTACAGCTGAACAAACTGTAACTGTTTACTCTAGCAGAAAGTCACAAGTGACTGGTTTGAGGAAAACGAATCAGCAACAATTAACACACACAAAAAAATTATCATCTCAAAAATTACATTTAATCCTCTATTTGTTGCAATGTTATATTAGATTATGTCATAAAAAATTATGACACTATTGTATCGTAAGTTTTTCTGATACGTAATAGTTCAATGAAGTATTTTGAGATTAAACTCCTGATGATACCCAGAAATTTCCTCCGCTCAAACTGATGCACAAGCAACACGTTTTTATTTATTAACCCAGACTACCATTATATTACATCACGCGAGCAGAAGAAAGCTCCTCTACCCTTTCTTAATCACCTTAAATCAAACGATCTAGTTTCTTAGATTACCTCCCCCCCTTCTCGTCCCTTTATTCTTTGTTTTTCCTTCCACGCCCCTCCCGCCTTATCAGAGCAGACGATTAAGAGATTCCTTTCGTAAATAAGGCATACTTCAAGGTATTAACATCAGTCGATTTATAAACTGCTCTTTAAGACTCATTTTTTGGCAACACGGATGAAAGTGACGCAACAACAAAAGAAAATTGGAAGACAGAACAATGAAAACAAGCCGAAGAAGATGAGGTGGAAAAAAAATATGAAGGAGAAAAAAAGTAATAATAAATTGGAGAAGGAAGTACGGAGTTCTTCCTTGAGTAAAATTCGAATGGAACGATCGAACAATGGAGTTTGACACGTCGGTAGCAACAAACGATTTTAATTGGATGCATCGGTTGAACTCTGAAGGAGTAAAAAAAAGAACATCTGCCAATATTTTTTTGTTTATTATGGTTTTCTTTCGGAGAAATTTTGTTTCGTTCTCACTAAAAACAATAGATTACTCCGTAATCGGATTCATGGGTATTGAAAATAAAGTATTTTTTTTTTAATTCTTCATCATTCTTGTGGTAATCTTTCATTTATATGTAAATTTAAAATTCAAATAAAGATTTCATGTTGATCGTTGCTGAAAAAATGAAAATGTTTATTTGACGGAACGTTACATATTATCTTGTGAATTATACTGGCATTATATAAAATATACAAAAGACTGCTTAACTTTTATTCTTTTTATTATATATTTTTTTAATTAATTGAATTTTGCAAATCGTTAGCAATTAGAATTCAAATATATCTACAGTGATACAATTTTTTTATTTTTGGAAGTAAAAAATTCATTAATTATTTGAGGTTTCCAAATGATTCATCAATTTATAGGCAAATTTAGAATCAAAGTTTTGTTTTGGTATAATGAGAATATTTTTAAGTCACTGACTGAAATTCCTATAAGTAAGGCCTTTTGTTTTAAATTAAGCTAAAAAAATGTAATTTATTTAAGTGCTTGCATATATATATTATAACACTTGGTACATTTTTCGAATTTTCATTGAAGACAGTAGAGACCTGATTATAAGCTAAAGATTCCAGGTTGAAAGATTCCAGCTTCAAGAATAATCGTCCCTAAAAAACATTCATATTGCTTAAAAAATAATTAATCTTTAAGAGCTAACTAACGAAATCTTATACTATAATACGAGGAATGGTTGTCAAGTCGAAAATCGCCCCAGAATTAATAAACTCCGGTAAACTTGGGGGTCTGGGGTTTTTGGCCACGAGGAATCGATTGGCGCCGGTTTTGAAGCGCTACGGTTGAGCAGTTCGGAGTTACAAATAGGATATTTTCAAACTTTATTAGTTCGCCATAATGGCTACTTAAATTTTCAAGTGGTAACGTGCTGCCATCTATAGCCAATATGCCATCTATATCAATATTCACATATATATTTTTTTCATTTCATGCAGACACGTGATGAAAATTGCATTTTTATATGTTTAATGCGCAATAATAATTTATTTTTTTAAATTTGAGTTTTTGTCAATCTGATGGCAACATATTAATAAGATAATTTTTTCCCTTTTACTCGTAACGCATGCTTGGAGCTTAAGTTTTAATTTTATCTTATACTATAATACGAGGAATGGTTGCCAAGTCGAAAATCGCCCCACATTTCCGACATTTCAACATTCATCAGAAAAAAATAAAGATAACTTTGATATTTTCACTAAATACGGCATGTATTGTTTTGATAAATCAATACCTGTCTGCTTCGATACCTGTTTTCTCCGAGCGGAGCTCGGTCACCCGCTGGTTAAGCTTAAATTGAATTTCTCATACAAATTTTACGTACAGAAAATACTTTTCTTTGTAACATTTCAGACTAGACGCCTTTGGTAATTATTTAGTTCGCAGGTATAAATGCTTGTTGAAAACTTTAAATAAATATTTATTTTTGTATAACTTATATATATTTTAAATATATATATTTTTATATAATAAATAGTTTTTAAATTTTAATAAACTGTACTATTTAAAAGGCTTACATGATTTTGTTTTTTGTGCTACACAGAGAGTAATATTATCTCATTTAAAATTTGACCCTTAATTTCTAATAGGTATTCAGTTCTTTTGATGTCAAATAAAAGTATCGTGGACAAAAAAAAACTTATTAAAGCGTGATTATTGCTGAAATCCTTTTAACATGGAAATATAAATAGAATAAATGTTTTGATAACCAAAAATGAAAAAAAATTTAGGAAGGAATATAAGTAGCAACAAAAAAAAATTTGAGTTTCAGTTCAACGCTAAAATATTATGTTACAAAATAAAATCATCATCAATAATGCACACAATCATCAATTCAATATCAATCACAAAGGGGAAAAAATGTCAAAATATTTTAAGCAAAGAATATTTTGAAAGAGTCATTATGTCAAAGAATATTTTACCAGAGAAAATGTCAGAAAATATTGAAATTCACTGTTAAATATAAAACAAACTTATACCATGTTTCTGCTAATCGAAAAAGATTACAAAGATACAAGGACTTTTATTTAAAAATTACGTGTCTTAATTTAATTCTTATGTACCAGATTCTTATGTTCATGGAGCTTGATCGTTGTGTTGCATTTGTTGCATCGTTGAGTTGTGGAGCTAGATCGTGCGTCTATGTGAATATCATTTTGCTGATACTCACGTAGACGGACAAACATCCAAAGTATAAATTGCTTCCGACATATGTCTCCAGTGTTGATGGGCAGACCAAACATCAAATTTAATTTTTCTAGTTTGTCGATTTCAGCTTAATTTATATTTATACTGAAATATATAACTCCAAAAATCTGTTTTTTTTTTAATTTCTGACTAGCCGCCTTTGGCGGCCAGTCGGTTCGCCAGTATTAATGCTTGCTAAAATTTTCATATAATATTTTATGTAGCTGTGTCTCATAACAGGTTTATTCATCAAAATATTTTTAAACGAAACAAATTTTGATAATCATATAATTCGTTTGTAGTATTTAGTATTATTTTCTTCAGATGTTTTGTTCATTGCACTCCTCATCTTTCTCTTTCAATCCGAGAAATGATTGTCCCGGAATTGATATTTTTCTTAAATGGTGGAGGGAAAGATCTAAAATTCTGTTTTTATAGAATAATGAGATTCAAATTTACATAAATGTAAACACACTGAACAAATAAAGACACAATTGATTTTCAAGAGATGCGAAAGCTTAAAAACAGCTTGGAAAATGCCTCGCACAGAGGAAATAATGGGGACACACACACCCGTCTTTTCTTTTCTATACTTTTTTTCATCACTAATTTTCTTTCTATAAACTCTTTTTTCCTTTGTTATTTTTCTCTTCCCTACACAGACTTTATTTTGAGCAGGCATAGATTAAATATTCATACAGACTAATAATAAAAGCAACTATTTTCTTTCTTTTTTAAGCATCCCGTTATCTATGAATGAAAACCAACTGACTTCGCGTATTTCTTTCTAAACAAATCATAATTTATTACTTCCTGCTATCTCAGTTGGTGTGGGGGAAGGAAATGAAGTTTTTGGCGGGAAAGTAAGAAAAGTGTCGTTTTAACTATTATCCACGCAGTTTTCTCATTTTTTTCTCTCCATAAGAACCATTCTCGTGTCTTAACGAAAATATTTTAAAAAAAGTTAGCCAAATCGGTCGAGCCGTTCTCGCATTTCGAGAAGCATTTTTATTAATATAGAAGTTCTGCAGCAAAGACTTTTCTAACTATCATTTTCAACTTTTTTTTATTGCTTCCATATATCTTTTTTTGTTCTTTTTCTTGATGTAAGAGAAAGTAAGTTTAATAAATTACAACCTTCTGACAATGAGTTAATATTTTATATTATGTCTTTATTGAAGCAATCATGCATGCATTATTATTCAGCATATCAGATGTCAAATTAAGGAATGCATTTAAATAAAAAATATTTGTGCCCGTGGTATCTTTTCAACTAACACGAACAAGATGAGAGGACTTCCTGCTTTTGACAGGTAAGATCCAATATTCTGACAGCATCCCCAGTATTTGTTCTACAGAATATCCTGGACACAAAGAATTTTGATGGTGAGGTTTTATAATGATCATTGAGTATTCAGTGTTGTTTTTTTATAAACATAAAAGCAACAACAATAATAAAATAAAACAGCTCATTAATAAAGTGGCTCGTCTTTCTTATCAAATTCCTTCAATTCAGAAATGTATCAATTTACGATGCGTATCCGGTTTATCTGCGAACACCCCCTTGACACCTCCGGAAAAAAAATGCGGGAGGGGGGGGGAGAGATCGGGTAAGAAGACAAGCCTTCGCCTTTGGCCCTAAGAAAAGCAACCCCCTTTTTTTAATTCCTCTTGGAACAGCACCAGCCTAATTACCACCTTCTTCGAGACAAGCTGACAACAACTTGATATCTCCATTCACTGGCCAAAAACACTACGCAGCACCCGGTTAACGATCTCTTTTTTTTCAAGCAAAACAAAAAAATATCCTCATGAAGGGTTGAGGAGATTGTCAGACTTAAAATCTCCGATCCATCATTAATAATTTCACTTAACATCCATCCTTCATTGTCTGGAGCTCTTAACTCCTCTCTGTGCTCTGTACGGAAAGACCTCAAGACAGCCTACCTCATTGGGCACGCCATATCCTCATCGGTTAGGCTGGATGCCAGTTCTGCCTTTTGTTTGGGGTGTTTTGGTGCCGTTTTGATTGCAGGAATCATCATTGAAGAAGAGGTTGTTATGTGGTCCTTTGTAATAAATAAAAAAAATATATAAAGCAGATTAGAGGAAACCTCAATGGAAGCCCGAAGATCAATATTCCTTGACAGAGATGTCACGGCTTATTCGATTTGGACTTTGGAAGACGATTTGATCTTATAATTACAATATAACTAACAAGGGAGTCCTTAATCTCTTAATGACTAGGAGGGTAGGGGTTGATTATGTTTTCTGTTTAATAAAATACACCTTCTAGAAAGTAAAATTAAGATTACTGCAATGTGAATGGATGAATTAAAGAAACGAATGAATTTGGAAAAAGTTCATATCGATAAGTTAAAAGAACAGGTAGTTCTTTTTCATCTAAATAAATATTTTATGAATCCAATTTCAAGCAAAATTAGTGTTTGGAAATTCTTTCTCAGCCCTAAATTTTAAGATATTTAACCCCTTAAACGGTTTATTTTCCTCACTATCTAATAAGATTAAATCTTCTGTTTTGGGAATATTTTCTTATTTTGATTCAAATGGAAATCCATGGAGCACTTGGCTTATCTACGTATTCGAAGTCATTTTTCTATTGAATTATAATTTTTATGAATAATTTTTTACAACTATCAAAATTCGATAAATCGATGCACGTACGGTTAAGGGTTTAATTATCGAAAAGCTTTTAATGCAAAAGGTGTCCTTTTTAATGAGATGCTATTTTGGCTATTTTGATGTATTTTTCTATCTTCAATATTAAGAAATTTGTAGAGAAAGAAATATTTCTGCCTCTCACCAGTTCGACCCCTTTAAGCTAGGTGGACCTTTTTTATGAACTTATCCGAAGTTTGTACCTTTTAAAACATATTTCAAGTCAATTAAAATTACTTTATATATATTGTTCACAAGATAACATGAACAAAGCGTTATAAGGATATATATACTTTCGAAAGAAGGGTAGATTTGGTTCTGGGGACTGTGATTAGTAAAGATCTGCAAATTTATTCCTAAAGTCGTGTCATGAGAACTATTGCAATAGATAGTTTTACTATATGAATCTACTTAAAAACGGCTAATGCAATGTGAATAAATCAAATTATAAGTAATAAAAATATTAAAGTCAATTTCTACTTAGGTCAACAAAGAAAACCTTCACTTCATTTACTTTTATTAAATAGTTACAATTAATATAACTAATTTATAAAAAAAATTATGTCTAGCCAAAACAAAATCAAGTCCGTATCCATTGAAAATAAATCAGAACACAATGCGCATGCGTGGATTTTCAACTTCCAATGGGACAACACAAATGCGTGAATTTTCTAAGCCAGTTGGGGTAGCGCAACACAGATTAGAAATTTTTAATTTACTTTATTCTGTTTAATTTTAATTCAAAAGTAAAAAATTAATTTAAAAAACTATGAATTAACAATGTTTTCAGTAATTTTAAATGCATCAAACACTAAGAAAATAAACATAGTCGTTTGAAATAATTAGTCAGAAACATGCTAAGCCTAACCTCATTAGAAAGGGAAAAACAAACAGAAGCCTTATTCATTTGGCGGGGGAGAAATGAAGATTTTTTGTAAGAAAATTAGTTTTTAATTGGTTAATAAAAATAAATGAAAAAATTGAAACAACATCAAGTGCCATCCGCTACAAGTTATATAAAATTTACTTGAACTTGAGTGGATGAATAAAAAGCATTTTATTAACGAGTGAAAATTTGAACAAGATATATAATTATATATAAGGAGAGCTTGAACTAATAGTAGGAATAGAAAAAACAACAAATTATTAATAAAGTAGCTTTAAAATTTCTGTAGAATTTTTTCTTTTTGAATTCCATCGATGAAGAAATATATCAATTTTCAATAGGCATGAGGATATAAATTATTCTGTATATTAATTAAAATATTAGAGAATGAAATTAGAAAAATAAATACAAATTTTAAAAAATGTATATCAAAAGTAAATAAATTACATATTTCTTATCGTTTCTTTATATTATTTTTTTAAATTGGCTTTAAATTTATTTTATTCTATTTTTACTTTTTGGTATGGTTAAGTTTCAAACAGTAAATATATCACGAGCAATTTGACTTGGAAATTTTAATGAATCTTCAGATCTTAGATTATTTAGGCTTCAAAATTTTTTTAAGAAATAATATCTGTTTGTTTAGTTTCCCTCGTGTATATAATAGGTAGTTATTTAAAAGATTAAAAGATAAAAGGATAAAATTCAGTGTATAATTTCACAATCACAATTTTAAAACTGTCCCCATTAGTACAAGGTATTCGGCAATATTGCTACAATATTGTATGGCATTCAAAATATTGGAGAATATATGGTCAAATTTTGAGCCATATCAGTCATAGAATTGATTGCCTTTCGATTATGTTTACGTAATTAGTTGTATTAACTCAAAAATTCAGTCAGATAGCTTTATAAATTTCAGTAATGTTTTTGCTCAAACACGTAGATAAAAGTGAAATTTATATACCTGACTATCGATCCGTCCATGATGGATTTACATTACAAGTAGACGGATGGCCATTTCATACGCATGCACAGTCGACAGGAAATATTAGTGAAATAGATGGAATTTATGTTTTTTAAATCATATAATAGTTCCGAGAAAATTTTTGGATTCAATAGACCATTAGTAAAAATTATTATCCCCCATTTGATTCTGGATTCTTTCGTTATAAAGTAAAAAACTATCCCATTACAGAAATTTATATAAAAGATGAGTTAACAACAATTCCTCTAATTATCATTTCTATAGAAAAAAGAAATTCATAATACTTATTAGTTTCCTTAATTACTTTGATTTTCAATTGCTAATAAGGTTACACACTCACACACACACACACACACATTCAATTTCTACATCTAATAAAATACTATTTAGAACGGTGATTGTCATGATGCTCACATTCGTATGATCTCAAAAATTCTCAGTTAAGTAGAATTTGATGTAATTAGAACAATTATTTTTTAGTTTAAACACGCTAATCAGCGAGTGAATCAACTTTGATTCATACATACTGTCTAATTAAATGTTCCTTGCTCTATTAAAAGAGAGCAAACAAGTAAGCTTCTTAAAATGGCTCTAAACACCGACATCAATCTTGGCAGCGAACGTGTTAACAAAGTAAACCTTCTTATTTTATGAATTTCCTTATTTTCAAATAAGTGGTAATATTTTAGAATATGATAACCATAATTAACTAAAAATTGTCATGTTAAACAACCAATAATAATACTTCTTTTGATTTTGTTGACATTTTTTTTAAAATAAGGAAAAATTTATGTCCAGCCCCATAGTAAAATTAAGGAATGGTCCTATTTCCTTTTATCAACTTGATATACAATATGTTCCAGATTTGCTTTCTTGATACGAAAACCAGAAAGAGAATTTTTCATATAGACTTTTTACATTTCTGAATAACCTCATTTACATTCACACAGACAGACAACAAGTCATCTAATCGACAGATTAGATCTAAGATTGCAAGAATATTTATATATCTGATGATAAAGTAATATGCCAAGTTTCATACATACATTTTTATGGCCTTTTGAATTTTCCTTGTGCATTAGTAGATAAATATGTACGACATACTTTCATCAGACTGATTTTGTCTTGAAATTCCCATAGTGTAGCATCTATATTTTGCGGATCAGAATGTACAATGTGGAATATGGTAAATATACCAGTACCACCAATACTATCAAACCCAAAAAGTTTTTTTTTTGGAATAAAAGAAGTCAGAAAGAAGAAGCCGACCAGCATCAAATTCTCAAAGTAATTTTTTTTAAAAAAATTATAATACATAATCTTTGCACAAGAGGAATTAGAAAAAAATTACAATTATCATTTGCCTGAACCTTCTGTTGTAGCTCAGTTTTAGTTAACTGAACTTTTAGCTTAAAGAATATGACGTAAGCCACATTTTTAAAACTTTCTCATAGACAATTAAAATAATAAACAGTAGTCAATTTAAAATATGCCTTAGAAGCTGTTTTCTACCAAGATCACAGCTTCTTGTTTTGACTCCCGGCTGTGTTTAAAATGATGCAAGTCAAATGAAGGGCCTTATCAAGATTTTGTGCCGTTCGTGACAGTGGTTGCGAAAGTGCAAAAGGCTAAAAATGCTCGGCAATTTCACGGCACGAGACAGAAATTTTCTACTGTATAACTGAATATATTTACGAGTCAACAACTAGGAATGATTGTATACTGATGTTATCAGTTAAAAAATGATTGTATATTGATAACATACAATCATTAAATACATCGAAATGTTATGTACTTTTATTATGCTAAGAATCGTTTCATCGAATACATACAGAGAATATTCGTTCATTTTTTTTAATTCTTTGATATAAGAAATCGTTTGGTTTCAGGCAAATTTATTTTTGAAATAATTGTTAGACAGATTTTAAATTATCGTTTGGTATTCTGAAGTTCTTTTACATTATAAAATGGTGTTGGTAAATAAATTATTACAAGTTAATTGTTCTTGTATTTTTTTAGAAGATTTTTATTCTATTATTGAAGAAGTTATAAAATATTTTTTACTCAAGATATAAAAAGGAATAATAACAATGATGGTTAATAACAAAAGAAAAATGAATTTATTCTAAATATTAAAAGTTTGCTTTCTGTTGAAAAACGAATCATACATATTAAATAAAAAGAACTTCTATAAATATTTCTGAAGCAAAATGTTTAATTAAAAAATAATTAAACGATTGAAATTATTACATTATTGAATAAAAATATTTCAGGATTATAATAATTTAAAGAAAACATAACAGTGGGAACTGCTAATACACTGCATATAATTTCCTCGAATTAAAAATTTGATTGGAAAGCAAAATTAGCAATCTAAAATTTGCGAAATATACACATCTTTATTTTGAGAACAATAAAAAAAATGCACACTGTTCAATGAAATAAGTTGATGCTAACATAATAAATTCAAATCCGTTGCTCTAACTATTGCTTCAATTACGAATATGATAAAAAAAGGACAAAAAACCATATGTCCACTGTATAATATTTCAAGGAAAGATATACCAAGACATTCAATGTGATTTATATTAATAGAAATTTCCTAACTTTTTACTACTAGTCTCTGAAAGAGAAATATAACGGAATAATTAATATAAAAAATCATAAATATTCTAGAAAAATTACAATGTTAATACAGAAACATATAAACAATCTGAACAAGATATTGATCTAAAAAGAGTTACCTAACAAATATTTTAAATAAGTATCATTTAAAGTTTTTACTCGTTACAACTTTCGAACAAAGTTTTAAAGAATTCGAAATTAACAAAATTTTCATTTTACGCTCATAACATAAAATAGCAAAAATCCAAATAAACAGTTATTTATTTTATCAGCTTTCAAAAAGAAAAATTATTAATGTATAATCTAACTAAAAGACAATTTAGAAAATGGAATGATACATTTTCGGCCATTTATGAAAGTTTAGAAAAAACAAAAGAAACGAATGAACACAAAACACCATCTCTAATATTTTAACAGTCTTACATTTAAAAAATCTGTTTTGAAAGTACTTGAGCTGCGAATTAAATGCAATCTCTTCGGAATGCTTTGCATTTAAATAGGATTTAATGTATTCACTTTTTAAAAACTTTAACAGGATTTATTGCTTTTATTGCTATCTTAAGATTTATTTCTTAAATTATTTTTTTTGTGTGTTAGCGTAACGCATTAGTCAAGATTTAACAAAAGTCATTATCTTTTCTTGTTTAATTTTAAATCTTTCAAATGTTTCTCTAATGATTTTGAAATAATTTCAAGAACAATTCATTCAATAAAAGCCTTAATGCATTATTTGTTATCATTTTATTTTTAAATCTTTTAATATATTCATTCTTTATTTTCTTTTCAATATTATTGTATTTTAAGAATGGATTAATTTTAAAACTTTTATTTTATTTTCTTTTTCTTTGGATTTAAATTTAAGCATCCATAGGTTTTGGTTTTATTATTTTGAATTCTTAATAATTTCAGTTTTGATAAAATACAGCTTTTTTTATAGTAAGTTAATTTTGTTCAACTTATAGATTTAGTGAGTGCGACCTTTTTTATTTTCCAATTATATTAGCAAACATTTCATAATATGATAAGTTTGACCTTCTTATTTTGGGTTACTTTTTTCCCAGCTTTAAATACAAATATTTTAAGTTTTGGTAAAGGTTGACTTTGAGGAATTATACATCGTTTTTGATATAATTAAGGAATCATTTGACTTTTATACACAACTCAACCACTTTTGCAAACTATTGATCAACTCAACCACTTTTGTAAACTATTGATCAACTCAACCACTTTTGTAAACTATTGATCAACTCAACCACTTTTGTACACTATTGATCAACTCAACCACTTTTGTACACTATTGATCAACTCCACAACTTTTGTAAACTATTCATCAACGCATTTATTAAGTCAATAAAAGATACACATCAAATATGAATCGGTATATCATATCTTGATCCATTTCATAGAAAATAGAGCTACGCACAACCTTAATTAATGTACATTATTCCGCATTATAAATTGTTATTAACTCTTTGGAATGACCTGAAATGTTTTGGATTGACATTTACTAATTGATTTGATCTTGTAAGTATCTATCCTCTATAAATCCATAGCAAAATAAGCAATATTCTTTCTGCATTTTTTATTAATCTACAGATTAGTAAAAAGACAGATGTACTTGATGGGAGTCCCCAGTGTTATACTATTAATAATAGTTAGTCTAATGTTTTGGTCAATTCTGCGAGACATACAGCCTTTAGAAAATACTGGTCTTTATGTCCACCAGATGGACACAGTCTTATCTTCAGGATCAGAGGATTCAAAATGTAAAACCTGATTTTGGCAAAAATATACTATGTGGGCGAATCTATTATTAATTTCACGATGAACAGTGGAGTGCCTATTTAACTTCATGATGGACAGTACAGGATTCTATTACTGCTCATCATGAGTCATGTACTATTTGTGAGAACAGTACATGATATAAAGTACATGATTTATGTTCTGAACCAGTAATGTTAAATTTTAAAAAAGGATGTCGTTCAAGTGACTTCTTTCTGCAGACATAGGTTCAAATATAACTATATCCTGAAACAGTCTAGTGTTGTTTTATAAGTGGGTTAATAATGTAAACAAAAAAAATTCTTGTCTTAACTTGCATAATTAGTGCTATCGAATGTTTTCATGTATTTATTTTAATTTCTCTAATTTAAAATCGTTCGGTAAGGCTGAAAAAAATTAATATGTTGTCAACTAAGTCAAAATCAACTAGAATGTGAAAATATGCAAAATAATTTTAATTTTGACAATAATAACTGGCTTTTTTTTGTATATTTTCATCATTTCACTATCTCTAAGATCATGTGGTTCAAGTCGAAGATTTTTGTTTTTTCCCATTAAATATTTGTTAAAAAATCATAAGCAACTCTTTACTTAGCATCCTTAGATGCATCGATGAATTTACTCCACAAATATAGTGTTATGGAATACTTTTTTTTTACTTTTTAGATTTTTTAAAAATTTATTTCCGCTTGTTAACGCTCAGTAAAGTTAATAATCATTTAATATATTATCAACTGGTTTAGTTGAAAAAATATGAAATAATTTTCATTCTGACTATAATATCTAGTGTTGTCATTTTGGCCATTTTCGTATTTCTTCATTATTCCTCTATGGTAGTCAAATTTACTAGCCAAAGAGTCAAATATAAACATTATAACAGTTAAAAACAAATTTGGTGTCAAATCTGTTTGTTTAGTAAACTTCTGTCCCACTAAATAAGTAGTAAACTAAATAAAACTAAATTTCCTACTTAATAAATTTTTATTAATGCGAACAATGAGGCCCACTTGACATACGAATTTATTTAACTTTCTAATTACATAACTCATCCTATTTTGGTCATTTATTGTTAATTTGATTTTTTTAATAATATATGGAGCATTTGGGATACCAAATCATTTCATACGGATTTTCTCGCATTTAAATAAATTCTGTGACTTAATTGCAGACTTGAAAATAAAAATTCAGTAATTCGATGCGCGTGTCAGACACGTCATTGTATGCGAAGTGGTTAAGGAGCCAAAGAGTCTCACTATGCCGACGACTATCCTAACACTTTGGTGACCGGCAATTTTACACAAAAACTATGTCATGTCACCGGCTACTCTTTTGTGATTGAATATGAAAGCAAAACGTTCTAAAAAAACTCCAATGAATTTTGTTGAATTGGAACATCAAAAAGTTCTTCGCCGATACGTTCCGTCATGGTTGAAATTTCTGGAATTTTACTAAAATTCTAATAAAAATGTAAATACTAGGAAAAGTAATTTTTCTGTTATAGAGCGGACAAGACTAAACACGATACGCCAAGTTTTTGCAATGTTCTATATCGCCCTCGGTGTTATAAATTGAGACAGATAATGGAAGTGCAATGATGAGTTAACTCATCACCGGTCAACAACGTTTGAACATGAAAAGACGAGTTAACTCGTCACCGGTCAGCAAAGTGTTAAGAACATGCGGTACAAGTCGAAGACTCTTGTTTTCTCTTATCACATATTTATTAAAAAACTAGCCGCCTTTGGCGACCAGTCGGTTCGCCAGTATTAATGTTCGCTAAAATTTTCATATAATATTTTATGTAGCTGTGTATCATAACAGGCTTTTCACCAAAATATTTCTAAACGAAACAAATTTTGATAATCATATAATTCATTTATAGTATTATTTTCTTCAGATGTTCTGTTCATTGTACTACTCCTCTTTTCTTTCTATCCGAGCAATGATTGTCCCGAAATTGATAATTTACTTAAATGGTGGAGGGAAAGGTCTAAAAGTCTACGTTTTTATAGAACAAGAAGATTCTAATTTTCATAAATGTAAACACACTAAACAAATAAAGACACAATTGGTTTTCAAGAGATGCGGAAGTTTAAAAACAGCTTGGCAAATGCCGCGCACAGAGTAAATAATGGTGACACCCACCCACCCCCTTCTTTTCTTTTCTTTTTACAAACCTTTTTTTCGCTTTGTTATTTTTTTCTACCCTGCCCAGACTTTATTTTGAGCAGGCATAGATTAAATATTCATACAGACTAATAATAAAATCAACTATTTTCTTTCTTTTTTAAACATCCTGTTATCTATGAATCAAAGCCAACTGACTTCGCGAATTTCTTTCTAAATAAATCATAATTTATTACTTCCTGCTATCTCACTCAGTTGGCGTGGGGGAAGGAAATGAAGATTTTTGGCTGGAAAGTAAGACAAGTGTCATTTTAACTATTTTCCACCCAGTTTTTTAATTTTTTTTTCTCCATAAGAACCATCCTCGTGTCTTAACGATAATATTTTTAAAAAATTAGCCGAATCGGTCGAGCCGTTCTCCAGTTTTGCGCTTAGCAACGCAATTCGAGTTGCATTTTTATTAATATAGATTAATTAATAAGCAACTCTTTACTTAGAATCCTTAGATGCACCGATGAATTCACTCCACATCCACGGTTTTCAGCATTAAATCAACTTTTTTGAGTAATTCTAGAGATTCATCTACAATTCGAATCACCCAACAGTAACATTAAACAATCAACCCCTATATTCGAGTGGAATGCCAAACGTCAAACATGTCACACTAGGTTCCAAGCCAGCCTGTCCACCAAAGAAGCAAAGCCTTCCTGCGGCCAAACCCCTTTAAAAAAATAGGTGTGTGTGCATGCAGGAACCAGTTCTTAACAGAGAAGACTTCTGGGAGATCTGGCATCGAGACATGCACCATGATAACGGACGTCGTCCTCTGCCTCTGTAATTACTTACCAAACCCAAAGGTGGAAGGATCGGTCCAGAGCAGTCGAGCATTTTTCTGAAAAGCTGCTGCTATCTGCGCTGGCGATCTTTGCAGGAGGAGGTTTGGGGTCCATTAATGAGGGCTTATGGCCCAAGACTGATCTCCCAGATAGGGATATCAGAATATTTCTGGCTGATAATGGCGTATTTTTATCTTTTCAAGAAGTTTTCTTACTGCTGCCTTGTCTTCACCTTGCCTATTACCCCTTTTTTGCGTTTCTGTATTCGGAGTTGATAAGGATCGGTAGTGTTGGTGTATCATCTTGGTTTGGATTGGTGGTAAATAAGGCCTTTATTTGCTAAAATACCGGAAGTAAGGTTGAAAGATGAAATATATTTTTTAAAAGGTTGTTTACTAGAAAAATTTGGTTGGTGATAGTGATATAGTTTTAAGGTTCTTGAATCATTACTTGAGTTAAATATTATAGTGTACCAATTATTAAATTCCCTCAGAGCTGTGTAGGTTTTCATTTTGGGAAATTTACCCAATTTCTGACGTATCCAATACTAGAAATACCCACCTCAAAATGTTTCACATTTTATAACTAGTTTGGATTGGTAGTAAATAAGGCTTGGATTTGCTAAAATACCGGTGGTAAGGTGGAAAGATGAAATATTTTTTAAAAAAGTTGTTTACTAGAAAAATTTGATTGGTGACTGAGGTATAGTTTTAAGGTTCTTGAATCATTACTCGAGTTAAATATTACAGTTTCCCAATTATTAAATTGCTTCAGAGGTGTGTGGGTTTTCATTTTGGGAAATTTACCCAATTTCTAATATATCCGATATTCAAAATACCCACCTAGATTTTTTTCTTCAAATTTTATCAATAGTTAGAATTGCAGGTATTAGTATATATCTGAGTTTGGACTAATGATAATCATTGAAGAAAAACATCTAGGTAAGTATTTTGAAAATCGGAAATATCAGAAATTGGGTAAATTTCCCAAAATGAAAACCCACACACCTCTGAA
>JAOUZG010007398.1:2765538-2778025 GCA_026289955.1 Argiope argentata | reverse complement strand
ATATATATATATATATATATATATACAATTGTTCCAAACAATTGTACAATTGTCTCGTAATTGTTTCAAACTGGTTTAAACTAGTTAATGATTAATTAATTACGAAAAATAATGACTGAAAAATAGTAATGTTCTCACATGCTAACTTGAAATTTGTGATGGTAGATTTAATTTTCTTCTTTCTACTATCTTAGTAAACTTATAGAATTGCTTTATTCTTAATATATTTTGATTGTTGTGATCATTTTTTTTTGTTTTGGTCATTTTGGTTTGGACCACAAATGAGCGCCACAAATAACGCCATTGAAGTTTAAGAAAGTTGAAAAAAAAAAATTGTTTCATCACGAGTGTTTAAAGCAGTAAATAATTAAACTATTTTTCCGCACATTTTTATATATAGTGATTCATATATCTAAAAGTGTCATTTTCCTAACAATTTTTCATTCAATTTTTGATGAACCAGCGGTTTAAAATTTCGTAAGTTTAAATATTAGTTCAATTTTTCAAATCGGTTAAATTTAGCAATTTAATTAAATTTTTATCCCACACAGTGCCATATGGCACTGAATTTAATAAGAAATCGTTTTCAATATTTATCACATTTACTGTAAAGTAATATAAAAAATTAAAACAACAAAATCCATATCATTAAAATGTTCTTTAAACTCACAAAAATCAGTTTTAAAGCAACCATTTTTATTAAAATTTATTCAAATTAAGAAAAAAAAATCATTAAAATTACTATAAAGAAATAAAATGAAGAAATAAATACTGTTTCGGACCCGCATAAAATGTAAATCAATTAAGGAAATTAGAATAATGTAATTTGAGTCTTATTATCGAATTAAAAAAACCGCAAAAAAGCAAATAAAAAAACATTATCTAAAGATTAAATTTCGTAACGTTATAAACCCATAAATCGATTCCCCAAAGTGCTGAGCATGGTTCTAATTAACTCCTATTAATATGCCGTTGAAAAATGTTCTTTCATTTATAGGACAGATAAAAACTTGTGTGAACATACGCATTAAATTGATTTTAATTACTGCGCAGTTTATCGCTTTGCGTAAGGGGTAATTATGCTTTCTTCTTTATAAGAATGACCAGCAAGATATTAAGTAAGTTCAACCTTCAAAAGTAATAGTGTAGCATTTTATGATGTACAACATAATGAAAAAAGCCTTGGATTGATATATTAAGGAATTAAATTTATGACCGTAAAATTATAGGTTAGAAAAATAAATACAAATTTGTCTCGTTCAGTAGGATAAAGTTAATGTTTAATAAGATCAATAAAACTCCATTATTTTGAAAAGGTTATTAATCAAATACGTGAATTGTTGTGCATTTTAAAAGTAGGAATTAATAAAAAATTCGGTAATTATAGTAAGAATGTTTATAGACGGTATACTTTTGAATCATGTAGTACGTAAGAGAGGAAAAATACTCCAAAAAAGAAGTTTGGATCTAGTGCTGCCAAATTTGATCCTTAGTATTATTTGGAGTAGCATGAAATTTCTACATTAAATTGAGTTTTTTTAAAAAATTTTTATAAAATAAATTAAAATTTTAAGTTTTTTTTTCTCAAAATTTCACGAACTTTCAAATGTTATGTTCAAAATAAAATGGTAAAGTGGTTGGTTAAAGCTGGATAACTCTCTCCTTTTCCTTAATAAAATAAATTTGTAATAATTTTGAGACTTTCCACAAAATTAGAAGAGAAACTATTAGAGACTATTGACGGCATACTTAAAATATTATAAAAAGTAAAAATTGACGAAATTGGACCAATGGTTAGGGATGGAAGTCAAGTTTTTTGTAATTTTCTTAATATATTTATTTAATGATATTTTAAAATCTAATATAAATCCTAATTAGTTTTCACATTTATCATTTAAATTATCCCATATTAAGACTTTATATTACAATTGTCTCTTATTTCCTGATCCAATTTCACTTTTTATTTCATTACTTTTAACATGCGCTCTATAAAACAAAGAGCTTTGGAACACTCCTCACGGTCTGAGGGAAAGAATAAAATTCCTTAACGCTTTTTTTTCCACCAAATATTGTTTTGTGTATCAGAAAATTAGGCATATTTCCCATTTGATTTGCTTTGAATGTTTTGAGATAAATGATTCAAATTTTATAAAGAAAATTACGGCCAATCTTTGTAGATTTTTTACAAATATTGAATGAAATCTATACGTTTGTAATCTGTCTATTTCACTGTTCAAATACAAATGTATTCGATAGTGACAAAACACAAAGAATGAAATAGATATTTTAGAACGACAAATTTAGCATTTCAAATGAAATTTTCAACCAAATTTGAATAGTTAAAAACCGACCGTTTATTAAACCATTTGCCTATTTGTATTTTCGCATATATATAAATGCAGCAACTCATAAAGACTATGTTTTAAATTAATGAATATTGTGAATAAAGTTGTAGTTTCTTTTTCTCAAATTTTGGTGTCGACCTCTCAACAAAAAGGCATCCAAAATACATACTATAACGATAGACTCAGTAAAAATCCTAGATTCATGTGAAAGATTTGTTTTTCCATAGCTCTCTAATTTCATGTAATAAAATCAAAACCTTACAAAATTTTCAAATTTTATGTGAGGGAAAGAGGATAAGATTTTTATGGGCGAAATTTTGGAGAGACCACTCTAGCTTAATCTCATGATGATTTAACCACTCAACCGGTTTGCCTGTACGCCGTACGTGCATCGATTTATTGAATTTTGATAGTTGTAAACCAAAAATAAATCATTCATAACGTTTATAATTTAATAATAAAATGACTTCGAATACGTAGATAAGCCAAATATTCTATGGATTTCCCATTTCAATCAAAATAAGAAAATACTCCCAAAATTGAAGGGTCATCTTATTAGATAGTAAGGAAAATAAACTGGTTAAGGGGTTAGCTAAAATCCAAGATAAAATGCCACGACAACCGCATCCTGAGAATTTTTTTTTAAAAAAAAAGAGTAGAATATAAGCCTTTTTTTGTGAATTTTGCTTAAAAAGTATAGATTTATAATTAAAGATTTGAATCTTTTGTTAAAATCATTTCAGCACTATAACTCTTTTTGTTTGATTCATTTTTGTTATACTAACTTGAAAATTTTAATCTCAAAAAACAACGTGCATATTAAAAAAATGTTTCAGTATTTTCAGCAACCTGATAGTGTTTAAATTGTGTAAACGAAACATTGAGAGTATTGATAACTATTATAAAATATTTTTAAAATATGATTAAAAGTTCATCGAAGTGAGAGAAAAATTGTATCAAAATGAAAATATCACTCAAAAATTAAAGTAATATAAAATTATTTTTGGGCATTAATATGTTCCAGCATTATAAAGGAAAAACGATTTTATTTCGATTAATTTTTTCAAGAAAATTTAATTAAAATTAGAAAAACTTTTTCATAGTAAGCACCTACTATCGAGAATTCTATCTATTTTAAATAGAAATAAAAATTTGAGGAGTATTTGCATAGCGAGAACCTAAAAAATGATTTTGTTAAATTAGGTAGTTTAGGTTTTCCTCGATGTTTTGAACAGTTTTATCACAACGCACATACTAGATTGTTGCAATTAAAAAGTTTACAAAAGTGATATTAAAAAAAGATTATTTTAGTTAAACAACAATAAATTTCAATAATTTATCGTTTAGTATTAGTTAATAATAAAATAATCTAATTTTAAATCTTTAAAAAAATTCAAATCTATTTAAAATTTGAAGAATTTTTGCATAGTAAGCACCTAAAGAAATAACTATGTGTTAAATTTGATAGCTCTATGCCACCAATGAGCAATTTGAACAATTTTTATGTTCAAATAATGTGTGTCATGATGCAATGATCAAAATTAACGATGAAAAAAATGATTATTGTAGCCTATATACAATAAATACCAATAATTTATTCTACAGTTTTACTTATTTTAAATAATGAATCTATCCATGATGCTATTTTAAATAGAAATTTAAAAAAATTTGGCATAGCGAGCACCTAAAGAAATAACTATGTGTTAAATTTGGTGACTGTAGAATCCTCGGTAATGTTTTGAATTATTTTGACACTAAAGTGACATATGACATGATTCAATTGTTAAGTTTATAACAACTATGCTAAAAAATTATTTTAATTAACACACTATAAATTTCAATAACTTACCATGTAGTATTAGATATTTTAAATAATGAAAGTGTCCCTGATACTATTTTAAATGGATATTCAAATCTAATTAAAATCTGAAGAGCTTTTGCATAGTGAACACCTAAAGAAATAATCGTGTCAAATTTGGTAGACATAGATCATCGCTAACATTTTGAACTATTTTAACTCTACGCATGTGATGTGATGCTATTATCTAGTTTACAATAACTATGCTAAAAATTATTACAATTAGTAAGAATCAAACTTTAAGGGTTTTTCCATAAAAAATTGCTTATTGTAAAAAATGTTTGAACTTATCTATGGCGCTATTTCAATCAGAAATTCCCTTCTAAGAGAATAAAGATATATCTAGACCATTTCTATCAATAATATTTTTCAATCATCAATCCTTTACCGGTACTTACGTATTATACCGTCCAACTTTATCGCCAAATTGGAAAACGTCGCCAACGAATTGCTAAGCCACCAATTATGACAATTTGGCATTGGTGTAATCCGTTGATCTTTATCGCCAAATTTAAATCCGTCGCCAATGAGTTACTAAACCGTTGGCGATCGTTGGTGAAGACGGTATAATGCGAAAGTACCCATTTACCTAATCATGAAGGAATTTGTTTCTAATTTGCATACAGTGTCTCCCAGTCAGCATTTAGCTCTTAGCCAGCAGCCAAGACAAACTGCGCAGTGTTTGGGAAAAACATTCCTGTAATATATTATTGTCCTTACCTTGGGCAAAATGATGATCGGGAAAAATTGCCCGCCATTCGTCATTATTACGAAGGACTATAACAGAAAAATAATTGCAACTTTTTGATCCTTGCACAAATAAAACATAACTCATTTATTGCGGCTATGACACTGCCATCAGATATCGGACCATGTTTCTCCTATTTCTAAATGAAATGTAGCAAGGTTAAGAAATTTTTTATCTGCTAATTTCATACTTGGCGAGACACCGTCTCTGGTTTGTGATAAATGTATCACATTAAACACCATCATACTTACACCTCTAACTCTGCGGTGGTCTGTAATTTGTGAGTTATTTTCTTGTAATTATCAGAAATCAAATTAAAGAAATCAGAAGGGAAAAAAATCGCCATTCCCTTCCTCTCCATTTTGTTTTATTTTGTAAACTTCCGTTCCTTTTCTTTCCATGGAAAGTTATTGGACCGATTTTCATTTGAGGTCAACATCTCGGCTTCTGATTGGTTTAGATACTTTTAATTATCGCCGTTGCCACAACGCACGTGCTTAAAGTAAGGACATAAATAAAGAATAAGAAATATGTGGAGGCAGATACGATTTGATTTAATAGTTGTGTGGCAATTCGCCGAGATTTATAGCGCTGACCCTACAGGAATGCGACAACGCTCCAATTTTAGCGAGACTAATTTCTCGACATGTTGTGACCTTGCGCAATAAAAAGCATGGCTAATTATGGTGAAAATTTATTGCTGTTGTAACATACATCTAGGATTTCAAAATATAAAACAACAGCTCAGTTAATTTATGCACCTGCAGTAGCATTTTGCAAATGTTTGATGCTGTCGTTAATCCTTAGACATCCCTTCAAATACCTTTCTTTCTGATTGTTTATAATATTTTTTATGGAGATATTTGAAATATATTTATCATCGACTTGAAAAGTCGGTTTATACAATAATTTGTGTAATAACATGAAAATGTAAATTTTAATTCATAGTTTGCTTTATTTAAAAGAGGATATTAATTACAAACGTCAAAAATTCTGATTTCAGGAATTTTGACCAGTAAATTATAAAGAATTAAATTATCCTGTAAATTCACGAAAAATCTAAAAATAATTAACTAACAAGTAAGTTTTTGGAAATGTGTAATACAAAAGAATTAAATTAGCCTGTAAATTCAGGAAAACGCAAAGAAAAATAATTAACCAGTAAGTTCATATAAATTTAGGATACAAAAGAACTAAATTATCCTGTAAATTCATGAAAATTCTAAAAACAGTTAACAAGTAAGTTGATGGAAATGTATAATACAAAAGAATTAAATTAGCCTGTACATTCAGGGAAACGTAACGAAAAATAACTAACCAGTAAGTTCATATAAATGTATGATAAAATTTTTTTTAAAATAAACCTGTAAAAATGAAAAAAAAACATTTATATGGGTGAAGGTTGCAAATTGTTTTTAAAAATAAAAATTGTAGATATAAAACAAACTGAGGGAGATAACCAGTCGCGTGATATCTGTTAACCTTTTAAAGGACCATTCTTTTTCTAGACATATTGTGTTAAAATATTTTTAGGATTGAAATTAGAATAAGGAATGATTCATTCAACTTATTAGATAAATTTAATTTGATTAATTAATTTGGTTAATTAATAATTTAGAAGCAAATAAAAACCCGGCATTTTGTGTGAGAGAAGGAACCGAAGCATCTAAGTTTCTACCTTACTAGAAAATGCGTCAGAATTTATCCCAATCTATATAACTTCAATCGAAGATTCATAAATTTGGTGGAAATCAAACTGCTCTTCGAAGGCCTTTCGGCCTTAGAAAGGGTTACTCTGTCATACTTCAGTATATGAAATCGATCACTTCAAAACGCTCATATCTATAATTTAGATATATAAACACTGTTTTATCACTATAACTGCAGATCTGTGCCATATTTTTAAACAAATTTTCGACTGTTTTTCTGTTAATCTTTATGTTCAAGTACTAAAAGTCAAAAACGTAAGAAATTACATTGGTGAATAATATATAATCTTAATATCAAAATTGTTTATCTGAAACTTATTTTATGTAATTTATATTATACTATTAGTTATTTATATTAGTCAAATAATAGATAAGCTGTTTTTATACGTATATATCACCTCAATAATATAAACCATCTAAAAATCGATATGAAAATTAGTCCGCGATTTTGCCACAAAATAACTAGCAATACTCGCATGAAATTGCCCGTGGCATAGTATCCAAGAAGAAAAATTAGCTTTAAAATTAAACCTAGCCTCCACCCAATATTAAACAAACATAAAAAAAAATATGTTTAGAAATGATCAAAAATAGCAACAAAACAATTTTTTTCTAGCACACATTCAGAAACATTTAGAGTGTTAAAAAAGTAAAAATAGGATATGTTCGTACACAAAACACAGGCGATCATTTCGCTTCTCATGTAACAAAAGATTTCTAAACGTTATAAGGAGATTCATAAGGAGATTCATTCTGTCTCTGCAGGAGGCCTTGTATAGAACTGAAGTGCAATAATTACAAAGTATTAATATTTTGCATGAATATCTATTTTCACTGAAACTATCATGTAATCCTTGGCAAGTATTTGATGATTGATCCTTGGCATGGGATTAATAGCATCCGAAATTAGGATTTATGTTTTAGAAGCGTTTTCCCCAACCGATCAAAACAAAAATTTTACAGAACTACTCTTGTAATCACAAAATCTGATACCAAATTTAATGTATTTAAGGTATTTGAGTTGTCGTGTGTACATGTTTCAGAAATTGCAGACCGACAGACGGTAAATCTCTCTTTGAATTTGACACAAAGTTTCACGGGTGTCTACCCTACATATGCTAAATATATATTCCAAGTTTCATCCATCTTGTTCTTTTTGTTTAGTATTTATCGTGCTAACTAATATTCGAACAACCGGATAAGCGGGGTTCCACAGAACTGATTTTTCTGAAAATTTGATACAAAACTAAAAAATTTCGTGTTAAGACTCTATACGATTGTATTCGTCTAGATCGAAGTACTTTTGAGTTATCGTCGTCACAAACGGAAATATATTCGGACTTATTCAAAAATATGATTTTCGAACTTAGGAAGGTTTAAAATTTGGAGAGATCAAATCAAAGAAAAACAATGAGCAAAAAAATATGTTCTTTTATTTTTGTGATACTAATTTATTTCAAAAACCTCTTTTTCTTGGGATTTTTGGGTCACTAAAGATAGATTTTTTTACTTATCGTCAAATCTCTCACAGAAAAAATCTCTGGTTTGAAACCCCGCCTGAGGGTTTGAATACCTGCCTTGAAAAGTCTTCAGGCCGGATTATTTTTATTATTTTTTTCTCCTTTTGATTTCAAATTTTTGCTAATTTAAAATATGGAGATTCGCCAAAATCTCAAGTTGCATCTTTAGATGATTTTGATTATACTCTTTATACTACATATAAACAGAGTTTGACTTAGGCAGAGGCATAAGGGGCAGCTGCCCTGGGTCCCCACATCTGTGGGCCCCCAAATCGAATAAAAATTTACTTTTACGTTTCATTCTTTAATGAACTTCATCATTAAAGTAGTGAAGCAAAGGGGGCCCTAAAGAAGTGTTTGCCCCTGGCCACAATTAGGCTAAGTCGGGCCCTGGGGCCCTCAAATCGAATAGAATTTTTTTAAACGTTTTCTTCTTTTCTTTTTTTTAACATTGCTTTTCAAAGGCAAAAAAGACAAAGAGGGCCCCATAGAAATTTTTGCCCCAGGTCCCACTTTGGTTCAGTCAGGCTTCGCATATAGGGTAAAAACAGCAGTAATTTATTTTTCGGTGATTTTAATCATTGATACTTATATGAATAGGGAATCGTGTAAGTATCAATGAAAAAATCATGTGAAAAAAAATGGTATAATGATAATAAGTACATGCATTGTGATCAATATTAAATAAAAAACGAAATGGAATCTGCAATCGCAAATTTCAAGTTATCATGTGGGAACATTATTATTTTTAGGTAATTATTTGTCTTAATTAATTTAGGGCATTAAACAATTAATTAGGGCATTAGATAGATAGACAGATAGATATAGATATATAATATTTTTTTATTTCATTTTTCATTTTTTTTGAATGGCAAACAAAGTTTTGGAGCTTGAACCAATTTTGAGATAAAATAACAGCTATGGTGTCGTAGTTCTTTCAGCCTTTTAAAAACGCATCTGCCATCAAAGAAGCATACGTAATAATAAAGCAATATTGATAAAAGAAGGTTACACTTTTAAAAACGCCTCTACTTTCAAAGAAGCATACACAATAATAATGCAATACTGGTAAAAGAGGGCCAAACTTTTATAAACGCATCTGCTGTCAAAGAAGCATTTATAATAATAAAGAAATGTTGGTAAAAGCAGGTTACACTTTTAAAAATGCATCTGCTTTCAAAGAAGCATACACAATAATAATACATTAGTAGTAAAAGCAGGTAAAAAATTATTCAACCAGTAATTTCCGGCTGCCAATAATCTTTATTTTTTGCCTCATAAATTTCGGAGACATCAAAACATCCGAACCAAAACAACATCACGTTCTCACATGATAAAAACAATTATTCTTTACCCTGCATTTTATTGGATACTTTATTCATATATTGATGAATGTTATACATATTCATATAAAACATAAGAATTGGAAAAGAAGGTATCAATAGATGGCCATGATTATCCAATATCCAGATTCCACAAATATTAAGAGGTAGATATACTATATGTTGCTGCTAAGCGGACGTGAATATGAAATGGTAAGGCTCTGAACCATCAAAGACCTTACACCACCTGCCAGAACACTAACTAACGTTTTACAAAGTATTTCTTCAATCCATCACGCGAACGGGTGATAGACCCCAATACCACACTCATTTTCAACTAATAATGGATTGGTCGACCCTCCCACTTGAACTCATCAGCCCTTTGAAAAAGATTTCCCCTTTAATTACATTCCTTCACCTAACAGGTAGTAATTAAAAGTAATTTAGGGGGTTGTGGCAATTACATGCCCACGAAACCAATTGCCCCTTTCTGCCTTTGCATTTTATTGTTATTGTCTGATTGAATTGATTGAAGAGGAAACTTGTTTGTAGTGGTCCGTGCCGTTTGTAATAATAACAAAGCATGAGTTAAGGATTAGGAGTGAGTGATATGATTTATTGGATTGGTTGGACTGACCTCTGTAACAGGGGGGAAAACAGAAGCAACAAGTGTGGAAAAAGGCTCGTAAATTTTCGGGTAACTGTCAGAATTTTTTTTTTAACTTGTCATTTCACGGAAGTAGAAAATATTGATTTAGTTTTGTCGAACTGATCAATTATACTGAAATTCCGAGCAAAAAACAACAACATATGGATTAAATATTAGGCCAAGTTGAGATGAATATTTTGCGCCAGATATCGCCAAAGAGCGAGTGGATGTTAATAACCGTTTTACATCTGAAATTTTGTTTTACAGAACAAATATTATAAATTCAGAGCCATATATCTTAAAATAAAGATTGATATAATAAAATAAAACATTTTTTTAATTAAAATTTATTTTAGTTACGTTATATAAGTTTACATGATGTAATAGTAACTTTCCTATACAAGAAGCACAAGTGATATATGAATATACTTTTTTCACCAATACCTGGACTGGCATGGATATTATTCCTTTATAATTTTTTAATTCAGATACCTAATTTTGAAATAAGGAATTACACAATGAAATAATTTTTTTCAGTGGCATTTATCTAAACTATGATTTGCAAGTTTTCATGTTGTAATAATAATATACTGCACTTAACTTTCCCATACGAGAAATTCAAACGATATATGAGTAAAATCTTTTCATTTAGGCCCTAGCTGGTATAAATAATGCATTTTTACGATTTTTAATACACAGACATATTTTAAAAATAAAGACTGGTACAATGAAATGATTTTTAGTAAAATTTATTATCATGTCAGAACATATTATTTTGGGAATTAAGTTTTCTGGCGTCAACAAAAATTCGTAGGCGAAAAATTGAAATTTTATTATCTGCACGAGCATCTCAAAGAATCAGATTTTAATAACGTGTTGCCATCTTAATTACAAAAGCTCTGAATAAAAAAATAAGTTAAGGATTACAGCAAATAAAATCTAGAAAAAGGTCATTTTGACCACGCACGTGATTATATGAAAGGAAATGAAATAGGAAATGTGATATTTTTTTTAAACAATAAATGCGAGACAAAGTATTTTTTGGATCGTTTGCAATACTAAAGGGACTCATTTAATGAAAGAAATTAAAATGAATAAAAATATAATTTAACTCGCACGATCATGTGGTGCTTGACTGTTCAAGAAATTATGTTCTGACATGATACATTGAAATGTGCACAGCAGATTTAATTTTAATTTTTTTTAATTACAAAGTGTAAATTTCCATGCTGTAATAGTTCAAAGAACTGGACTTTCCCATACAAGAAGTACAATTTTTAGAAGAGTAACTTTTTAAATCATATCTGGGCTTGTATAGACAGAGTACATATACCATTTTTTTTTCAAATTCAGAAAAATATTAAAAAAGGAAAGACAGTAAAATAATTTTTTTTCAGTAAAAAGTGTTTTGATTACAACGTGTAAGTTTTCAAGCTGTAATAGTTCAATGAACTTAACTTTCTCATACGAGAAACATAAATTATGTATGAGTAATATCAGTATCCGGAATATTGTATACGGGATACTGTACCTTTACTGTTTTTTAGTCCTGAGACATAATTTAAAAATACGTACTGACACAATGAAATAAGTTTTTTTTATTAAAATTTATTTTAATTACAACGTGCACATTTTCATGCTGTAATAGTTCAATGAACTTAACTTTTCCCTGCAAGAAATTCAACTTTTGTTAGAGTAAATTTTTAAAAATAAAATCCGGGATGGTATAGACAGAGTACATATACCTTTTTTTTAATTCAGAGATATAATAAGAAAATTAAGGACTGACTCAGTGGAATAATTTTTTTCAGTAAAATTCATTTTCATTAAAACGTACAAGTTTTCATACTGTAACAGTCTAATGAACTTAACTTTCCCATACAAGAAATACAATTGGTGCATGAGTAAACTTTTGTACCATATCTGGGCTGTTATAGACAGAGTGCATTTACCAAATTTTTAAAATCCAGAGACATATTTAAATAAAATTAAAGACTGACACAGTGAAATAAATTTTTTTCAGTAACATTTATTTTAATTACAACGTGTAAGTTTTCATGCTGTAATAATTCAATGAACTTCACTTTATCATACTACAACCAGAAATTCATACATCTTTATGAGTAAAATTTTTTTTATCTGGACTTATACGGATACTGGACCTTTATTATTTTTTAATCCAGAGACATACTTTTAAAATAAAGACTGACACAATGAAATAAGTATTTTTCCATCAAAATTTATTTTGGTTACAACATGAAAGTTTTTATGCTGTAATATTTCAACGAAATCAAGTTTCCTATACAACAAGTGTGTTACCCATCAAGTTTCCTATA
>JAOUZG010007398.1:2736077-2750300 GCA_026289955.1 Argiope argentata | reverse complement strand
TATAACCTATACTACATCAATTACTTTAGGCAACAACTGCTGTACTAACTAATACTTTATACGATTTATACTTCATCAATTGCTTTAGACAACACTTACCTCGTGAGCAACTGTTATCTAAAATAAATGATGCTGATATACGCCATTTTACTATTGGCGCTACAAAGGTTATTATAATAAAACATTTAAGGCTCTATATTAAATAAAAGCTACAGAAATGAGCCATCTAATGCCCCAATTAGAAATTTCTAAGGTAGGATTATTGTACGTAGTTTACATTTTGTACATATGTGGTTAGATATATGTGATAGCTCGACAGCAATTATTGCCTAAAATAAATGATGGCGACATACACCTATTAGCGCTACCAAGATCATACTTCATGGCATTATTATTATAGAACGATTAAAAATTCTGTATTAAATGATAGCAACGCAAATATGCTAATTATGCCTTAATTACAGATTTTCAGTGCAAGATTGCTATACATAAAAGGGGAGTTCAAATGAAAAGATACAGATATCGTAACAAAGTAACTGGTAACATAGCGTAACTGCATAACGTAACGTAACTGTTAACTGCCTATGCCGCTATGGGAGAGCGCAGCGAGACATCTAGGTATGCGATTGGAGACTTCGTCGTAGATTGGTGAATGCGCATGCGCAAGAGAGCAGATGCTCTTATAAAGAGCACCTTCCAGTTGCGCTACTTGTTGGATACCTCGAGCACACAAGAACCATGAACTTCGATGTGTACTGTGAGTCACTCCAAAAACTACGCAGGTCCATCAGGAACAAAGCACACGGAAGGTGTAGTTCTGCTGCATGATAATGTGCATCTACTCGTCTCCAGGATCACACTCGTGGAACTAGCCAAGTTAAAGTGGGAGCAGCTCAACAATCCACCCCACAGTCCAGACATATCACTCTGCGATGCCCATTTATTTGGTCCCTTGAAAAAACATCTGAAAGGAAAGTGCTTTAATTCGGACGGGGAACTCAAGGACGCCGTAAAGAACTGGTCACAGAAATTCTACAGAACAAGGAATTCTCCAACCTATTAATAAATGGCATCGTTGTGCTCAGGAATTTAGAGTAAGCTTTGAAGGAAATCTTTATTTATACCAACAATGTCGTTTTGTGCCTTTTCATTTAAACACCCTTTACATAAACTACTAAGGTTCGGGAAAACACTTTTAATTTTATGTCAGTTTTTGAATGATTAAACTGATAAAATTTGACAAGCGGACTCCAGACAGAAATATAAAATTTCTATCAATCAAAACTTGGGATTTGATTTGGTTTTGTTACGGACCTTTTGATTTTGAACCGTGGTCAGTTGACGCTAACGACACCTGAGTTAGCGCCCACCTCCATTTGTTTGTATGTATTTCGTTTGATATCTGCAGTAGCTCGACAGCAGTTGCTGCCTAAAGTAAATGATAGTGATTCACGGATTTTTACTATTGGAGTTACAAAGATAATTATTTTAGAACTATTTAAGGTTCCATGTTGAATAAAAGCTACCCAAATATACCAACTTATGCCCTAAATAGAGATTTACAGAATAGGGTTACTGCACGTAGCTTACACAGGGCCCGACTTAGCCAAGTTGGGGCCCGGAGCAAAAACTTCTTTGGGGTCCCCTTTTGTTTCACTTCTTTAGTAAGAAAGAACATTCATTAAAGAAGGAAACGTAAAAGTAAATTTTTTATTAATTTGGGGACCCCACTTGTATGGGGGCCCGGGGCAACTGCCCCGTATGCCCCTATTTTAGGCAGGTCCTGAGGTTACAGTTTGCCAGTATTTCGCTTGATATCTCGAGAGTAAAATAAAAATGATATATTTGACCATTACGGAGCTGAAAAAAGGGCACATTATATACATTTATACATTTTTTTTACCAATCTCCAATCAGAATTGTCTTTTGTAAACATATTGTTACAAGCGCGCGAAACGCGCCAGAATGTGAAAACGTTGGCGGCGCTTCACGAGGTGCTTTGCGCCAGCCTAGTTGACTTGGCGAGAGGAATATTCTGGTAGCCCCGAGACAGTTCTGGCTGCGCCGCGTTTCCTCTCGTGACGCGGGCCCGGCTACATAAGGGAAGGGTTGCCGTAAAAGGAGTCAGTGAGTGAATTCGTTGAGAGTTGCTCTCTCGAGGAAGAGAAGCGTTTTGCTTGACTAGCGGATTTTCGCTTGTTATTAGTGAGCTGTGTTTGCGTTTGCTGTAAACGCTGTGTTATTGAGCTCGCTGCGATTTACTGTTGCTGTGCTATACTATAGCTGTTTTGCAGTCTGTGTTTATTGTGCGTGAGACTTGCATTTACGCTGTAAGTGACTGATTATTACTGGATTATGTTTTCTGAAGTTTTACTTTTTCAAGTCATCCTGTATATACCTGTAAATAGCTGTAAATAAATTTGTTTGTGCTGTCCACAAATAAAGTCCATTCAATCCGAACCCGCTACGCTAAAATTGTAACAATATGATTTTAAACATTTTTGAACAGAAATAGTAATTTATTATAAATTTAATATACATATAAGTAAGAATAAAATTTACAACTGATATTTTACCTTGATTTCTGGTTTCTTTATCGTTTTGGAACTTGATACATGATGGTGTGATTTCATGTGCAGTTTTCTGTTCTCTTTCCTCGTAAATTTTTTCTTGCACACCGGACAGTCAAACGACTTTTTTTCTTTCCACCCTTTGTTATGGGACGATCTCAAGGACTTTTCCTTCAGTAAAGATTCGTCGTCAAATTTGTAGAGATCCTTAAGGGGACCTGAGGAAAAAAAAAGGAAACAATTTTTTTAAATGAATAAAATCGAAGTCTTCTATAGCAAATTTAAAGTTATCATATGAGGAAACAATTTTTTTTAAGTCACGTGGTATCAATCAGACAGAGAGACATGGCCTCACATACTCATATTTCTCAATCCTCAGCATTCAGAAAAATGATGGTTTTTGACCAAAATCCGGTTTAAACTGGTTTGGAATGATCATGTAACTATTGCCAAGTTTTAGAAAAGCGAGGGTTTTTTTTTCTCCCCATTTTAAAATTGTTTCAGCTCCAAAACGTTTTTTGATAGCTAGAAAAATTTATATTATATATATATATATATATATATATATATATATATATATATATATAATCTTTCAATACCTCTCCTTGCTGTTTCGCGTTCATTCCCATTTTCTTCCCGGTGCCTCTTGGGAGCAATAACTTTTTACGGCCCTGCCCTTTATTGGCAAATAGGAAAATCGGTACATGACCAACATTCGCGCCAAGCTGTAATTTTTTAGGTACTTGGGTATTATACCTTCCAAATTTATCATCAAATTTGAAATCATTGCCAATGAGTTGCTAAACCGCCAATAATGGCAATCCGTCAATGGTGTATTGACCTATCGTCAGGAGAAAAACCCTATTAACGCTAAAAGTAGGGACCCGTCGCTTTGGAAACGAGACATTCTATTTCATTTTGGGGGTGACGGAAAGGACTGTATTTTATTTGGCACCAAAAGAACAGGTTTGAAGAACCATTATCGTTAGAAGAATCGCCATTAGAAGTCTGATTTTAATTTGTACTTCTGTCCATGCCTGACGCTCATATTTTGTGATTTTTCTCATCAATTCCATTTCATGTTTTACTCCGTCAATCTTTGATCTTAGCTGTGAAGGAGGACCTGCCATTTGTTTGAGTTACATTGTAGATTTGCTTTATACAACGACTGACTACATTTAAAAGTGGGAAGACTTTGCATTCTTAAGCACGATCTATATAGTTCAGATTGTTAGAAAAATTTTTGAACAGGAGTCAAGCACTAATTCTTTAAAAAGGTAAACGTAATTGGATCAAATTTTATTAGAAGCAGTGCATTAAATTGAAAGACTCCTTATCATTGCGATTTAAATCCCATTGAATAAATATGGTCACCAGTATAAATATGAATTAGTGAAAAACTGGGGATTTTAAGAGTGAACTTTTTTCACTCTTAAAGACGCATGGATCTTCAAGAAAATATCAAACTATTTTGTTATTATCCAATGGTTTTTATTTAATTAACGGCAGCCATAGGTTTTAAAAAATCAATACAAAAGCAGTTGAAGAAATACAGTTGAAGGCCTTTTCTTTCAAGACATTATTTTAAAGCTCAAATAACAAGGAAATTTTAAGTTTGCTTACAATTTAATTTTTTTAGTTGTCATATAAATATGTCTGCATTTTTACAAGCGAAAGGAATTTTTCGCCAGAAAAGCGCGCTTAGTCAGCCAAATGTTGTGGCCTGTTTTAATGCCTACTTTCCTCTCGTCTACCTATGGCAACCATGTTCAGGTTTTTTTCTCCTGACGGTAGGTCAGTAATCCGTTGATCTTCGCCAAATTTAAATCCATCTCCAAAACCGTTGGCTATCGTTGGCGAAGACGGTGTAATACGTACCATTGTTTGTTGATGGTAAATAGACAAATGTGATAAATGTTTCTTTATAATTTTCAAATAACCCTTAAAGTGAAAAAAATTGAAGTCTCAAAAGCAATAAATCGCCAACATACTTCCCGTCCATTTAGAGGCTTCCATCGCCTCAAACTAAAACAACGTTATGTTCTCACTTATTAATAAAAAAAATCTTATGCATTCGCATATTTTTTAAGTTTTGAATTCTCTCATATAAAACCCTTACAAAAATAGAATTTTGATTATTTGTAATAACATCTTCCGACACTGAGAGAATGCGAGATGTCAGAGATGTGATTTCACTCTCTTCTTGAATTAGCCTTAAATATTTATTTGGCAATAATTTTATTAATATTTCATGAACTGATGCTAATTTCGCCGTGTAGGTCTAGAAATTATGAATCGGAAATCACCAGTTTCTTGCTTCTGAATATTTATGAGCAGAATCTTCAATTTACAGCCCATTTCAAAGTCTGTTTTGGACATTAATGTATGCCAAATTTTTGTGTTTACTTCGATTTATTTTCGCCTTGATTTGCAAGTGTGATAAACTTTAATAGCGTTTTAAAATCGCAGAGCTCTATTCAAATAGATCTGAATGGATTATGTTGGAATGGAAAGTGAATTTTTTGAAACGCCTTGTCAATTATTAGTCGAAAACTCATCGCGTGTTAAGTTCATTAAAATATGTTAAAACAATTACAATAAAGATTAAAATGAAATCTGCTATGCATATTTCAATGTATCATGCCAGAACATCATTTTTTGAACGGCCAAGCACCACGTGCTCGTACCTAGTTAAATTATTTTTTTATTCATTTTAATTTTTTCATTGGATGAGTCACTTTAGTATTGCAAACGATCCAAAAAAAAAAAAACTTTGTCTCGCATTTATTGTTTAAAAAAGGAATCACATTTCCTATTTATTTCATTTCATACAATCACGTGCTTAAAATGTTATTTTTCTAAATTTTATTTATTGTAGTCATTAACTTAATTTTTTTAATCAGAGCTTTTGTAAATGCGATGGCTACGAGTTATTAAAAGCTGATTTTTTTGAGATGCTCATGCAGATAATAAATTATTTTAGCTTTACGGATTTTTGTTGACGCCAAAAACCTCATCCCAAAAACAACATCATGTTCTGACATGATAATAAATATTGTATGTTGTTGTTATTAATGACACTTCCCATTGACAAGCTCCGCCGAGTTATCATTTAGTTTTTAAGCCAAAAGGAGCGTCTCTTGTTTTAAAGTAGCAACAACTAGGACCAAAAGTACGACTTCTGCTACTCATTCCTCACAGTTGCTTGCACATACCTTTTTTACAGGGGGCACATTCATACACCCTACAGATAGAACACAGAAGAACAACTATTCCTGAACCGGGACGCGCAGCTCACGGGGAAGACACGCTACCTCTCTGCCACGACGCCTGCGTAATAATTATAAAATACAGAATATTCGAACCTGGAACATCACAGCATGATATAACTTTATGTTTGATTCGACTAACTTCATTTTATTTTTAATTCTTTTAATATTAAAGTAAGAATTAAAGCATATTAATTATGTAAGTATTAAAAGTAATAATAATAAAAGTAATATTTAAGAAATAAAGAATGTTAGCAGCGATAAGAGAACAGTAAAATTATTTTTGATTTCGTTAGAACTTACCGATATATAAGCACAGTTACAGAGGCAATGATAAATATTGTAGAAAATGAAGTGCCGAGGACCGAACTCGTAACGTTGGGGTTTGTAGCCAAGTAGCATAAGCACTAGACAAAAGTGACGCTCGTGACCGGTTGATGTTATTTGTTTTATGAGGCTTCCACCACATACTCTAACCTGAACCTAGAATTAATTTGCTAACGATTTCATTTAAATATTTGATTTCAGTCAAATGAACTGTAATGCATACCCTTATTTACCACCCATATTCTGTCAATGAATGTAAACATTTTAATAAATAAATAATGGTTATCTCCCCGGAGACCGCCAAGTTTTGCATGCTTTGTACGGGTAGGTGGTCGGGTAGAACGAGATCTCTTACCGGTAATGCGACTTTCTTCCTACGGGAAGGGTTGTACCGTGGTGGGTGATGGCCCTTAGCACTCAACCTTAGTTCCCACCAATCCTGTCATTACAATTCAAATTTAACCCGAATGCCTTTGATTTCTGGCGTCCAGGCATAGCGGTAGCACGCCTACCTCGTTATCTAGACGTCCTGTGTTCGAGTCACGTTCGGGTAAGGTTGTTCTTCTGTGTTATATCTGTAAGGTGTGTGTATATTTCCTCCTGAAAAAAAGGGGCTGTGCAAGCGAATGTGATGAGTGGGTAGCAAAGTCATACTCTTGACCGTAGTTGATGCTACTACAATAAAGAGGTTCTGATTATCTTAAATCACTGCCCATCTCAACGAGCTTGCCCATGGCAAGTGCCATAAGAAACAACATGCCCTTTAGTTAAAAGATGGGGTGGAGTAGCATTGTATGGCTATCCATTGAGCATTGTTGATGTATTGCAAATTTATCATGCCAAAAACGCACTCGTAAACTGAAGATCGTGATGTTAAATTTAAGAAAGTACTAGATTAGCTTTTGCTATGTAATGTGCCAGTTTTGTTTCTTCTATTACCAATGCAACTCGACCAAACGAATCATTCTTTAATCATGGAAGGAATTTATTACATTATGTTAATGTTCTTTTTAATGGCACTTGTCATGGACAAACTCGCTGACGCAGTCAGAATTTTAAAGCCGAGAGTACGTCTCTTGTTTTACAAGTAGCGCCATCTAGAGCCAAGAATACGACTTAGATACACACAGATCACAATCTTTTTAGGAGGTGGACTTCATTCAAGCATCTCAGATCGTAATTTAGATCTGGAACAGAAAACGATCACCTCTGACCCAGTACCTCCAGTGGTATTACCCTCGACGTAGAGGATTGTGCGAGCACTACAGATTTAACGAGCTCCGGCCGCCACACACTCGAGGAATCTCGCAACCTAAGGAACACGAGTCCAAAGCTTTACCAACCAGGTCATTCCGGCCTTTATTACAATATAACATGCATAAATATAGATCAGGATTGTTAATTATATTTTTGATCAAAATGTTGAAGACAAACTCCATGACCATACTAGTGAGTAGTATTACCTCTGTCCGAAGGAAATGCATCCACCAGGCCGACGGAGGGGTGCATCAGAATCATATGACCCCTCAGGTCATCCAAGCCACCAAATTCCATTCCACAGCTCGGACAAGTGAAGAGGGGTCTGCCGCTCTCATGGCCATGGGTGTGTTGCTGATGCTTTGCCAGATCGACGGGACTGCCGAAGACACACGGGCACTTTTGGCACTCGTACAGAAGACGCGAACTCTCCCCGTTCCCTTGACCTGCAAAAAGGGGTACCATCAATCAAATTCTGGCAGGTAGTTCAGGAAATACCAAGAAAAAATGCCGCAGAATCTGAAACTGGACTTAAGGCGACTAGGGAGCTTTAAAATGACTTTTTGTAATTTTCACCTTAGCAATTTGAAATTTGACAGGCATTAAGAGCAACACTATAGGACATGACACACGAAATTTTACAGCGTTATATTAATTTATTTATGAGTTAGTAGGTTAATATAATATAATATTAGCGATAAATAACGTTAATGAAAAATGTTCCAGGGGCTCCAAATTTGTTTGAAAGAATTCCAGTTTTTATTATTACTTGCTCTAACCCTTTTGGAACAAAACTGGGATTAATCTTGAAGTTTGAGACCGAAATATCAAAATTAACCAATGTAATAACTTAAAACAATTGATTCTTTAAAGAAATTTAAGTAATTTTGAGTTATTACATTGGTTAATTTTGATATTTTGGTCTCAAATTTAAAGAATTATCCCAGCTTTTGTTTAAAAAGGGCTGGAGCAAGTAATAATAAAAATTGGAGCTCTTTCGAACAAATTTGGATCCCCTGGAACATTTTTCCTTAAAGTTATTATCGCTAATATTATATTATATTAACCCACATTAGTAATAAATATATAAATATAATGCGTTAAAATTTTGTGTGCCATCTCCTATTGTTTTACTCTTAATGCCTGCAAAATTTGAAATTCTTTAGGTGACAATTGCAAAAGGTGATTTTGAAGGTCCCTGGTCGCCTTAATATTTAATCAAGACTTTACATTTCTAGGGTATAAGATTTTTTTAGGAATACCTTCCGTCGTTAAATTCGATAAAGTGTGGAAACTCGGATGTAATGGTAATTTTTTTAGAAGGAGGAAGGTTGAGAGTTCTGATTACTCGATGAGTTGTGGCGCTAAGAAGTTAAATTTTATAATAAAGAAGGAGTTTAATAGAATTTCAAAAGAATATTATACTGAAGGCATCGTGGTTTTCTTTATTACTTATAAATGAAAATTATTATCATTTATCAATATGTTAGTCGTAGAGTGGGGATTTAAAAGCCATAATGCAAGAAATGTCATTAAGATAGCTAAATGAAATAACTTGTTCTAATTGAGGAAATTCAAAGAATTTTGCTACCAGCATCTCTTTAGTTTAAATTTTAAAACCGTTGAACAAAAATTAACTTTTACGAAAATCTGACAGAGTATACAATATACCCAATAATTTATTTTTAAGATGCATAAATAATAAAAGATCGATGAGAAGTGCATGCTCTTTTATATGTATATCTAATATCGCTTATATACAAAAGATATCATAATATAAATTAACCAATGAACTGTTTTGACCTCTTCGGAAAATGAGTATCTAAATTGTGTCGCAAAAATTTAGCGATGACGAGTATATTCGTCAAACACAGAACGTGTAATATGAAATTATGTTCTATTGAAATGACTTCTATTATTTTATTTTAATAGTCACATGTATTTATATACTGTATCCAATGTACGTTTATTTTTAATATAAACGAAAAGAAACGTAAAAAAATAATTTATTATTTTAATTTTTTTAGAGAATAGTATTGAGCAAAGATGGTACAATGCGCGATAATCTTTAATTTGCTCCTTTCTTTTCGACTTAGTGTGAAAATATTTTAAACATCTTGAAATTTACGAATATGTTGCAGTTTTTACTGAAATTATAATTCAAACTACAAATTATCACTACTTATTACTCCTGACGAATGAAATCGTAAAAACGCAAAATGTACTTTTTTCATGACGAATATATTCGCCAAAACAATCCCCCCTAGGGGGGCACCTCTAAAAAAGGATGAGATGCTTCCGGCATGGTGGTTGGATCTTGCTACCCTGGAGAGTACAGAAATAGGTAGAGGTTTAGCTTCTCCCATCGGGGCTTACTTTTTAAGAAGGGTTGTATCGTGACCGGTGATGGCCCTTAGGACACAACCACCGTGTTGCTGTTGTAAGTATCTGGTCATCCCGTTTTCTCGTTTATTCTGTGTGCCTTTGGACAGGTCGGTGAGCCTGGAATGACTACTCGCCAAAACCTTTAACTGGTTAAGTATTATCAAAAACTTCATAAATAGAAATTAAGTATCCAATAATCATTAAAATTGCCAAGGCGTTTATTATATTCAGATCAAAGAGGCAGTCACAAAAGCTTTGCATTATTTTTTTAAAAATCATAATCACATTTCCTGCAATTAAGAATTGTATCTTCAGTCTCAATTGTTTTTTGACTTTTATAAATTCCTCAAAAACAGGGGGGAATCAGGGGGAAATTAAGACTTTCGCCTGATAACTTCAATTCGAAATAAGGACAACCAACCCCTACTTGCCACCCCTGTGTCATCCCCACTGACTTGCGTATGCAAAGAAATTATTGAAGAGATATTTACTCATCTCAGGGTCGCACTTACCTTTGGGTGCAGGGTTGGAAGATCCCTGGAGCCTGCTCATGTTCTCCCATACGTGCACGAATGAGTGATTTTCCAGCTCGGCCCTGAAGAAGAACTTCTGTCGGCACTCGCTGCAGTCGTAGGGTCGGGCATCGAGCCCGTGGTCGAGCATGTGGCGTTGCAGAAGGTGCGAACTGGTGAAGACAGAGGCACACAGGTAGCACGTGAAATGGGAGCTACCCTCAAAAGTGTGCTCTATCAAGTGGCACTGGAGTTTCGATGGGGAATCCAAAACCTATAAGAGATATTCAACAATGTTGAAATATGCTGAGAAGTCGCAATCAATAAGAAATCTTGTTATTATAAAAAATATGGTGGTAAAATGTTGGACACAGTAAAAGCAAGAATGATTCTAGAGGGAATACTGATATGGCAGGTGAAGGTTGAGGTTAGAACCCGTGAACTTAGGGCCAGTAGCTGTGTAACATAACCACAACACCAAAAGTATATTTCAGTATCATAGATGTTATCTGGCTTATGAAGCTAGCTTTACAGTACTCCTTCACCAGTAAGCAAACGTTTTTTAAAGCGCTAAGCGTTATGACGAGTGTGTGAGTGCGTTGGCAAGCGAATGTGTGAGTTGCTGCGTTAAGTGTGTCTGACGGCTTTGTTTACTTGCTGTATCAAGTGAGTCTGACGGTTTTTGCTGCTGGCAGATGACACCATGACAGTTGAATGAGGTTGCGTTGTCAAGGTCACAAATGTGGCAAGTGAAGGTCTGCCTAGGTAGGGACTCGCGACGCTCGGGCTTGTAACATACACATAATACAAAAGTAATATTTCGGTATCGTAGATGTTATCTGGCATATGAAGCTAGCACCACAGTGCACCCCCATCAATGAGTCGGCGGAAAGACGAACGATTTTTAAAGCGCCAAGAGTTATGGCGAGCAAGTGAGTTCGTTGGCAAGCGAATGTGTGAGTTTCTACATCAAATGTGTCTGTCGACTTTGTTTGCTTGCTGCGTTAAATGAGTTCGGCGGCTTTTTGTTTTTTATTTGCTGTGTCAAGAGAGTCTGACAGCTTTGTTTACTTGCTGTATTAAGTGAGTCTGATGATGTTTGCTGCTGGTAGATGACACTAGGACAGTTGCATGAGGTTGCGTTGTCAAAGTCACAAATGTGGTATGTGAAGGTCGAGGTACGGGTCCGAGACGCTTGTGCTTGTAGCCGAGTAACATACCCATAATACAAAAGTAATGCTTCAGTATCGTAGATGTTATCAGGCTTAAGAAGCTAGCGCTACAGTACTCCCCCACCAGTGAGTCGGTGGAGGGACAAACGACTTTTTAAAGCGCCAAGCGTTATGGCGAGCAAGTGAGTGCATTGGCAAGTGATTGTGTGAGTTCTTGCGTCGTGTGTCAGACGGCCTTGTTTGGTTGTTGCGTCAACTGAGTCTGACGACTTTTGTTTGCTTGCTGTGTCAAGTGAGTATGGCGGTTTTTTCTGCGGGTAGACGGCGCTACGATAGTTGAGTGAGATTGCGTTGTCAAGGTCACCAATGTGGTAGGTGAAGGTCGAGTTACGTACCCACGACACTAGGGCAGGTAGCCGAGTAGCATAACCACAACACCAAAAATATACTTCGGTATCATAGATGATATCTGGCTTATGAAGCTAGCGCCAGAGTACTCCTTCACCAGTGAGTTGACAGGAGAGGCGAACGATTTTTAAAGAGATAAGTGTTATGGCGAGCGCGTGAGTGCGTTTGCAAGCGAATGTGTGAGTTTCTGCGTCAAGTGTGTCTGACGGCTTTGTTTGGCTGCTGTGTCACGTGGGTATGACGACTTTGTTTACTTGCTGTATCAAGTGAGTCTGACGGTTTTTGCTACTGGTAGATGACACCATGACAGTTGCAGGAGGTTGCGTTGTCAAGGGAAGATCGAGGTACGGACCCGCGATGCTAGGGCCAGGAGCCGAGTAGCATAACCACAACACCAAAAGTATAATTCGGTAATATAGATGTTATCTGGCTTATGAAGGTAGTGCCACAGCACTCCCCACGATTGAGTCGGTGGGGAGATGAACGGAAATAGATCTATAACTTGGAGGTTAGTCAAAATCCCAAGTTCGAATTTTTTGACGATTACTGTACTGTCTCTATACTGTTGTTAATGCTAATGATATTTACCATAGAGAATCTCACAGAAGCACAGATGCATCAACGAATTTTAAACCTAAATGACCATCTCTTGTTTAGAAGAAACGCAAACCAGGGCCAAGAGTACGACTTATCTACTCACTCATCACATTCACTTGCACAACCCGTTTTTACAAGGGGGCAGATTCAAATATTTGATAGATAGAACACAGAAGATGAACAACCATGCCAGAACCGAGACTCAAACCCTAGACCCTCATGTACACCCTCATCTTATCATATGCTACCCCTGAGTCAGTACGCCGGCGTCTCTATACAACATATACGAGAAAATAATAATTAAATCTTAACATACCTCATGGCACAATTTGCATTCATGCTGAGTTCCTTCGTGAAGAACGTGGCATGTCACGTGAGCTTGAATATCAGCCTCCGACTCGAACGACATCTGACACTTGATGCACTGATAAGTCTTCTTATCTTCTACATGATGATGCACAGTTCTTCGATGGCTGTCAAGGTCAGCGAACGTCTCGAATTTCACGTTGCACTCGGTGCACCTCGGTAATCCGGATTCGCCCTCTCCTTTCGAATGGAAACACTCTTTGCACATGTACGTATGGGGAGGTAATGAATCGGAAGTTTTACCGGAAGCCCGGATTATCAAATTTCCCGGATCGAACATCCTGGAACACACGCAGCATGGCGCCGATGTGCCAAGCGAGGGTTCGAAGGAGGCGTTCTTCAGGTGGAATTTCGCATGCATCCTGACCTCGACGTCCACAACCAGGGTTTGTCTGCATACGACGCATGGCACCGGTAGACCATTGCCATTGGTGTTTGGTGAAGCTGTATTATGCTGCTGGATGTGGCTCAAAAACTGGTCTTCATTGGCTAGCTGCACACGACAAACTATACACGTACTTCCGGAGACCACCTAGAAAATAGATATTATTATTTAAAAAAGTAGTAATTGTACTTTTGAAGTCAATTACCAAAAAACAAGTACGAAAAATATTGGAATTGATTAATATTCATTTGATAAATATCTGTTATGACACATCAGATAATTTTTGGATATCATTGAAGTTGAAGCAGAGGAAAAAGAACATGACCTTCAAGAACAGTGTAAGATAACAAACAACCCTTACTTAATGTATAACGTACTTGAGAAACATTTTAATGTTAGAGAAACGCAGCTGCAATTTCTATTGTGTGTGTGGGTGCGTGCGTGTGTGTGTGTGTGTGTGTGCGTGCGTGTGCGTGTTACCGAGAAAGACCGAAGTCTGGAGAATGTCGACTTTCACCGGTGAATGGCAACAACCACATAGTCGCTTGGTGCATGTCCAAAATATTTGCTAAATACCCTTATTTCTGACTTGAACCGGTCAATGTCGACATGCACCATGCACCAATGGTGAATGCTGAACATGTCCGATGTTCATGTTTTCTTTTCCGTAATTCAGTCGCGATTAATTTTTCGCCTCTCTTTCTGAAAGGAATGATTAAGAACTGAAAACACTCAGTGAATTCAAAATGATGCTTATTTTGTGATCAATTAATATTTCTTTTAAATTCTTTTAAAATTTTAATTTTAAATCAATTAATTAATTAATTTGAATTAAAATGAATATAATTAAAATAATAATTCTTATAATAATATTTTTTTAAATTAATAATTTTTTTAAAATTATTTGGCAATTCAGAAAAATTATAAGATTTTATTTTGAATAGCATTTATATCAATTTGTTTCCTCTATTAAAT
>JAOUZG010007398.1:2709743-2724547 GCA_026289955.1 Argiope argentata | reverse complement strand
TTCAATAAAGTCATAAAATAAAGGCATAAAGTCAACCAATAAGGTCATAGTTTCAATAAAGTCAAAATGAAGTCATAAAGTCATTTAATAAGGTCATAGTTTCAATAAAATCATAAAATAAGGTCATAAAGTCATTTAATAAGGTCAAAGTTTCAATAAAATCATAAAATAAAGTCATAGTTTCAATAAAGTCATTCAATAAGGTCATAGTTTCAATAAAGTCAAGTATCTTAGAATAGTTAGATTTTGAGAAATCAGGAAGTTTTAATCCTCCCTGAATCCAAAAAAGTCTATTTATAGAATTAGGTTTTAGATACAAAATAATTTGGAAATACAGAGTGATTCAAAATTCCGTTAACATTTAACCCTTTACCGCATATGAGCCCACTTATGATATTGCAGTTTTGATTCAATTTTATTTCCAAATTAAGTATTATAAAACAATTCAATCTATTTTAATCCATCGAATATATATTTCGCAAAATTAAAACGCAAATAAAATTGTCTATGATTTCATGAAATTTCGAAATAACCTCATTTTTACAGAAATACAGAGTGATTCAAAAGTCTGTTAACGTTAAACACTTTACCGCATGTGGCCCTTTATATGGTATTGCAGTTTTGATTCGATTTTATTTCCAAATTAAGTATTATAAAACAATTTAAACTTTTTTGATCCATAAAATATATATTCAGCAAAAATAAAGCGCAAACAAAATTGTCTATGATTTTATGACATTTCGAAATAACCTCACTTCTATGCAACTGGGTGAAAAAGCAGAATTGAAGTGCAAGTGATTCGTTTTCAAAAAACGGTAACACATTATAAAACGTAAGTACATTTTTTTAAAAAAATCATGGAGTCGATATATTCATCTTTCTAGGACGGTTAATAATTTTTCCGCTTTTCAACTGTTTTCAATACGATATGCGAGCTCATATATGGTTCCGTAAGATAAAAAAATATATAATTTTTTCATCATTTCTCTTTTAATATGTCTTATTGATAGTTAAATAAAGCTATTTTTACAATGAAATATTTTTTTCAGCGCTTTATTAGTAAAGTGTTAAAAAATCAATAATTCAAAGAATAGTATAGATACAGAGATAAAAATTAACACACATGCTTTTGAAATCACATGGGGTTTTATTGAAGTAAAAAAGTTCAAAATGTGATAATTAGATGGCGATTCATATACTAACAAAGGCAATAATTAGCATAATAACTGATTTGTTGTAAAGACGATGTTCTTTCTAACAAACGCTCAACCTATCGACTGCAATTCACCAAGAAACTGTAGTAGAGGAACAATATTATGAATGGTATTGCACAGCATACGTGTAGTTGTGGTGATAGATTGTTGTCGGATATTGTCTATTAGCGGTACACTTCCGACTTCAGGTAATCTCACAAACAACGTCATGCAATGGGGTTTCAACGACAACTCTGGGATTTTCGATAGCCCAAATCCTTCAGTTGTGGAAGTTGAAGACCTTTGGATTGTGCAATAGGCTTCGTCTATCAACAATTCGTTAGATAAATAATCGTCATCTTCTCCCATTTTTGGTCTCTTTTTTTGTTTCAATAAAACCTCCATGTCATTTCAAGCACGTGCATCAATTTTTAACTCTCTACCTACGTTATTCCATGAATTATTGAACTTCCAATTTTAACGGAGTTTTGAATCACCCTGTATATTTTAACTCAATAACAAAGCACCAAGTTAAACGAATAACGTTTGTCATGCCATTTTGATATCCAAATTGCAATGAACTCACGAGAGGAAGATATTTGAATTGCATATTCGAATCTATTCTCTGTACCGCAAAACTATCTATAAAAGTTGCCGTGTTACAGAAATATACAAGAAAATGAAGAGGATTGATTTGGTTTTGAGGGATTTAATGACAAAAAAAAACAATACTTGGTTATTGATAAGACAAAAGGCTAAAAGATAAATAGAATCATTTAATGAAAGTTCCCTAAAAAAGCAGAATATCGTTAATAATCGTAAACAATATCTTTTAGCATTGTAAACAAAAGTTTAATAAGACCAAAAAGTGAAATGTTTAATAAGATGGTAAGTACCAGTTTATTTCAAAAATGGAAAATGGCATTTTGTTTTACACCTTCCCCCACATGCAATCGCAAGAAAAGGGAAAGAAGAATGCTTCTAAGGGTTTAAAAACATCAGAAATTATAAATAATTAAATGTGTTATTATTGCAAATAATGTAGTGTCAACCTCACAACTTGATCGGCAATACTATTTTAACTTTGAAGCGGAAGATAGTATAGTATATCTATTCAAATATATAGTATATTGTTAAGAAAATTTCCCACACGATGAAAAGTTGCAGACTTTACTGCCAAGGAAAAAGCGTATTAAATACACGCAATACTAGCTACAAATTCACAGCGAATTAACTCTATTTAACCATCTGATTTCGAGTAACAGCAAAGCTATAGAATAGGAGAAAAGACGCTCTCCAAAGCTAAGCCAACCAACGTAGTTCGTTGCATGAACTGATCTGATCTCCCTCTTTAAGTTGCGCCTTTAAATAGCATCCCACTAAAGTAGGCGGAGCAAGTGCAGAAACCACCCACTAGTTCCGGATAAGTCTGAAAATTTCTCCAATATTCTCTAAGAACAAATCTTTATTTCTTAGTTTCTGCTACATATTTTAGTGCGTATTAAAAACCGTTGGCGACTTCATTACGTCGCCAACACTTCTACATCGCCAAATTAGTTAAATATGGCGATCTTCTGTTGTAATTCCCCTTAGAACGGCCTTTTCTCGTTGACACGCGAGAATATTACAATTAATTTTATACAATTAAACTATTTATAAATATTTACAATATTTACGCAGCAGTTCATAAATATTTACGTCCGATTTACACCAAATTCATAACAATATTATATATACGCACGCAGATATACGGGCGCTCGCACAAGAAGGCACACGAACTTTCTTTAAATACACGTATGCAACACGAAACTAAAGTTCATCTGACGGTAGTGCATTTTTCTATTTAAATAAATAATATAGTTTAAAAGTATTATTAATACCTTTTGGCAATTTAAATGATTGATCTATGAAAATATGTTCTAAATTAAGATTTAAGTCTAAAAGAATTCAAAAAAGTATGGACTTTAATCAATTAAACGTCAAAGAACGATTGGAAAATTAAAAGAACAATCATCAGCAATTAAAAGAAAAGTATCAAAACCTGCCCTTTCAGATAATAAGCAATTCGAATATCAGTACCTTGGGTGGCCTTAATAAGTTTCTTTTTTCCCCTTCTAACTGATTATTTGTTTTGGGGACCATACTTTAATCGGTTGGAACAGTGGATAATTGAAACTATAGATGAACGATTTTCTAATTATAGTAGTTAGTATAGAATAATACAGTTTAACCAAAGTAAAAAAGCATAGACCTTGAACTGCCTGCTTTTTTTTCAATGCCTTTTAGTAATATCCTTATAATCTAGCTTGAATGTTGACTCAATGTCCACTATCATTAGAGCTGACTAGATAGAAGAATATATTTAGCCAGCAAAGGAAAAGGGTTTCTTTATCCTTTGTTCTAAGCATTAACTATTTCATTACCATTTGGTTATAGTATTTACATAGCATTATTAATCTAATACATAAAACTAGAATGATGCAACTTTGTATCTTTATTTGATTGTATATGCTGTGTAAAGTTATACTCGTTACAGAAACAATCAAACTGCTTATGGTTGTTCTTAGATGCACGCCTCTCAGACAACAAGAAAAAAATGGTGAAATATTACTGAAGGAAGTTATAGCTGTGCTTTTTCTTCCAAACTGTTTTTGTGATATGGGAGAAATGATGATGATCATTTTAACCAGTTTTCATTTATTTATACATTTCCTATTCATTTAAAATATAACAATATATAAAAAGTTACATCTGAAAACAAACATATTCGACCAGTAAGAAAAGAAACCAGTATAACATAAAGCAAACTAACACGTATTTTAATATTAGAACTCGAATTTAAGCATACATTAAAATAACCCATACGCATAAATATATATAATATTACTGAGGATTTAATTTGACCAATTAAAATTATCTTTCAATTTTCAATATTAAGAAAGCCGTAGAGAAAAGACCCCCCCCCCTTTCCAATGGGCCATTTACGAGCTAATCCGGGAATTTTACATTTCTAACAATATATTCCAAGCTTTAAAATCAGAACCAAATTATTCTAGTTATCCTGCTAGCAAGGCAATATGAGGAAAGCGTCATATAACTTTTGAACGAAATGTAGTTTTGGGTTCTAGAGACTATAATAAGTGAAGAACTGACGAAAATTTCGAGAAATCTTGCTACGAGAACTTTTGCAATAGAAGTCTGCCTATAGGAATCTACCTAAAAAAATTACGTACTGGAACTGCCGAACATTGCATACAGTATCGAACAACATTGATTAGCGAAAGGGGACAAAGACCCCATGAAGAAACTACAAAGTTGCACGCCACTTACCAGAGCTCAAGTTTTGCCCCCCTCCTGGGTCCTGTCTTCTGTAGTGAGAATTGGATGTACCGTTGAAAACTGCGGAATGTGGTACCATGGAAGTTGATGTTTTCAGATGTTTCGCACCATTCGGTCTCAGGCGGGAACTTGCATACGACCTAGAACAAATGGAATGAAAATAATAATGTCTTAGTAACTAAAAATTTAATATGACCCTGAACAAATGGAATAAAAAAAATAATGTCTTAGTAACTAAAAATTTAATACGACCTAGAACAAATGGAATAAAAAAATTTTTCAGTAACTAAAAATATAATACGACCAATAATAAATGGAATAAAAAAATTATGTCTTAAATTAAAAATTTAATACGATCTATAACAAATGGAATTAAAAAATAATGTCTTAAATTAAAAATTTAATACGACCTATAATAAATAAAATGAAATAATAATGTCTCTTAAATTAAAAATTTAATACGGCTTAGAACAAATAGAATAAAAAAAATAATGTCTCAGCAACTAAAAATATTAGGCAGTGTTACTCGGAAATACGATCGTTATTGACAATCATTTCAAAACAGCCTATAAATATTGTTACAAATCTGTAATGGTGCTTTAAAGTACATCCATCGTAAGAAATAAAGTTTTATGGACAGCAATATTGAATGCTGATTGGATGATCCCGGGTCTGACGACAAAATTGATGATGCTAGAATCTTCAAGAATTTTGACGAAATGTCCATTAGGAAGCGATTTTAGTGTGATTTTTCGAAATCCTTCTCTGTCGTGTCTGGGTAACTATAAAAGCTCACCAGAACGATTTTGGGGCAAACATATGAGTTCAGCTAAAGTGAATGGTTAAGCGAGTTCTCTCCCTGAATGCTTCAAACTCTTTATCAATATTGTGCTGCTTGCATCCTGCTGTTTATTGTTTGTGTACGTCTTAGCTGTGCTTGAACGCCTTGATGTTTGGTGTGTCATCGTACCTTTGTGATAATAATGGCGCCATTTGCTATTGAGGCCTTTTAACTGCGCCACTAACCACCCACTACAATTCGAACTCGTCGACTTTATGAATTAAGTGGTGGAAAATCTGCAACAATACGTAATCCTAATTTTGAAAATACGGGACCGAAAAGCAGAAACTTTTAAAATTTTACCTTTTATTTATTTCACTTTAGGTGTCAAATTATATACAGAGAAAATGCTTTAAGAGATACGTCAATCTAAATCGCGACACAAGAGACCGAAGATTTTCCTTCGTTAATTTTCTAGGAGATTTTTATAGGGATTTACTTTGATGCGTGTAAACTTAGGAAAAGAAATCTTAGATATCTTTAAAAGTGTTATAAGCGTTAGAGAATTTTATCCCTTAGCTCGGAGAGCAGAAAAAAGTCGCAAGTTTTCTAGAGTGCTTGCAGAATTAAGTGAATAAAACAAGTGGGAATTGGATCACGAAATAAAAAAATTTCGTATGAATTTAACATAGCCAAATTACATATAAAAATAAGGAAATTATTTAGGATTTCATTTTGATTTTTAAAATGTCACTACCAAGCATACATATTTCCATAGAATAAATGAAAAACTTTTAAATTAAAAAAAAATAATTTATAAATATTAGAAGGAAAAAAAACTAGAGCTTCCTAATTTTATTTGCAGCAGCCGGTCCAAATATTCTATGTTCTTGACTCTTTACTTTTACTATCATTTTTCGTTCTTTTTCCCCTTCGAAATTCAATGAGAGAATATTTAACTGCAACCACCTTACATAAAATTAAGCAACATTCTTTTAGCAATGCTTTGAATGAATCTTACCTTTTACTCGAATGGTTATTGATAGGTGACGAGGGTGATCGGGAAACACTAGGATTCGTGTTCTCGTGGACAAGATGCACGTGATCCAACAGAGCAGCTGAGGAAGTGAAGCCAATATTGCATTGAGAGCAGTAAATGTCGTTTGGCCTTTTCAACATCAAATTCTCTCCCATGGCAGCATGTTTTTGTAACATGTGCAAAGCGGACAAACTCGATTCGCAATCCATGCCACCATAGCCCATGAAGTTATCTAAAAATTAGAAAAAAAATTCCAAAAAATGTACACATTTCTAAATTTTCTTAAATATATGTAGGATATAAAACAGAGCTATTTTATTTAACCACCATTTGCCTTCATTTTGTCTTATCAACACCCGATGATAGACTACTTCAAAGCAAGAGTTGTAAAAGGTGAGATCACTTCCCAGAGGACGATACTTTTAATTAGTACAACATTCCAGAACAACGCCATCTATCGAGCTTTTGAAAAACTGTCCCAATTAATATTGAGACAGAGGCCCCACTAACATCCGTAAAAGGAAGACGTCTGTCTCCATGCGTTAGCGGTTCTCGCTCGCAAAGCTATGCGGCAATATGTTTTCAGTCATAATGTTTTTCTAATTCTAACGTCCTCCTAGAGGAAAAAATCTAACTTTCTGTTTATTTAATATCTCCATGTTTTGATTCTCTTTAATATTTCCCTGTAAATACTCCCCCTGTAAATATTCCCCTTTAGCTCTAAATAAATTCTTTTATTTTTCTAAAGAAGTCTCTTCATCCTTCGTTTGTATTATTTTAATCTTGGTTTAGAAACCAACTCGTAAATATTTAAAAAAAAACCCTAGACATCACGCCACTAAAATCCTGCTATCTGAAGAGTCTAATTTTTTTTAGAAGATTTGGTTAGACTCCCACATATATAACAAGAGATTCGATAGACTATGTCATTATTCTTTTTCTTCAGAAGATTCGTTAAATGTGAATGCGAAATATGAAAGCAATCTTCAACAGTTAAGAACCACGCCCTTTAACTTTTTTGGTCGCGGTAGCTTATTTGTTAGTTATTGGTTTCGAGGTAGAGGGTTACATATTCGAAACCCGACCTAATTAAAAATCTATTGTGTATGCCGAGCTGACGTCATGTAGTCAGTTACATTGTTATGATGCTTAAGTTTGATGATTGCGGTTGCCAGAGGAGTGTCGTCCTCGTCATCTGAGCAGAGTTTAACACTACAGAATCTTCACTAAAATAGCCTTAGTGTTGCTTTTTAACGGTTTTTGAGATTTGAGATTTAGTTATATTAATGTCCGATTTCAAAGTAAATAGGGCAATTTTGGTACGGATCTCGTAATTCGGAGCCACCATCAAAGGACGAGGACGAAACCTGAGGTGGTACCTCCTCTACAAACTTCCGAAATACACCGGTGGATGGAAATTTTTGCTTCTGGGTGGAAGGCTGATATAACTAAACTGCCGACGTCCTGGCACCTAGGTAGCACGCCTTCTTCTTTATTTGGGCTTCCTGGGTTCGAGTCTCGGTTCAGGCATGGGTGTTCTGTGTAATATCTGTGAGGTGTATGAATTTGTCCCCCTGTAAAAAGGGGCTATGCAGGAGAATGTGATGAGTGTGTAGCTAAGTCATATTCCAGGCAATAGTTGGTGTTACTTCAAAAACAGAGGCCGGGATGGCCTGGTTGGCAGAGCGTTAGACTCGTACTCTTTAGGTTGCGAGTTCGAAACTCACCGGCCAAAAGATTCCCCGAGTGTGTGGCGACTGGAGCTCGTTAAATCTGTTCGTGGTCGTAAAGCCCTCCATGCTGAGAGTAATATCACTGGGGGTACTGGGTCAGAGGTGATCGTTCTCTGTTCCAGGTCTAAATTACGATCTGAGATGTATGAATGCATTTGCATGAATGTAGTCCGCCCCCTAAAAAGAGTTGTGACGTGTGTCTATCTAAATCGTACTCTTGGCCCTAGATGGCGCTACTTGTAAAACAAAGAGACTCATTTCTTAGGCTTAAAAATCAGCTGATCGTATCAGTGGAGTCTTGTCCACGGCAAGTGCCATTAGTCACAACACAACAACTTCAAAAACAAGAGACGCTCATGATATTTTAAATCGATACCTACCCATCGGCATACTCTGCCCATGATGTGGTCTTTTCCCATGTAGCATCGACTGCAAGGACCTGATAGACGCCGCGAGGGCACTGTCAGCTGCACTTCCTGTCGGGACGTGCAAAACCTGGACGTGAAGTTGGAGTGATTCGAAGGTCGGGAAGTCTGATTTGGAGCAGAAACCACAGGTCAGTTTCATCGTGGGAGAAATGCCATCGCGAGCTTTAGAGTCAGAGCTACTTTTGTCGGTATCCGTGTCTCCATGTGACTGGAAAAAAAAAGAATATAAATATTTTTCTTATGTTAATGTAATAGTAAAACACTTAGCTTTGAATTTCATTGTATTGTTTAGTTTTGCATTGTTTTAAAATGACTGTATTTACAGAAATTCAACCGGAGATAATAAACAGTAGTCGGAACACTGCCTAGTGTAGACGGTAAAGAAAATAGATTGCCTACACCAAGGGTTCTCAAAAAGTGGGTCCCGACACCCAGGGGGGGGGGGTCGTGAGATGTGGAAGAAAAGTTAAAAGAAAAATTAATTTATTGCTGTAATTATCATTAAAAAAAAGAGTACACATATAGCTTTTAATACACATACAAGTTGGTTTTTGCGTTCAATTAGTTAATGGGATACATGAACTTGTTTGGAATTAACCAATTTTTTAATGTCTGGAATGAGCTTTGTAACACACAAAACAATGTCATTTTCCAGTGTCAAAAGATTTCTTTATTTTGTTTTTAAATTTATCATTATAGAGAAACCTTTTTCACAGTTGTCTAAAATTTAGACAGAGTTAAAACTTTGGGGGGGGGTCGTCAAAATACTTAGTCTAGAAAGGAGGTGGCAGTGTCTAAATGTTTGGGAACTCCTGGTCTACACAAAAGAAAATTCTACAGACAATGAAAAATTGAACTACTAAAAAAAGATATATAAAAAAAGGAAAATGATTTTGCGAAAAAGAAATATAATTCACATGCTTTACTAGAAGTTTTATTATTTCTTTTTCAGAATAATTCACCCGTGATGTCTGTGAATAAGAACATGACGAATAAGTGTGGCACATCCACCTCTAGATTTTTCTATCGTTGCCATTTTGATCATCAGTCTGCAAAATCTGAAGAAATTATCCAAAATGATATTTTATTCTGCCAATCAAACAACATTTGAATTTTAATATTATTGTAATGTAAAAACCAGTGGAAGTGGCCACCCTAAAACTTTCTCGCATAACCTCATAATTAATCTTCATGCCCAAAATCCTCTTAGAAGGCAATGGCGTGCAATAATTGAAGAATATATTTTTGCATGAATTTTGCATTTACGCTGAATCTGTCATGTGATCTTTAGGACCAATCGCTGAAATGCAATTAATAGTATCTGAAAATAAAATTTGTGCTTTAGATACGTTTTTCTCCATCGAATGAAGGAAAATTTTCACCCAAAATTGCATTTGTAGTCACAAAATAGCTTATAGGGATTCCCGAATAAATTATTACAAATGAGTCCAACTTTTCGGATCCACATCTAGAGGCACATAAAAACTTTAAGTTTGATATTAGGCTTGATGAAATTGGAAAAAAATATTACAAACTTAGGGAATAAAAACAAATTAATTATGTACAATAAAAAAGAACAAAAAATGTATCCGTTAGTTAAAAAGAAATTTTCATGAGAAAAGAAAAACATAAAATAGTCTAATGTTTTTATGAAATTTTATGAGAAGATCGAAGCCGAAATTAATTTGTGTAATATCTTTATTTTAGTGTATATCATCTTGCATCTACGTAAATACAAATTACATTTTTAATCGCATATTTTTAATGAAATTATCCAATGAATCTACGTTGCAAGAAGTGCAATCGACGCTTTATGCCACAAGAAAACGCGAAGCAAATCTTAGACAAACACAGCCGAGATATACATTAGGAACAGCACTTATAAAACTAATAACACAAACACAAATAATGAACTGTTAATTAAATAACAGCAACAGCACAATAAGCAGAATTCGGAATTTCCAGATAATCATGTAGTAAGTAGAAATCAGATTTGAAACAGAACATTTATTAAAAAACTTGTTCCACATTTATATAATTTTTTCAACGAGGCATGGAATTCTCTTGAAGAATCTTTAGAACTCGGTTCTTAATAGAATTGAAATCTAAGTTTTCATATTCCAGAACCGTTATTTTTATTCTCAAATTTGTCACTAGAGGCGAAGATCATTGACTGTTGTCCATTCAGAATAGCTTTATTTTTCCAACTCTAGCACGAAACTAAGTGCACGGGGGAACAACATTGTAGATTGGTAGCAATATTTTCTTTCTTAATAGCTATTTTTTTCTGGTCTCTGCATCAAATTAAATAAAATCGCATTTATTTATAAGCGAATCTAGATTTTTTTTTCAAGATCATGTATTATATAACTTACAACTTACTGGTATTATATTTATTATTCTATTTGAGATTATTTTAGCTCAAAAATATCCATTAATCTCCTTTTTTACTGTGAAGTTCGTAAAATACTGTTACAGGTGGGCGGAACGCACGCCGAAGGAGAAAACATTGGCGACGCTTCACAAGGAGCTTCGCGCCAACCAAGTTGATTTGGCGTGGGGAATATTCTGGTAGCCCTGAGACAATTCCCAGTGCGTCGCGGTGCTTCGCGTGCGCCTTGACTCTATAAGGGACGAGTTGCTGCAATCTGCAGTTCCTCTCAGAAGGGAAGCGTTTCGCTGGACTAGCGGATTACTTTTCTCGCTTGTTATTAGTGAGCTGTGTTTATGTTTGCTGTTAACGTTGTGTTATTGAGCTCGCTGTGATTTACTGTTTGCTGTGCTATACGATATCTGTTTTTCTGTCTGTGTTTATTGTGCGTCGGGCTTGTATTTACGCTGTGAGTGACTGTTGACTGCTGGATTGTGTTTATCTGAAGTTTTACTTCATCAAATCATCCTGTAAATAGCTGTAAATAAATTTGTTTGTGCTGTCTCCAAGTGAAGTCCATTCAATCCGAACCCGCACCGCTAAAAACGTAACAATATTTATTTTGTGGCATCGTGGAACAAAAACATTTACCTTTCTGTGGGGACAGACAGCATTGGGCGATGCCAGTTCGTCTAGGCACTTGAAGCAGGACCTGGAAGAAGGGGGACGGGGGGATTCTGAGAGGGGGGAGGAGGACGAAAAGGAGCGATGGCTCTGCAGCACGTGGTCGCCAAGGGCGTTGGGGGAAGAACACACCTGGGGGCAGAAATTGCACAGCAGGGGCTTCGGCGGATCCGGAGAATCGTCTTCTTGGCCGTCCTTTTCACCCTGAAAGAGGGATGGTGTCAAAATGTGATGACATATCTTACAGGTGACTTGGTGGTTCTTAATACATGATGCAGAATAAAAGACTTACGGATCAGAAAGGATATAAACCGCAAGGCTAACTAGCAATAAAACTGCAAAATTAACTTCACATTTATATCAACATTTTCTTTTTTAAAGAGTGGACATAGCTAAATAATTTAATTTAGGATATTTTTAAATAAATTCAGTTTCTTTTTATAAATATGTCTTAGATCCCCAATTTTTGTGATAGTTTACATTCATTGATTATATATGAATTATGATGAATTTTGAACCTCTTTTTATCATTTAAACAGTTCAAAAAATCTGGTAATCTTGTATTATCGAGCTATTAAAATATGATTGAAAGAGCAAATATTTAATGTCTTGTTTACGTTATATATTTGCTTAAGTAACATGTAAATATTTTTATTCGGGTCCATAATAATTCATTACATAATAATAATTTATAATATAATATTGTTATTATTATTATAAATCTTTTATTTTTTATTTTTCCAAATTATTTTACTTTAATGAAAATTCTACTAAAAGATTAAAAAGCATCTATTATTTATAGAATATTCAAAATTGAGCAAATATTGCTAATCTTCGTTTATTCAATATCTTATAATTTAAACCTGAATTAAAGTAGGTTATAAAGAGCTAATATAGTTGGCGACCAAAATTTTATTTGTAACAATGGTAAAGTCATATGTAGACTCTCCGACAAGGCACATGAATTTAAGCCACTAGGGCTGAATGACCGGACCGCCGCAACAGCAATATTGGCGGTAACTGTAGTTGAGTCGTAATGGCCATCACCGCCAACGGTACATTCTTCCCCGTAGGAAGTACGTCCCGTCATCGATGGGAGGAATCTAACCCCCTCCAATTAATGTACCCTCGTTGGGGGTGAGATCTAACCACCATGCCAGAAGCCTCTCATCAACATTTCGAAGTGTCATCATGGGGTAGTAACATTCAACCCTTTACTGCATGAAATAATAAAGCGTTGTAAAAAAAAATTCATGGTGAAAATAGCTTTATTTAATCATCAATAAGACATATTAAAATTAAAATAATAAAAAAAAGTTATATTTTAGTTTTTATCTTATGGAACCATATATGGGCTCGTATACAGTATAGAAAACAGTTGAAAAGCGGAAAAATTACTATCCGTCGAGAAAGATGAGTATATCGACTCCATGCATATATATATATATATATATATATATATATATATATACTTACATTTTATATTCTGTTATCGTTTTTTGAAAATGAATCACTCGCACTTCAATTCTGCTTTTTCACCCACTTGCATAAAAGCGAGGTTATTTCGAAATGTCATTAAAAAAATAGACAATTTTGTTTGCGTTTTATTATTGTTAAATATATATTTGATAGATTAAAATAATTTGATTTATTTTATAATTCTTAATTAGGAAATAAAATGGAATCAAAACAGCAATACCATATATGGGCCCATATGTGGTAGAAGGTTCACTCATTTTTTTAAATTGGTTGTATATAATCCAATATAATCCTCATTCTGTCTTTGATTCCATAAAAAATCATCAAAGATTATTAGCACGCAACGTTGTAAAAATAATTATTTAAAACTATTTTACATTTCTCATTATTACCATACTTGATTATTCATAACCATTCATGAAATCCTTCATTTCGCACATCTATAAACAAAATTGTTATTTCCCCCACAAACAAAATGAATTGGCGAAAAGAGTTTTCGTTGCCGTAGCCGAAAAACCTGCTGGAATTTAATAACTTAATGACAGCACATAATAGTCTCCGTTACGTCAACAAGATGATTTGCAACTCACTTTCTAGAGCGATAGTTGAACAATTTTCCTCAGGTAATTAGATAATTAGCGATAATTTAGGTAATCTGGCTTTATTCTGAATGTTTGGGAAGAGACGGTCATTTATAAAAAAACAACTCCCTCCTTCTCAAAGGTAACTTTTTCAGGTGCGTTTCGATAGATTTTTAAAATCCATGTTAAGAGGATCCCATAATTGTGCTTGATTAACATTTTTATTAACAACAAGCGATTTAAATTGTTTTACGGAACAATTAATTTCAACCTCAAGAAATATTTACCGAACAAACAATTCAAGTCACGATTATAGCCGTTTGATTTAAAGCTCCAAAACCAAATTGAGCCATTTATTGAACTAATAAAACTTCCCTTTAGTATTATCAGAAATGATATGCATGTAAATTTTATTAAGTAACGAGTGGATACTATTACATCATTTGCTATTCAAATGAAGATAACTATTAATCAGTGTTAATAAAGCAGACATATTGCATTTATGCATTATAAATAAGTATGCTTGTTCTTGTGGTTATATTTTATTGATCGGATTATTTTATATCAATCGCCCTTGGCTACCCGCTGGTTCACGGGGAATATAACTTGAGCTATTTAATTTTCATTAAATACTTTAGGCATAACTTCATGTTCAAGGTCCTTCTATAAAGATAATTTAAGCCTCAAATTGAGATAACCTTGTCGTTCTTATAACTTGGTCTCATAATTGTTATGTTTAATTAACAGATGTATTTTACTAACAGAATTGAATCCCAATCTATTTCAAATTGAACGATTTGTCTTTTATTGTAATATAATAGTAGTTTTGGATTCCTTACGTATGTTGAAAATATAATTAACATGATCTTTGTTCTTTTGTCTTAAACAGCGAAAGATAATCAAACTTCTAAATTTTTAATGAAATAATGAAAAAGGTAAGAATTTCACAGCATAATTTTCACAACAGAACACGGTAACATTGAAGTCTATAATTAAAATTTATACAAAAAAATATTTTTAGGAAATGCCAAAAATTCAGAAAAGAAAATCGCATAATCTTATAACTATAAACGAGCAATTTTTGTATTATTATAAAGCGGCTCTAACGACTCAGAATAAATATTTAGTTTTAGATAAAGTTTTGCTTTTTAAGTTTACCTATATAGGTATCTTTCA
>JAOUZG010007398.1:2683335-2705130 GCA_026289955.1 Argiope argentata | reverse complement strand
TAACATAATATTGATGGTATGCAATAATTTTTAATTAATAAACCATAGATCATTGATGGTAATGGTATGTAACATAATATTGTTGTTATGTAATTTATATGAAAGTATGTAAAAACTCAAAATATTATTTAAACCATATATTATTGATGGTAATGGTATGTAACATAATATTGATGGTATGTAATTTATATGAAAGTATGTAATAACTCAAAATATTATTTAAACCATATATTATTGATTTATTTATACAGTGAATAAAAAAAGAAAAAGCTTTAAAAATATACGGTTTAATTAAAAAATAATGTGTCTTAATAGATTTTTTAAATTTTATTCTTATTTTTATTATGGTAAAAAGGAATGGTATGGTATATGGTCTTTAAAAATTCGAATTTTTTGTGGAATTATGAAAGCATTTTTATAATTTGATAGCCTTAATTTTTGTGCAGTTTTTTTAAGTGCAGTGCAGTCTATTAAGTTTTCAGAATTTTTTTTCTATGCTTATTTTGGGTGAAATTACATTGATTTTTATATTTACATTTGCATACGGGTTAATGCTATTTTATATCTTGTTTTTGTTTCCACAAATTTTAATCTCCAAAAAATTTGATAAATCTGAAAATTAAATTTAATTTTTGAAAAAATATTCGTACTAGAAGCTCCATAATTAAAAAACTAATGGATAATTATCTTCTTCACATTTAATATAATAACTACTGAATATAATCTGTAATAATGCGAATAAAAAATCGATTCATTTAGAAAATTTTTAATTGGTTTTAATGCTTCACAATGTGAAACAAAATTTAAAAAATTAAAAATTAAAATATTATGATCTAAAAATTTTCTATTATTTATTACTCGAATCACATTATTTAAAGAATACGGAGAAATAAATTTTACTTTTTTGTACAGTAATTTGATAATACATTTCTTAAGATATCTACAAAATTTTTGAAGATTTTACATAAGTTTTTTTCTTTATACCTCTTTATAGCACCAAAATGTCATGTTTCCAATTTTCAAAACACTTTTGTCACTTAACTGAGGCATTTTGGTTTCATAAAGGTTTTTTCCATCTTTTTTATGCTAATATTAAATATATTTTGAACTGTTTTCAAAAACGGTGAAAACGTCATCATAAAATACAGTAAAATTTTTTTACTGTATTTTACGTATTAAGATTAGAGAAACAATTGATATATCTAAAAAGTTATCATTATTACTTTTCTAATTTTAAATTGGTGTAAAAATGTTTTTTAACCGATAATATATCCCAAAGTTATTGAAGAAAAACGTTAAATTTTCAGATAAACTATAACTAAAATCTAAACAACATTTTGAAAACATCCTTTCTTATTGAAATTAATTTGAATTATTACAATCCCCAGAAAATAACTACCTGTCAAATCTGGAAGATATAAATATCCCCAAAAATTTGTCTTGTATAGCGGACATTTAAACCTGCATTCCAACATATACATATTATTACGTTAACATCGTTTCACCTGCATCAGATTTGTACATCCCAAAATCTTAATTTCTTTTTACGAATTTTTTTCTCCAACTAATCAAGAATTCCTGCGTTCCTTATTACCTCGGTACAATAAATTAAATCTGAAATATGCAGCTTTAGACGTATGTTATTTCATCAAACTAGTTCAACTTTAATTTACTGCATTAAATGCAGTAAAACTTTAAACTATTTAGAAATTACAATACGAAAAAAATGATGAAAAAATTAGATATTTCTATGTATCTAACAGTTTTGAAATGTTTCCCTATCTGATGTAACATTTTTACGAGGACGTTTTGCAAGACGCAAGGCAGAGCACGTCTTAAGTAGGCATACTTTTCTTATCTTTTAATATATGTATGCTACTGTTCTGTATTTTATGCGCATTTTTATTAGGTGATAGTTGCTTAGAGTATCTAACAAATTCTCTAGCAGTGTTCGCGATAAAATCATTACAGGAAACTTCCTGATACAAATCTAAACAGAATTGAGGCGTATGATTTTATGTCATTTTTTTCTTTTTAAATTTATTACTTTGATAAATTAAAATCAACGTAAAATTTCATATCTTTTAATATACTGCATTTCTTTCTGTCATATAAATTTCTGTCATTTATTATTATTATTATTATTATTATATATTATTTGAAATTTGGAGTAAAAATTACGAGGAATTTTCAGTTTTCTAATATTTGGAATGTTATTTTTCCTACACAAGTTATAGATTTTGCTGAAATGTGCTCTGCAGAGTTTTAAATAATTAATATAAAAATATTTTTGTTAGTTGTTAAAATATTTAACTTCTTGAATATCACCCGATTAATATGTAATGCAATATAAATTTTCTCCTTATTAATTAAAAAGATTAGAAAGAAATGAAAATTATGAAATGAATCTAATATAAATTACTGGGCGTTAAAGAAAAGCGTGTACAGCAACAAAATAAAAGTGGAAATGAAAGTAAAAAAAGGAAAAAAAAACATTTTTTAAATCATAAATTTAACATTAATAAAATCAAGTAATAGAATGACCCGACAGAAACAATAAAACTAGTTTGAATTTCGTCTTAAAAATACAAACACAATTAAATATACAGTATGAAATTAAATTATAAAATATATCGAAATAAAGAAAATGAAATCTTCGATCGTAAATTTCGAATTATCATGTGAGAATATTATTTTAAGTCATTATTTATTTTAATTACTTTAAGTTTTTAAGCAGTTTAAACTGGTTTCAAACAATTACTACTAGATTTCTCTCTCTCTCTCTGAATATATATTTTTTTAAACCTTTATTTTCAATTTTTCTAGCTAGCAAACAAAGTTTTAAACGGTCTACAAAGTTTTATTGACTGATTTTGAGATGAAATAACAGCTTTTAAAAACGCATCTGTATCAAAGAAACATGCGTAATAAGAATGCAATACTGGTAAAAGCAGGTAAAAATAATATTTGCTCGTAAATTTCGGAGACATCAAAACCTCCGAACTAAAACAACATCATATTCTTACATGATAAATAAGAAGAAAAAAGACTGTACGGAAATGAAACTGATCTAAGGAGAAAAAAAAACCATTTTACTGTGTGTCTTAAGATAGTGTAGAAATCCTTTTGCGAAATAATATTTTTGGATAATCTTGATAAAAAATACAAGTTATTATTATTTTTAGTTAAAATATTTCAATTAGTTTTTGAACTAAATCTTTATAGTGAGACTTTATTCACAAAATCTACAAAACAAACCTTAAACTTGAAAAGAAAGAGTGCCAGATTTCATTAAAGTAATCAATGCCAAATTTGATTAAAAAAACTGTTGATTTTTATAAAAGTGCTTCCTAACGAAAATCCATTTTTATGTATATGGATTTAGTTGTCCTATTACTTTGATGTAAATTTTTGTGTCAAAAAATGGAAATTATTGTTACTTTGATTTTAGCAATAGTTAGTTTATTGCATGGGAACATTTGATTTTTTTAATCAACAAATAGTTATTTTTATTACTTTGATTTCAACAAAAAGTATCGAGCTAGCTTTGGCGATTCAAAATACCAGAGTACCAAATTTGTATTTTGAATGCTGTTTTCTTTTAAATCGACTAAAACTAAAATTTGGCTTAGAACTACATTTTTAGTCATAAAATCTCTTTTCATATTTCACACGTTTAAATCATTAAGTTTTTAGTAATGGTATTTAAATGCTTTAGAAAAATAGACTTACAAATGGGGACGGATAAACTTAACGGATTTTACACAATATTTGTAATTTATCTAAATATTAAATATAAATCTATATACTAAATTTTATCCTTCTAGTTCGCTTAGCTTTATAATTATCGTATTATTTCATATTTGGGCAGCCAGATACAGATTTCGTTAAAAAAATCGACATAAATCTGTAATTTTGGAATAGAAACCATAAATTAATCCGTCTAGTTCAAAGTCTTTCTAAACTATCGTGCTCACAGATATATATACCGTAAAAAATTATTGTTGCTTTCTTGATTGTACAATAATTTATCTGATAGTGAAGATTATATCCTGGGTGAAATGACTTAAAGGCACAGGTTGTCTTTTATAAGGTTTAGTGGTTAACATTAACAACAAAAGGCGCATGATTACGCCATAGTGTAGCTAAGCCTAGAGAATTACACATAAAATTTCTTTGATGAGAGCCGAGATCATACTCAACCTAATACATGAATCAAATTCACTTCTACTGGAAAAAAAAATTCTACCATCGACAGTGAGACCACGTGATGTTTACATGATTGGCAGCAGGCTCCGCCCAAGAAGACCACGTGTTTAACTGAATTCCTAACACAAACAAGCATAATTTCCAAAACATTTTTAAAAAGCAGGTGATTTCATCAACGTATCGAGTTCGAATTTTTTTACCATTGCAATACTTCTTTGGATACTTAGTGTTTGAGAAAGTTAAAAAAAAATCAGTGTTTTGTTATTTAGATTGCTTCAATATATTGATTGCCGTAGAATTTTATGTAAATTGACATTCATACTTATTATAAGAAATATATAAACATAATTAGAATTATATTATTTTAAAAAACATTAATATTTATTAGATATACGGTCACATTGCCCGTCAAAGCCTAATAGAATAATTTTACTACAAATTTGCATTATCTTTGTTTAACATGTTAAGGCTAAATCGTAGTAATATGCAGAAGGATCATCACTTTATGTCGAGAAATACGTAGAAACTGTGAATGCCAGAGTCCAGTAATAGCTTCAAGATCAGCCATTTAGGAGGTCATTTATGGCTTCTACGGCTCCATTGAAATAACCAAATGTCGGTTACCAGTGGCCTCTATGGTGATCAAAGCATTAATGTCTTTTGTGTTACGAATTTACGCGGTTATGATACCATTTTTATATCTTTATCACATTTACTTTTTATAATACTAATATGAAACTTTTCTTTTTAATGTAAATATTTCAAAGAAAAAATGCCCTAATTTTAAATCAATAATTCTTTCAAGTGTGATTATTGTACTTGTATTTCTATTAACAAAATTAAAACTTTAAATCCATCAGAGTTTCTTTATATATGGCGATTTTACTTAGAACTTATTTATATACACATATGTCATAATATCCTAAACATGTTGTGGAATGGATTTAGTTTAGCTTAATTATATTAAAGTCGCGTTGTGAAGAAACATCAGAGCTATCTTGGAACGGACCTTATAATTTTGAGCCATGTTCAGATGATGAGGGAGACCTCTGAGTTAACATCCCCCTCTCTACACCATACCAGTGGGAAGACGTCTGACCCTGACGGTTTTAACAGGGAACAGACCCCTTTACAGTACGGTAGTCCATAGGATTGTAACCAGCCACCATGTATACGGTGAGTTTTTAAGGAGAGATGCAAGGAGTGCCATTCCAACGCCCTACCAACCTGGCCATCTTGACCTATGCCTTAATTTTCTTGAGGAAGGTGGTGTAAAGCAGTCGTTAAACTTGTCTCACTTTGAAGAGACACATGTTCGAACATTGTTACTTCTGGACAGCTGTGAGGGGATTCTTCCTTTGTTGTGCATTGTGTTTCTCCCGCTATGATGTTACCCTTTGGACTTGAAAGGAGTCAGATAATAGAAAACGCATGCGATGGCGGCCCTTTGAAGAATGGAACTGTGTTGAACCCACAGATGGGATTATTTCTTCTATGGACCACCCAAACTAGGATAAAGTTTCAATAATGAACACATATGCGTTTTACGACCCATTGAAGAAAGAAGGGCTAAAACTTCCAGATGCGAATATTTGTGTATTGTGAAGGTTCTGATAAGAGGATGGATGTTTTGAAAATATTCTCACTGCTGACGGCCGACCAATGGAAGTATTTCTGAAGAATTATTGGATGATCGGCATCTCCAGTGTGCGAATGCGAGCCTGTGTGGCGGAACTTCACCAGTATTAAAATGGAAGGTTTTGGTAGAAGCGGAACGGGGGAGACAAGCTGATCCGGGTAGACGAGACCAGCTGATCTGGCTAGAGACTGGACAAGAGCTGATACGACAACGAGACGAGCGGTGAGCAGAGCTGAAGAGCTGCAGTTATAGAGATACCACGTGATCTCGAGTTTATTGAAAAGATCTACCAGAATAATCCGTAGATCTCTGGAGCTACACGCCGTAGTCGGATGCGTGGACAGCAAATGAGTTCTCGGTATTAGATGTCGAATTGACAATCCAGTTGTAAATATTTCCCAGCATTTAACCTAGAGGACGTATTGTTGTTTTTGTTATTGTATAAAGCTGTAAATAACACCTTTGTGTCTAAAACGCTGCCATTTTATTTGATCGACCAGGATCAAGTCATTACAGTATCAAATATCTGAATTATTTAGAACTAGAATGGGGCAATGCATTTGATAAACTATCTTTGATCATTCACTATCGTTTATCGAAAACTAAAATGAATGAAAACAATTAGAATAAACAAAAGTATCTTTTCGAAGAATTCCAACCAACCTGTTGCTCGTTGGGTGTGCCTCCTCTGGTGTAGGGAGCCACAGGCAGATCTGCGTTCTGCTCGCTGATCTTCTTGTGGTTCTGCATGTGGGAGGAGAGGGCGGCGGCCGTGTTGTAGCCCCTGTTGCAGACGGTGCACTGATAGGGCTTGCCATTGTCGTGTGTCTTCATGTGGATCTTCAGGTGGTCGGAGCGCGAGAAGGCGGACTCGCACTGGGTGCACCGGTACTTGCGGTCGCCCGTGTGCAGCTTGACGTGCCGGTCTCGGCTCCGCTTGTGCTTGAAGAGACGCTGGCAATAGTCGCACCGGAACGGCATCTGGTCACTGTGAATCTGTGAAGAGAATAAAATGTTGTGTAAATATGCGATAGATTGCAAAGAGGAGAATAAAATGTTGCATAAGTAAATGATCAGTTGCAGAGAGCAGAATAAAATGTTTCGTATAAGTAAATGTTCGTTGCAAAAAGGAGAATAAAATGTTTTACAATTAAATGATCGGTTGCAAAGAGGAGAATAAAATGTCGTATAAGTAAACGATCGGTTGCAAAGAAAAGAATAAAATGTTGTATGAGTAAATGATGAGTCGCAGAGAGCAGAATAAGTAGATGTATAAAATTGTATAAGTAAATGATTGGTTTCAAGCAGGAGAATGAAATGTTGTATAATTAAATGATCGGTTTCAAAGAGGAGAATAAAATGTTTCGTATAAGTAAATGGTCGTTTGCTAAAACGAGAATAAAATGTTGTACAATTAAAGGATTGATTGCAAGGAGAAGAATAAAATGTTACATAAGTAAATGATCGATTGCAAGGAGAATAACATTCTGTATACGTAAATCATCGGTTTCAAAGAGGAGAATAAAATGCTGTATAAGTAAATTACCGGTTGAAAAGAGGAGAATAAAGTACTGTATAAGTAAATTAACGGTTTGAAAGAGGAGAATAAAATGTTGCGTAAGTAAATGGTTGGCTGAAAAGGATAGAATAAAATGCTCTATAAATAAAGGACCGATTGCAAAGAGCAAAATAAAAAGTTGTATCAGTAAATCACAAGTTGCAAAACACAGAATAAAATGCTGCATAAGTGAATGATAGTTAGTAAAGAATAGTATCAAATGCTTAGTAGCTAAATGACCAATTTCAAAGAACAAAACAATATGAAGCTCAAGTAAGTTTTTGGTTGCAATGAAAAAATCAAAAACAAAAACAAAAATTACAAATAAATTATTAATTGCAAGAAACAGAACTATATTCAGTATAAATAAATAATCGGTTTCAAAGAGGAGAATAAAATGGCATATAAATAAATGATCGGTTGTAAAGAAAAGAATAAAATGTTATATAGTAAAGGATCCGTTTAATTAAAAACAAATAAATAAATAAAAGAAAAAAAAAAGAAATGAAATGAATGAAAAAGTAAATATTCGGCTGTAATAAACAGAGTAAAAATATCATTTTATAAATAAATGGTAAATTGCAAGGAACAGAATAAAAGGCTTTATAAGCATACAAGTAAATGCTCGATTGCGTTAAGTAGAATAAAATGCTGTATAAGTAAATTATCTTTTCTAATAAACAAATAAATAATGAGAAAATGATACTAACGTAAGTGTTCGATTGCAAAAAAACAAAATGATTTTTTATAAGTGTTTAGTTGCAAATAACAGATGATTTAATAAAAATAATTATAAATTTTGCTAAAATAATTATAAATTACTTAATACGAATCAATAAAATTAAGATGAATCTTTAATGAACAAAAAATTAATAAATAAGATTAATTTTTATCATTCCAAAGAGTCAACGTTTTCTGAAACGCGATAACTAGTGATGAAACAGATAAAATAATAAAGTTTTGTTGGATTAACATCTGATTAAGAAATCACACGAGAGAGCTCTTGAAATAACGACATCATCAAAATTAGTTGAAAGAGGAGAAAAAGTCATTGCCTCTATATCTAATTTTTCATACTAGTTAACGAGAAGATGTTTGAATCACAGGGACAGATTAAACTTTCACTTTGTCAACTCGATGATATACATAAACACACTATATATATATATAGATCTACGATATAATCGTGATTTGAACGCGAGACTTTTCAATAGAAACACTGAGACATAATTATGAGATCACTTCAAGGCTATAAAAGCACATGTAATAAAACTAGAAATAAGAGGCTTTATAAATTAATTTGCAAATCAGCACTAGAATAGAGCATTTATTTAAAATAAATAAATATACTACTTTTTATTAAAAGATATGACATTTCAAATCATCATTTTTTTATGTTTTCTCATAAATCATTTTCTTAATCAAAGAAGATTGTTTTTACTTATTATTAATTAAATAAACGATGACGCTTCAAAACTCATTTTCTTTCTGATTTGAATTGTAAGTAGAAAAGCATATATAAAAATAATTCATAATAAATGAATAAAAATATTTATTTTAATCAACAATGTGATTTATCTTCAAAAAAAACCTGTAATGATATTTGATATAAATTTATCATTATTTTATCTTATGAAATATCACTTTCGATGCTTTGGAAATCTATTTTTCTTCTAATTTAATATAATTAATGAAATATAATTATAATCCATGTCAACTTTATAAATTAATAGTTTTCAACATTAAAATTAATAATCCGCCTAATGATGTCAGGATACTTCCCCTAACTATTTGAGTGATTCTATTAAGGCTGGATAAACTATCCCAAAAAGATATTACAAATAAATTGTTTTTCTTCCACTTTTAAAATTGTCGCTCTCGAGAAATAATTATGGCTATTAAACAAACAAATATTAATTATATTCTTTAAAGATTATATTTAACAATCAATTAATCTTCCGAAGAAGTAAACATCTCGACAAAATCCTTTCATTTAAAGAAGGGCTGATGTATTGCAACTATCAAAAACCACTCAACAAACACAAACAAATAACTTATTTCAACACTTCTCTGTTCTTTTTTTCTCCAAGTGATTAATTCCTCCATTTATTCCGACGAGTGTTGACGACACAAGATACACGACGATCGGTTTGTAATTAAATCACTGTAACCGAATTTCTGATGGCGAAAGTTGTCAACCTTCTAAACGCCGGGCGTAACCATCGAACCCAACCCTTTTGACTGGCCACCTTTTGGAAGAGGCGTGCTGTCCACTTATGAGGAGAAGGAAGAAGAAAAAAATATCTTCTTCTCCCCCACCCCTATTTTATCTCGCCATAACCTACTAAATCCTCTTGATCTACTACCTAACACCATCAAATTGGGCGAGATATATGATCGAGTCGTCAATAGTCAATCCTCCCTCCAAACTATGTCCCAAGGATTGGCCTATTGCTCTAATTGAGTTTTCAAGAAGGAAATACAGCTGAAGTCCACCAAGGACCTTTTTTTTTTAAACTAGAGCTTGGGTTTTCACTAAAAGCCTTCTAGGTTTACCTGATAAAGCCTCCCGAAGGCAATTACTAAAGAATAACAAAATTGTTCAAACGCGACGTGTTAAAAGGGACAGTAGGCGTATGTTGGGCAATCCTGTAATAATAGGTTGGGAACGTGTTTGGTCCGAGTCCAGTCCAGCTGTTCACGTTAATGTATCGTTCAGGATGTGGCACATTACACACCCTAAGTGGAAAGGATGGCTGTTTAGAAGAAGCAAGAATGTACCAATAGATATGGCAAAAAGTCCACAGGTTTAAGGACTGAGGCCTTTATTGGACTCAATAATGCTACGTCGAAGCATTATAAATAAATTTCAGGCGATAAGAGTTAGTTTCTGAAAGGTGTGTCTTGCCTTGAGGCTGTGATTACAAAGAGGCTTAAGGCGGCCCATAAATTGTGCTAACAAGGCTTCGAAATTGCCTCAAACTCCGAGGTGTTCTCTGTAATGGAAAGCTTTGTATGGATAGCATCCCCCTTTTTTTGTATAAAATTTAAAATTTATTTACTGCCTATTGGCTCATGATAAAATACATTTTTTTTATCTCTTATTCTTTTACGATAGTAGGAGGATAATATATATATATATATATGTTTTAATTCTGAATAAATTTGCATTTTAATTTTGTTAGGCGTTTAATTTTTTTTTTTGGTTGCATTATTTTTTAGGTTGTTAGTTCAGAAAAAATTAACGGAAACAAATATCTGTTCTAATTTAAATACTTGAATCGATTTAATTATTGAATTTTATAAAAGAAAAAAATTGGCATTATTTACTTTGAAAAGAAAGAAGGGGTAAAAAAAGTCTTTCAAGTTTAATGGTAAAAATCTACTATTCCTCTCACCATCTCTTTTGTAAGCTTTATATAACAAAATGTAATTAGGAGTTAAATGAATTAAAAAAAAACATTTCTAAAAATATAAGACAAACTATTTATAAATCGCTACAAATTTTCTTTAAGAGCTCAGTTTTAGAAGTTTATAGACATTTTCATTCTAGAAATTTATTCTATTTATAATTAAACAAAAAATGAAAATAATTTTAATTAATAATTAACAATCAATTAAATTATTAATTAAGTAAACTAATTAATAATTTAATCATAATTTTTAATTTGATTTATAATTAATTATAGTAATTTTAAGTTCAAATAAAAATATTAGAGATTGCCGCATTTCTACACGATAAATTGAATTCTCGTATTCAATTTTTTCTTATTTTTTTATGACAGCTTATCTGAAATATTAGTCATTACACTACACTCAGAAAGTTCAACTGCAACTTTGAACGTTTTAAAAGATACTTTGTTTATTTCCTTAGTAAAAAAATATTTAATGAAATAATATCTTTATATAATTGTAGATTACATTCAGATTACAAAAGTCAACTTATAAATGAATAATTTTAATATCTTGGCAATATATAACAAAGGCTTTACAACGTAGTTAAAAAATTTTAAATCATGTTTAAAATGTTATGAAAGAAAGCGTAGAGTATATAAATAAAGCAAAGAAGTGCATTAAAAACAGATTGAAGTTGTCTCAGAACATCAATATGTGATTTTTAACTTTTGAAGAAGAAGATTCGGAGAATACTTAAACGCTTTATTCTTTGCTTGGTCATGTCATTTTCCGAATTCATACGAGAGATATCGGTTTCATAAATATATGCAGCACTTCTAAATCAAAAGCATCAAAAGCTAGAATATATGACAATTGAAATGGGCTATTATCCAGTTATCAATATCCCTCTTTTATTGTTAGAGAATAATTAACGTAATAGAAAATATCATGCACAATGGTCAAGTTCTTAAAAAATATAATAAAATAATATTATTTGAAAAAATATAGTTAGATCTTAATATATAATAACTAACAGTACTACTCATGGTGTTGCTCATGGCATAGCATCCAAGAAGAAAAATCATCTTTAAACTTAAGTCTAGCCACCACCCGATATGACATGGACATGTTATGCAACATCAAACAAAAATAAAAAAATATGTTTAGAAATTATCAGAAATAGCTACAAAATGATTTTTACAGCACACATTCAGAAATATTGAGACTGTTACAAAGGGGAAAATATGATGTGTCCGTAGACAAAACACAGACGATCATTCCGAAGTGGGATTTCCATCTTTTCGACATAATGAGATTTGAATCGCTCTTTAAAATCAGACGTAAACAAAGAAATGCATTACATATGCTCTTGTACATGTATTACACAGTTCTCACCATTTGCACATGCACAGTTTGAGGTTTTCACGCATGCGTGGATAAATTAAAATCGGAATTATAAAACTCCCATTTATATTTTGATATGATTTTAATAGACTAAAACCTTCCCCAATATATGCTATACAAAATGATATTAGTATCGCAAATATCCATTAACTATTTATCGAGGTTTTGAGGTCCCAACATACAGACGCCTTCAGGAGACCATTTTATACTGTTAGTTTGTGTGTGTGTGTAGTAATATTTTAAACTCTAAATTTTAATCCTAATTAATTTCCAAAGCCCTATCGTTATTTAGCCCATAGTAATATCACTCTAAAATATTCTCTTATTTCCTGATCCATTCAACTTGTTCTAATTAATTAATTCAATAGAAGCTGTGTTGCTGAAATAGCTAAACGCCGGTTACTTTTTCGCACTACGTGGGAGAGATGAAAATTGCTGACCTAAACAATATACCTTTAAAAAGATCGCTGTGTTTCCCTTGCCTCTTATGAGTGAGTCATGGAAATCCCCATCGAAATCTTATTTTATAAGCTCTCTAAAAAATATTTATCCCTATGAAAGTCTTGGTATTTAAGACCAGGGATTATGATTTTTCTCCCTTTTTTACGCTTAGCTTTTTCAACGTGTTGTATCGTTCTGTGTTCTGCACGTCGTTTTCGCTTGTAAATAATGCCTGCTCTTCGTGGTGGAATAAAACGAACAGAAAAATTCAACCTGTATTCTCCGTGATTTTGGCCACGACATAGCTATTTGCTCTCAACTAATTATTTAAATGTTTTTCCTTATATATACATATAATTTTTAAATCAAAACTAACATCTAAAATTGAATTGAAATAGACAGTGACAATTCATATTCTTTAATAATACGTGCCGAAAGATTTCCAAATTCAAAGAAAAGGTGCTACAGTACCATTGGTAACTAAGCCTTTCTAGAATACTTCAAAGCTCTCTCCCTAAAAAAAGAAAAAAGTTTTGTTTGCACACTAGGCTGGCCACTTCAAACAGAAGCTTATCTGGACCCGTTCTTAGCGAATCATCTTCGAAGATCTAACAGCAAACAAATTCACTGAGTCTCCCTCTCTCTGTCCACCATCCTCTTGAAAACAAATAGGCAATTCTGAAATAGAACCATTGAGTTGACTCCCCACGATGCCCCCTACTTCAGTTTTAGGTGCTGAGGGCTTTAGCAGAAAGGAGAGGGAGAAGGGGAGCTCTTTGAATAAATACTAGTATGGTAATCAACAGTTGGTGGGGGTATATAACAGGCCTGTTGACGTGCAACAGGTTGTAAGAGCTCTTCTAAACTGTGGGTTTTGAGGAAAATCTAGGCTAAAGATATCTTTGCTCAAGTAGGAATGACTGTGAAAGACAATGGAAAGGAATTATTTCTTCTTTTTTATATTATTGTGCAACACCTATATGTTAATTTGTGTCACCTTTTCCTATAGTATTGAGAATTGATTCTCGAGATCTTTCACAAAAAAATCAGTGCAAATACGTTCCTGTATACTTTTTCTTTATTTTTATTACTAAAGTAAAGCCAAATACTGTGCAGCATTGCCAAATATGGCTCTCGTACCAATAAACAGCCACAAAACTAATACATTATTTTATTCTGACTCTAGATGAGTTTATCGGATTTCTTTAGTATAATCATTGTAACTCACAATGCAATAAATCAGGGGTTCTTAAAAGGTGGGTCGCTACCCCCAGGGGGGTCACGAGATGTGGAAAAAAAGTTTAAAGAAAATTAATTTATTGCTGTAGTTTTCATTAAAAAAAAGAGTACACATAAAGTTTTTAATACACATACAAGTTGGTTTTTGTGTTCTATTAGTTAATGGGATACATGAGCTTGCTTGGAATTAATCAATTTTTTAATGTCTGGAATGAGCTTTGTAACACACAAAGCAATGTCATTTTCCAGTGTCAAACGATTTCTTGGTTTTGTTTTTAAATTTATCATTATGGAGAATCTTTGTTCACAGTTGTCTAAAGTTTAGACAGAGTTTATACTTTGGGGAGGTCGCCAAGATACTTAGTCTGGAAAGGGGGTTGCAATGTTTAAAAGTTTGGGAACTCCTGGACTACACAAAAGAAAATTCAACAGAAAATGAAAATGTGTAGAAAATGGCATCAAAGTTTTCAATGCTTTTGTGAACAGTTCTGGGTATTCCTTTTTAATACGTATCCAAAATTTGTCGATATAAAGCTTTGTTAAAAGTTTCTTTAGCTGACTGATCACTTAAAATCTCTACAAGTTGATCATGATGAAGGACACTTAGCTCGGCTTGTGTTACGGCCTTCTCACTGAACGGCTTAACTATCCGCACAACCCCACTCATATCCTTAATTGGAATGTAAACTGTAAACTGTTCAATCAAAGTTTCGAGATGAGATGATACTGGTAAGGAGAAAGATGAAGTGTCAAGGGATGTGGCGCCAATACCCGACACATACTCTACGAACTCTTGAGTACGTGTAAAATTTTTAAAATTTCTGTCTAAACTTTAGACAGAGTTATAATTTTGGGGGGTCACCAAAATACTTAGTCTAAAAAGGGGGTAGCAATGTTTAAAAGTTTGAGAACCCCTGCAAAAAATAAACGATTTGGGAAATTCATTTGGCTGTTAATTTGTTCTGATTATCACGTGGTATTTTGTCCTAGAATACAATAATCTCCACAGTGCTCTCAAGTTGTTCTTTCAGCAAAATGAGGGCATAAGTGGAAGCATGAACGCAAGCGTTGGAACGAGTTATTCTTTTTCAAAGTTTTTGTGGTTATTTATGGTATTATTGGCCCATTGTATCTGAAACTACTTTCAATTTGAATATCGCAAAAAGAGTAAAGAAATATTCTTAAAGCAATATTCTAAAATATTGTATTCTTCATTTTTGTTTGTAAAATTCGAACAATTATTAACATTAGTGTAATTCCGTGGTATTATTTATAACATTTAACATTTTTACTACTAACATTTTTAATATTTTTGGGAGCTATGTGATTTTTAGAACATATTTTGTTTCCAAAATAGATTCTAATGTTGTTTACAAAAACAAAAAAAAAGAATAATAATAGTTGAATTAATTTTGATACCACGTCTCACGGCCATGTGAGCAAATTTATGTCTTCAGTTATAGGATAATTTGAACGAGCTTTTATTTAAAAAATGCTCAAAATTTGTGAAATGAAGCATCAAAATATTTCAAATTTGATATTCAATTAATAAAAAAATCGAAACGAAAAGCTTTGATTGTTAATTTTCTTCAAACAGAATATTCACCATACGATGATCTCTTTTGATGAACCATTACAGCGGAAATGGAATTTACGCACCGAAAATTCGATTGTTCTAAAATTAACAAAACAGTAAACTCACCCAAGGAATCTTTGCATAAATATCATAGATAAACAAGTTTAATTTTATATCATTAAAATGTTTGTTTGAAAAACTTTGCAATTGGATTAAAGCAAATAACAAAAATCTCAAAAAACAATGAACTCATCTAGTTTTTATCAAAATATTGATGTGCCAAAAATAGCGAGAATTTAGTTTTAGAATGTGGTATTGGACAGTCCAATATTAAAATCTAGATCCTGAGAAACTCAGTTGTATTGATTTAGTTAGTTATCAGAAAAGGATTAATGAACTCAGGTATTAGCTTAGACATCAGATTCCTCTAGATTTGACCTCTGTTAAGGTCAAACTAGCTAAATGTTAAGAGCTGTAAAGATCTACACTATGTTAATTCTACGATATAATATTGCAGAAAACAAAATTGTCTGAATATACTAACACGGTGTGTCTTCACGTTTCAATATGTTAATTACTGTTCGATAAATTAAAAAAATCAAGTACAGCTGATAAGATCTATTTGACTTGACAAAAAATAACCGTGTTGCTTTTAATTTATTGAATTAATAAGAAAGGCACAATGTGCGGGAAGGTCATTTCATTAGTACCATCCAGTATCTGGCAACAATTCATACTCGCCAAGTACAGCAGGCTTTTTAGAATAAATTTGTTTCCCCCTTTTGCGATTGTTCTATTTGATGTATTTAGCTTGTATTTTCGTGAAGATATAATGTCTAAATAATAGGATAATTGAATCTGGATAGTTGAGTTCATATTTGAGACTCAATTTCAAAAAAAATATCCACATTGTTCTTCGATTTGAAACATATTAATTTGGTCAAATGTCTTATGTTGTACGATTTTTTTTTTCTTTCGAAATATGGGCACGTTCTTCAACTTCCGTTATAAATGTCAAATAGAATTCAAATAACAGTCAAAATTATATTATTTTTAATAAATCGGTAAAAAATTCTGTTATATGAAGTTGAAAATGACTTCAAGAAGTTTTTTATTGGCCTTCTAATGTATAAAATCTAATTTGAATATGGTGAAATCGATTAAAATTTCTCCGTTTTTTTGTGTCATAAAAACAATTTTTTAATGTTAAACTCTACCAAAAAACTTCCTTTTTAAACTTTGAATATTTATTAAAATAAATGAATAATGAATTCACTTAGAAATTTGATTAATGAACATTTATTCTTTTATATATATTTCATTAACATTTTGTTAGTCAGCAAATTTCCGCAAACGATTTTTTAAAAATCAGATCCAACTAATCAAATCGTAATCTAGCATTCTAAACTGTTTAGGTCTGTTCAATTGACAAAAAGGTCTACAATAGAAAAAAATTCAATCATTTTGTACAAATATGACCATAAATAAATTCTTAATTATCTTCAATAACCATCATATGTATTCTAAGACATCTGTTCTATAAAAACATATCTGAAAGTAAAAAGAAAGTGCTTAATTTTGAAAAAAAAACAATGAAATATTAATTCTGTAGACAAAATTTTATAATTATTTCATTGAAATAATCGAACCCTCAACCAACAAATTCACTCAAATAACAAAAAGAACTGATTTTTAAAAATTCAGTGACATTTTTGAAATTAAAATGTATGATATTATTAACTATTAAAAATAATAGTATATATATAAAAACATTGATTAAAAACTAATTTCAAAATAATAATATTTAGAAATTGGAACAATAAAAGTTTATTTCTTTAAAAAATAAATAATGAAAATATGCTTAATCGTTATCTTATGCAAATAGCTGGTGATTCATTCATATATAAGAAAGAATCATGTTTGAATAATCAGTCATATTGTTCGAATCCCAAATCATATCATTTATTGCTAACAATATTAGCAATAAATATTACAAACAATATTAGAAATAATATATAGCAACGTAATAATTAGAAAATAAGAAAGAAAAAAAAATTCTCTCAACATAAAAATGAGAGGAAATTGGAAGACGGGAAAATTTTATTCTAAGTAGAATTCTTTTATGAAGAAAGAATTTAAAACTTATCCTCCTTATAGCATAACAGGAAATAGTTTATTTCCAGAAAATTCGATAACGTGGGTAAATTTAAAATTTTATAAACAAGTCTAAATAAACGTTCAAATAACCCTCGTATCGTTCTTGAAACTCCCTCATTAAAAGAATAAAAATAACCTCATATTGTTATTATCTACCCCACCTAGAAAACAACAGCTAATCGAAATAAAAGAATGGCATCAATGATATTAAAAAATAACAAAGTTTATCATTTGTCAATATTATTCTATTCTTGTCCGATATGAATATAAAATAAAATACGCCATTACATCTGTTATTATATTTTGGTTCCTATTAAAATAGAAAACATTATTGCGGAAGTTTAACGAATCTAGAATCGATGGTGAATTGCATAATCTTGAAAATTGATTCGTTTTTGATTGCCTTGTAAGGTTGGTTTATTTTGTGGTGATAGAATATTATTATATTCTCATTTCGATCTCTATTTGATGCACTGTTTCGTATAACAAATTATATTTGAATAGATATCGAATATAAGTGTGACATTTAATTTATAAGGATCAAACTCAAATAATTTTGAAATTGAAGTTGTTTAAGAAACACATTCAAATAGAATTTTATTACATTTGACTTTTCATAAACTTCCTACAATAGAAAATAATGTGTATTTAGTTTTGTCGTATAATCAGTATAATCGAGTTTCCTTTGGAAACTTTTCTTTTTTACTTATTAATCGGATCCAAAGTTTCTTGCGAATTAATACTTTTGGCTCTTGATCTATATTATTTATTTATTTTACTTTTGTTACATTTTCACTATATGGCAACATTGATATATAGATAGAGCAATTGGCAGACAGTTAAAGTTTTCTATTGATTTTGTTCCGACAAAAGCAGAAACGACATTGCGTCAATCTGCATTGCTGTGTTCTAACTTATTGTGATTTTAAAAAAATCTTACATAAAAAATTATTTAGATTTCCGAAATTTTATGAAGAAAATTGAAGTTTAGGCAAATTTATGAATAAGCGAAAGGAAAATATGTAAAACTTTGTCGTAGAAAAATCCATTACAAATCATACCAAATTAGTTTGTAAATTTGCGATATTACAAACTATACAATATTAGTTTGTAAATTTACAATATTACAAACCATACCATATTAATATGTCAATTTACGATATTACAAACCATACCAATCAATTTGTCAATTTATGATATTACAAGCCTGTGTTCTGGCATGGGGGTAGGGCGTCTTCCTCGTGATCTGGGCGTCCCGGATTCGAGGCCCGGCTCAGACATGGTTGTTCTTCTGTTGTTATCTGTGAGATGTGTGACTGTGCCCCCCTGTAAAGAGGCTGTGCAAGCTATTGAGATGATTGAATAGCTAAGTCGAACTCTTGGTTCTAGTTGGCGCTACTTCAAAATAAGAGACGCTCATTTCGGCTGAAGCAACTTGTAGTTCGTCATCAGCGAGCATATCCATGTCAAGTGCCATTAGAAACAACAACAACAACGATATTACAAACCATACCATATTATTTTGTAAATTTACTAAATTACAAACCCTACCATATTAGTTTATATATTACAAACCCTACCATATTAGCTTCTAAATTTACCATATTACAAACCATATCATAATAGTTTGTAAATTTACCATATTGCAAAACATACAATATTAGCTTCTAAATTTACCATATTGTAAACCATACAATATTAGCTTCTAAATTTACCATATTACAAACCATATTATATTAGCTTCTAAATTTTCCATATTACAAACCATATTATATTAGCTTCTAAATTTTCCATATTACAAACCATATTATATTAGCTTCTAAATTTACCATATTACAAACCATATTATATTAGCTTCTAAATTTACCATATTACAAACCATATTATATTAGCTTCTAAATTTACCATATTATAAATCATACCTTATTAGTTTATAAATTTACCATAATATAAATCATACCTTATTAGTTTATAAATTTACCATATTATAAATATACAATGTTAGCTTCTAAATTTACCATATTACAAACCATACCATATTAGTTTGTAAATTTACGCTATTACAAACCATACCATATTAGTTTGTAAATTTACCATATTACAAACTTTAACAATCAGGAAATAAACCATCAATAAGCATGAATCAGAATGTTTGTCTTTAAGAAAGAAAACTTCTTGGCTAGTCTTTTCAGATTTCGACAAAGCAAACGCGGAAACTTTTATTCACCCAAAAAAAGAGGCCATAATAGACCATCTCTTAAGCAAGGAAGTTCCACGTAAAAGCCACATTAAAAAAACCTCATTCAGCGGAACGGAAGATTCATAGAGTCACCTTCACCTTCAAAAATCTTAATCCACTCTTCTTCTCAATTCACATCCGTGTGTCTTCTTCGTGAAAGAAGGTTCGTGACCCCTCCGAGGGTAATCCCGGACCGCCGCTGCTCACCAAAGGTTACCTTAAGCAGCTTAACTTCATGATACGGCCTTGGCTGTTTTGAGTGCTGTAGGAGAAGAAAAAAGAACAAAGGTCTGCTGCTGCAGCTTCCGTATCTTTTAATTTTCGGCAAGTGCTTCTTCATCTGGTGGGAGGAGTGGGCGGTGGTTGGGAGTAAATGGCAATCTACCCTTGACCCCCGGGTTCATGAGAGACTGTGAGGAAAATTTGAAAAACAACCAGGGACTACTGGTGTTAAGTGAAAATCCAACTGCTGGCTTTTGAATTTGGAGTATAAAAGTTGGTGATTCTCCTACCTGAAGCTTACTTGTTGCAATAAAAGAGAATTTTGTTGAAGTACCAAAGCACGAATTACCTTGGCATATCAGATATCTGTATTAAAGTTATTTAACATCCTTTGTAATATATTACATTTATTTTTATAGACAAGGGGAAGGTAGCAGCATAATATCATTCTCCTCAAGTTTCCTGAAATAAATTATCTGGATTTGTTAACCGAAGTTATTTGTCAAATGTTGTTTATTACTAGAGGTGTTAAATAAAAATCCATCGGTAAGGTTTTGAAATAGGAGTATAAAAGTTGGCAATTCTCCTACCTGAAGCTTACTTGTTGCAATAAAAGAGAATTTGGTTGAAATACCAAAGCACGAATTGCCCTTGGCATGTCAGATATCTGTAAGTTATTTAACTTGACTTGTAATACATTTACATTTATTTTTGTAAGCAAGGATAGGTTAGCAGCATAATATCATTCTCTTCGTTTCCCAAAATCAATTATCTGGATTTGGTTATTTTTCCTTCCTCTGGTTTGCTTGAACGAAACTTTAAGATTTGATTCAAAGTTTTATTAAGATTTAAAGTTTTAATAGCTAATTAGATATGAAAATGGTTTTTTTTCATCCTGAGCAACGCTGGGTAAGTCGTTTAAAGAAAATTTAACATTTTATTTGACAAATACTGGATTTTATATTTTTTCTTATTGATATAAGGTAAAGTTTGGAAATGATAATAAGTATACAGGGTTTAGCAATATTAATAATTTGGCTAGCAAATACTGAAGATAAGATTGGTAAATCTACAAACTAGTAACAGCTATTTTAAAGATAGTAATGTATTAGTATGTCTAGATCAATTAGATTTATTCTTATAAAAATAAAACTAGTAAAATGCTTTGACTAAAATTTTATGAAGCATAGCACATGTTCTGTAAAAATTGAAGAATAAATCTGCATAATAATTATTCTTTTACAATTTATTCTGTAAAAATTGAATTATCTACATAATATTTATTCTTTAACATTTATTCTGTAAAAATTGATTTATCTGCATAATAATTATTCTTTTACATTTATTCTATAAAAATTGATTTATCTGCATAATATTTATTCTTTTACATTTATTCAGCAAATATTGAATTATCTACGTAATATTTATTCTTTTACATTTATTCTGCAAAATTTGAATTATCTACAAAATATTTATGCCTTTACATTTATTCTGCAAAAATTGAATTATCTATACAATATTTATTCTTTTACATTTATTCTGTAAAAATTAACTTAACAAAATATTTATTCTTTTACATTTATTCCGTAAAAATTGAATTACATACATAATATTTATTCCTTTACATTTATTCTGTACATCATTTTTATAGAATAAACGTACAGAATTGAATTATATACATAATATTTATTCTTTTACATTTATTATGTAAATCA
>JAOUZG010007398.1:2612062-2635964 GCA_026289955.1 Argiope argentata | reverse complement strand
TAAAAATATCATTATATATATATATATATATATAATGATATTTTTAAACTCTTAATTTTAATCCTAATTTATTTCCAAAGCCCTATCTTAATTTAGCCCATAGTAATATCATTCTAAAATATTCTCTTATTTCATGATCCATTCCACTCGCTCTAGTTAATTAATTCAAGAGAAGCTGTGTAAAATTGCTGAAACAGCTAAACGCCTGTTACTTTCTCACACTCCGTGGGAGAGATGAAAATTGCCGACCTAAACAAAATACTTTTAAAAAGATCCCTGTGTTTCCCTTACCTCTTATGTGTGAGAATTGGAAATTCCCACTGAAATCTGATTTTAGAAGCTCTATAAAAATATTTTGCCTATCAAAATCTTGGTATTTAAGATTAGGGTTAATGATTTCCCGTCCCTTTTTTGTACACTTAGCTTTCGTGAATTCCGTGTTGTGTCGTTCTGTGTTGCGCACGTCGCTTTCGCTTGTAAATAATGCCTGCTCCCGTGATGGAATAAAAAGAGCTTAAAATTGTAACCTGTCTTCTCCATGATTTCGGACACGACTCTGCTATCTGCCTTCAACCAATAATTTAAAAATGTTATTCATTATATATATATACATATTACGGCTTTAAAATATTATTTTAAATAATTAAAATTTTAATTGGAATGTTGAATTAATTGTATAAAAATTTAATAACTTATGCACACTGATTTTGTTTTAAAATTTTGAATTCCTCAATTCATAAATGAATTCATCTAAAGCTTTTGCAAATCGTGAACTTAACAAAACAAAATATATTTTAAAACTAAAAAGTCGCACAATTGTAGCATCATTTTGCTAATTAATTTATAACTCTTTTTTTAATTATCTAAGATGTTTTTTGCGATGAATCAACTTGAAACAACTAGAGTGAGGTTATTGCCTTTTATATTTAGTAGTACCGATTGATGAAAAATAATCATCAGGAAATTCGAATGAGTCATCTGATTGATTACGTTAGTATACATCTTGTAGGATCGGGATGTGAGGAAGTGAATTGATAACAACGGTGTCTGGGATGTCTCGTTTGGAGACATTAAATTGTCTGGATTTTTAACTATATTAGTTGGAGGGATACAATCTCAATATATATATTTTTTGTATTTATTTTATCAAATTGCCTTAAGAGAAAATAGGTTTCAAAGTTGTTTTTTTTTTAAGAAATAAAGAAACGATTGATGATGTTTTTTTCGTGTCATTTCCTGTAATTAATATGGTCTCAGTGAGATATTAAATTAATCGCTGTTATTGATGATATTAATTTAATAATTATTTACTCGATATTTCATTGACTGGTTTTTCGGCGCTATGCATTTTAAAAACTTCATTTTTTAATTAAAGTTTTTGCCTCAACTATGGCTAGATCTTACTGCCAAAGTGGCAGAAAACTGGTAAAAGAAAAAAATAATTAATAAATAATTCAGATGAACGAATGCAAAACAGCGTCTTGTTGTTTTTAATTTTCAATTTCTGTCATTGTAGCGTAATCACAATTTCTGTCGTTGAGAATTTTCCATAAAAGGTAGGTATGAATATGTGTTGTGTTGTGACTAATGGCACTTGCCGTGGTACGATCAGCAGATTTTAAGCCTAAGAAATGCGTCTCTATGTTTTACAAGTAGCGCCATCTACGGCCAAGAGTACGACTTAGCTACACACACGTCTCAACCCTTTTTAGGGGGCAGACTACAATCATGCACATTCATTCATACATCTCAAATCGTAATTTAGACCTGGAACAGAGAACAATCATCTCTGAACCAGAACCCCCAGCGGTGCTACTCTCGACATGGAGGACTTTGCGACCACGAACAGATTTAACGGGCGCCAGTCGCCATACACTCGGGGAATCTTTTGTCCGGTGAGCTTCGAACCCGTAACCTAAGGAGTACGAGTCTAACGCTCTACCAACCAGGCCATCCCGGTTAGGTATGAATATAAATTCCTTATATAATTATGTAAGTAACATGACAGGAATTAAATAAGCAACATAAATAAAAGTAACAATTATGTAAATAAATTAAGAACAATATAATTATTCGTCAATTCTCTAAGAATGGAGCAGAAAAGGACCAAAAAAGGTTTATTTTCATTATTTATCAATTTAATAAATAATATGGAATTAATTAATGAAAAGGAATAAATTTTAAATCTTAAAATGATAAATATTTTTCTAAAAATATAAAAAATACAATGAGTAAGTAAATAATTTTATTATAGAAACATTATTCGGGACTTTTGAATACAGCAATTGTTTAATGAACTTTCAAAATCAATAATACAATACATATTTAAAGTATTCTAAGTTTTTTTATTTTAGATATTTTTAATCGCTGTCCTAATGAATACCTAATGAAAAAATAATAAATTTTAAAAAGTAAAAATGAAGAGAATAAAAAAAATCATTATCTGTTCGATACAATATCAATATTTTAATCAATCTATTTTTTATTCATCAAATATTTAGATTTATTAGCCACCAAATTATCTGGAGTTGCATTAATCCATAAGTCATAGATTACAACTTTTATGATAATTGTATACAAAATGTGCCGTAGTACAATGTTCGGAACTTCTATAATCTGTACTAGTACGAACATATTTTATCCAAAGCTTAAAGGAATCTATAAATTGGTCGTAATGACTGCATACATCAAAGCGTTTTTGTCATTGAAAAATAGTGCTTCTATAATCTGTACGAGTACGAATATATATTTATCTAAATTTGATTGGAATCTATGATTTTGTCGTAATGACTACATACCACAAAGCGTTTTACATATTGAAACATAGCACTTCTATAATCTGTACTAGTACGAACGTATTTCATCCAATCTTTATAGGAATCTATGAATTTGTCGTAAAGACTACATACTTCAAAGTGTTTTTGTTATTGAGACGTAAAACTTCCATAATCTTAACAAATATGAATATATTTTATCCAAACTTTAAAGGAGTATATGAATTGGTCGTAATGACTACATACTTCAAAGTGTTTTTGTTTTTGAGATATAGAACTTCTATAATCTGAACTAATACAACTAATACGAATATATTTTATCCAATCTTGAAAGGAATCTATGAATTGGTCGTAAAGACGGCATACTTCAAAGCGTTTTACATATTGAAACGTAGTACTTCTATAATCTGTACTAGTACGAATATATTTTATCCATATTTGGTTAGAATCGATGCATTAGTTGTAAATACTTAATAGCGCTTTTGTTATAGAGTACGCAGATAGACAGAAATAATTCTAAAAAATTATTTTAACGGAAATGGATGCTTGAAATGCAAAAAATTGTCAAAATCAGGAATTCGAAATTTTTGATGAATTCATTTTTGACGAATTTCCTGTAAATTTTTTTTCATTCAGGAGAAACAATTTGTGACACAAATTTAAAATATAAATAAAATGATAAATTTTAAATTCAACGAAACTTAACCAAGCTTTTGATTTAACTAGAAACTTGACTTCCCATAGAACAAAACAAAGTTGGAAAGAATGAGGTCCCGGTGCTAGAAATAGTAACTAAATAACTAATAAAAATGGCATAGGCGTTGACTGATTATTCTAGTCAACGATACAATGGAACAGAATGGATACAAAACATTGTCAGTTTCGGGGTTTGAAAATTTAACAAAGGAATCATATATATTCTGACACTTGTTGATAAATATTGTCTTTTGTCATACCGATGGAACTAGGAGACTGCGAAATTCGTAGAATATTAGTTTACATGCAGTAAAGGAACTTAGGCGTAATTTTTAGATATACTTGGCATATTTATTTTAAATTTTCTTATTTCGTAATATTTCTCGCATTGTGGAGTAGAGGTTAAAGAAAATACTAACAGAAGGTTTATTTTATCATAGAAATAATAAAGAAATATTTCTCTTTTTTTTATTGTTGAATTTTATAGTTAGGGTATATTTGATGAACTGGAAGGAACCATTTAAACGAAAATCTAATTCATTCTTCACAAAAAATTGATTTTAATCATTTTAATGTTGTTAACTCTTTGACTGCGTAATTTTTAAAAATCACTATTTAGATACGGTGTTCGCGAATAAGTTGAAATATTTTTCAAACGATGTTAGTGAGACGATAATAACAGGATATAATAAATATCCATAATCGTGAAAACAGACATTCTGAACTGCGATAAACGGGGAAAGTAATAGAAAATGTGTTGATTTCCAATACGCCGAAATCGTGGATAAGCAGCTAGAGGTTTAATAATTTCAGGTAGCATCTCTTGGAATTGATTTATTACTTCATTGTCTTCTTCGTCCACCCTGTTAGTGTTTCGAAGAAAAAAAAATGAAATTTAGTTGGCTTTAGCATTAAATTTCATTAAAAATTGGATAATAATTACTTGAAATTAAATCTCTTTTTTTAATCAATGATTAATTTTTTAAATCAGATTTATTTTAGAGGTCGAGTGAACTTGATTGGTAGATATACTTGGCATATTTATTTTAACATCTGTTGAACTGTAAGCTCGAACCCACCAATCAAAGACTCATCGTATGTGTGTGTGGTAACTGGCGCTCGTTAAATCTGTCCGTGGTCACAAAGTTCCCCTTGTCGAGAGTAATACCACTGAGGGTACTGGTTCAGAGGTGATCGTTCTCTGTTCCAGGTCTAAGTTACGATCTGTGGATGAATGATTGAAACGCATCAATGAAGTCCTCCATGTAAAAAGGATTTGTGACGTATATGTGTAGCTAAGTCATACTCTTAGCCCTGGTTGGTTCTATTAAAAAACAAGAGACGCTCATTCGGCTTAAATCTCAGACAGATCTGTCAGAAAGCTTTTAAAGTGCTATTAGTAACAACAACACAGTTTTAGATTTTAATTTTTGAACGGAAATCGTATTATACTCCTCTCAAACCTCTCCTGTCGAAATATTGAAATTCAATCACACCATGCCATGGATTTTAAAATTATTATTGCATATCGTAATAATAATTATGTAGAAATTCTAACAAAATGTTACTCAGAATATTATTCAGTTTATCTCATGTTTGTAAAGACGGAATTTTATCATTTATCATTCCTCATTTACTAGTTTGCTTAAATTTCGAAATTCTACATAGTTTCACATTTTATTTGCAGTGTAGAACTAATATTTTCACGATATTGTTACTAATTAATTGCTTGATTTTATTTAATTTTGAATCAATACAAAGGCACTACTATAGTAATTCATACTTCCGTTAATGTATAAACAAAAGATTCAATATTTCAAATGATATAATTTTTAGATATTAGATGAAACTAATGATTTTATAGGCATTTTTCTTACTCAATCAGAACAATGACTTTTCAATAACAAATGCAGTTGAAAAAAGTTGTTGCAAAATTAATGTAGTTAAATATCTTTTAAAGTATGAATTTGTATTCAGTATTTAATATAAATAAGTATTTGAGCCTCAGCATAAAACTATATCTTTTTTATTTACATAAATAATTTAAATTAAAATATAAACTATAAATTTAGTAAACTTTATTTAGAGAGAAAATCTTCAGCTGCCATAGTTTATATTTCCTACCGTTTAGTAACTTCTGCTCAGGCACTTGTTTAGTAACCGTAACGGTTATGATGTCAGAGATATGGAGTGGAAATGTATTATAATTTACGGGTAAAAATAATTATATAAAAGGTTGTTATCATGTCAGAACATGATGTTGTTTTTGGAATGAGGGTTTTGTCAGCAACAAAAATCCGTAAGCGCAAAAAATAAAAAAATTATTATCTTTAAAAAAAATCAACTTTAAATAACGTGTTGCCATTGCATTTACAAAAGCTCCGATTTAAAAAAAATAGGTTAATGACTACAACCAATAAAACCTAGAAAAATGTCATTTTTAACACGTCATTATATGAAATAAAATAAATAGGAATTTAAAAAAAATTACGAGATGTTGTTTCGGGGATGAGCTTTTTTGGCATCAAAAAAAAATCCGTAGGCGAAAAATAAAACATTTATTATCTGTAAGAGCATCTAAAAAAATCAGCTTTCAATAACGCATTGCCATTGATTTACAAACGCTTTGATTTTTAACAAAAATAAGTTAATGACTACAGCCAATAAAACCTAGAAAAATGTCATTTTGAGCACTTGATTATGTGAAATGAAATAAATAGGAAATGTGATATTTTTTCAAGCAATCAATGCGAGACAAGGTTTTCTTGACCGTTTGCAATACTAAAGTGACTCATTCAATGAAACAATTAAAAATGAATAAAAATATAATTTAACTTGCACGAGCACGTGGCGCTTGGCCGCTCAAGAAATGATGTTCTGACATGATATAATATTAAAATATGCATAGCAGATTTCATTTTAACCTTTAATTATACACCTGCTTTCTACATATGAGGTGAAAATAGCTATTTCTTATATATTTATTCAGTAGTATATTACTCCCCAAAAGATATCGTTACTTGAATGCTACACTGATAAATAAAATAGATAATAATTCTAATCTTATATCATTTTGCAAAAATTCCAATTGCCTACCTAATTTTGGATGAGATTCATTAAATTGAATATATAAAATCACTCCATTTCATGCCAAAATGAGCGATAGCGTTATAAACTATCCTTTTTTGCCCTTTCAGTTAGGGTGGTCATTCACGATCAATCTCCCTCCTTTACCCTGAACAATGAGAAAGTACATCAGAGTCACTCCTTCGAAAATTCTTCTCTTTCTCCAATCCCACCTCATTTTCTCTTAATAGCCAACCAAATGTAATGTCATTTACAGCACCGTTAGAGAAATAAGTTTTTAACCAATTATAAATTTTCATTGCACAATATTTGATTGAAGGCAATATGATATTTTAACCAATTTTATTTCAATATGTTGATGTCGATATTAGTATCCATTCCAATAGTCCTTTACATTTTTAAATTTTATTTTTAGTAAAAAATATGTAAATTTTATTTCGGAACCATTCATTGAGTGATCTTCCTGAAAGTTTCCCATATAATTTTTGACTATTCTAATATTGAAAGGCCTCTATTCAACAAAAATACGACACACTGTCAAAACATCTTGATATCTCTCCCATCTTGAAATTTCTCTCTCTTTAGTTTAACGTGATTAATTGTATACCCTAAGCGAGGGCTTTGTTTCGCAGAAACACTCGTCCAGTTGGTTTGGGGAACAAGAAGAAAATCTTGAGAACGCTCAAAGTGAAAGGTTTTAATTTCTGTAGACATTAACTTATTTTTTTAATCAGAGCGCTTGTAAATCAATGGTAACGCTTTATTAAAAGCTGATTTTTTAAGATGCTTGTGCAGATAATAAAATTTTTATTTTTCGCCTAAGGATTTTTGTTGACGCCAGAAAATCTCATCCCAAAAACAACATCATGTTCTGACATGATAAAAAGGCTCTAATAGTTATAAAAAGTTTTTCTTTTTGTATAAAATCGCGTTTTTCAGAAAATAAGCCTTTATAGATATTCTTAAAAAGTAAATCCATATCTAAATATAAAATGTGATTCAAACGTTTGACCTATTTCCAATACACTCGAAATAAATTTAAGCTTATACAAGAATTGTTCATTTAAAATTATAAGATATAATGTTTAGTATTTTCACTGTTAAGAGTGTTTTTAGCAATGCGATATCTTTACTCATTATTAGAACCGACGGAAATAAATTCGAAGAAAATCTGATGGGAAAATAATAATGGTAATCGGAGTGGCAAAAAGCATATCTAATCTAAATGCTGTTTTCGCTTTCATCAAAACTATAATACAGCAAAAGGGGCAAAAACATAAAATATTAAAAAGACAATTCTAATAATACGTTATTACAGGAAAATTACTTTTTTGTATTTTATTTCAATTAATGAATGAGAACATGATGGCGATACCAAAACCTGATTTAGTTATATAGTTCAATTTTATTTCTAGTTTATTCAGTTGTGAAAAGGAGTAATTGCAATAATTATTTTGTCGGAATAATAGTTCTTAATACTAATTCAAATGAAATCAGAGAAATATGTTTCTGTGGTTTTTCGAAATTAATAATAAAAAACAAAAATACACTCATAAAATTGATAATACAATGTCCCTACTAATTATACTAAAGTTTTTTTTTTTATTTTGCGTAATTAGGTGAAATTATCCGTTATTTCCACAGTTTTTATTTATTTTTACAAAATACCAAAAGCAAAAAGGATATTTTTAATCTCATTTTACATTTTTATTTTACTTACAGAAGAAATCGAGCATTAAATTAAAAATAAGTTTTTTATAACATTTATTTCATTCTAGACAAAATAATAAATAAAAGCTAAATAATTAAGTATTTTGGGAATGACACTCATTTTAAATTCAGTATTAATTTTATTTTGATTTCTAACGATAATCCTGCGATTTACGAGTGTTGAGATGTTTGAGTACTTTCAAGTGAAACCCGAGATTTCCGATGGCAATTTTGTTTAACTTATATTGGAATCCTCAACTGCATTTAATAATAAGGCTTTGCATATAAATATCAGTTTCTTATAATCAAAAAAAATTATCCGTATTTTCTACTATACATCTAAAAAGCGATTTTTTCTATAAGTGATAACGTACTAATTGATATACAAATTGATAAAACTATTTTTTTATAGATAAGCAGTGCAATAATTAGAGGGATTCGCAAATTTTGTTATTCAGACTTAATTATTTCTTGAAGTCGAACAGTATATTCAAAATGTTATTGCTAGTTTTCTTAATTTTCCATCAGCAGTTCAATTTTGATTTTTTTAAAAAGATAAAAATACTTCATAAAAGAATAAAAAGAATATACAAAATATTATAAATAATCTTTATTCTCAATCCTATCGTTATTTGGCAATATTAAAATATCAACAGATTAAATTTTTATTCATTTTGTTATTTGATCCTATTGCCAGGTTTTGAGCCAAATGATTCAGATTTGCAGAGATATGAAAATATATCGGAATATGAGAACTTTATAGAATAAGACAAAAAAGATCGAGTAAAGAATATTACTTTATAGAATAAGACAAAAAATATCGAGTAAAGAATATTACTTTATAGAATAAGACAAAAAAATATCGAGTAAAGAATATCACTTTATAGAATAAGACAAAAAAATATCGAGTAAAGAATATTATAGAATAAGACAAAAAAATATCGAATAAAGAATATTACTTTATAGACTAAGACAAAGAAGATCGGGTAAAGAATATTACTTTATAGACTAAGACAAAGAAGATCGGGTAAAGAATATTACTTTATAGAATAAGACTAAAAAAAGATTAAGTTTGTAAACATCGAGTCGAATTTGTTAAATTGTATACATTGTAATTATATTACTGGCAAACTATTTAGGGAAATTTTTTATGGAATTACATTCTAATACAAAATAAACAAATTATTCTCTATTTTATCGATATGTTTGATACTTACTACATAAAACAATACCTTGTTTAACTTTTGATAAGTGACGTTGATTAATGCATTTTGGTCAATTCGTGAAAGATTATCGCTCCTGTAAATGTAGGTGGATATTATATTCACGTGATATTACCAGAACATTCTGAGATTGAAAAGCTATTTTATTATAACAGGAATTTATATCCTACAGCCTAAGAGATGAAGATTACCTTCGATAAAAATGATTTTTTTAAGAACGGAAAAGATTTTATGTTCTTTTTCGAATTGACTGATTTTATATTCTTTTTCAAAGAATATAAAATAAAAAAATATCTATAAATTCATGGTATTATAAAAATATAAATCTGGATAAAAAAACAAAAGAAAAGAATATGAGAAATTACGATTTAAAGAATAAAAAAATGATTGATGCTAAGTTTCTTCAAACATCCAATTCATGACCCCCCCCCTCGAGTTCAGTGATCTCACGATATTTATTCAATCTCTAAAACATTTCAACAAATTAATCGTAGAAAATTAAGTTTTTAGGGGTTATAGTTTTATTTAAACGTTATTTAAACGTTAGTTGAAGTATGAGAGTGATTTTAGCTTAATTAGTCTATCGTATTAAAAAAATTAATTATAAAAGAATGATATATATGTAATTTCAATGGACGCTAATATAAAACCAGTAAATAAGAACAATAAATATAACAAAAATATTTTCTGTAAACTATATATGAAAATATTTTTTAAAGTTTGTTATAAAACGGATTGTGAAAGAAAAGCGATGATAAAGAATTTAATTTTTATTTTTAAAAAAACTAAAAAAGCTGCTTTTTAGTGAGTAAAGTATGTACTTCCCAAGAAGTGAATACGTCGTAAGTCTGGTAGCTCTAAATTCAACAACACATATTATTCATAAATACTAAATAAAAGGAAAAGTACTTAAAAAGTATTATTAACAATTTGTGTAAAGTGTCTCAAATCAAAATGGAATTAGAACCATAAAAGTTTTCAAATCAAAAATTTACTACAGCATACTAATATCAAGCATCTGATAATAGCGTTTCCAATTTACATTTTCACCCCCCCCCCCAAAAAAATGTTTTCTATACATAAATTCACAATAAGAAGTTCATGCTTTACAGCAAATGAACTTATTTTAGACAGATCCAAATGAAATAAAATACTGGTAAAATTTGGTACAAGCAGGAATAAAGAGTAAGGAAATGAAGTCATAATTAATGTTAAATAAAATAAGATGTATTAAATTTTTTTAAGTATTTCCTATTAAGATCAATTCATATATTATTATAGTTTATTCACATCAACGAATCTGATAGTAGTTTTTCTTTTTTTGTATTCCGTATCCTCAAAACTTTTGAACTTATTCAGAATCGGAAGCTTATAGCAAATCAGTCTATTTTAGACAAATCCATATAAGATAAAATATTGGTTGGCCTCAAATGTCCGTATAAAAAGGAACAGAGAGAGAGAAATGAAATAGTAATTAACGTGAAATACAAGGAAATTTATTTTAAATACTTCTGCACCGTTTCTATAAAGCGTTTGGATTCAAGATAGAGATAAATTAATATATCTTATTTATGTTAATGAATCAGATAGCTGAGTTTTCGTTTTGTAATTTTGAACCTCAAAATTCTCTATATGATCTCAGTTATGGTAGGTAGTTCATGGCTTATAGCAATTAAGTTTATATTTTACAAATCCAAATAAAAAAAAGAATGAAATAAAAATTCTTCTATGAATATTTAAAAAATTGTTCGGTTTCCTAAAAATCCAGGAAATTCTATAAGGATTGATTAGAATTGTACCTGTGTTTAAAATGCGAGGACATAAAATATAAAATTAATTAAAAAATTTGAAATTTTTCATTTTTTAAAATTTAAGTTCTCAACATTTTAATAATCCTTCATAAAAACAAACGATATTTTAATTTTTATATTTTACAAAACTCAAAATATATTTTCTTCGATTCAGTGTATTGCTTAACTTGATGTATGATGTATTGGTATATACTTTACACGACGTGAATTAATTAACTATATCAATTAATGAAATTGCTGCATTCATAAAATGAGCTCTGACAAGTTATAGAATTATCCTTCGCATGAATTTGTCTTACAGTCATATTCATTGACTTTAATTAGACACCAAAGTCATTAAACTACATTTTATTGATTTTGAATTGAATATGTCATTGAAGTGCGAAATAGATTGGTTGAATCACATAAAATCAATAAAAAAACTGATTGACTGAAACACTTCAATACAATATACAAATAAAAATGTTAGATTTATATTCTGATTCATTTTATTCGTTACATTTTAAGCTAACGCATGACATTCGAATAGAAATAACCGCTAATTATACAGCTTTTAATGCAGACTCACAAATTAATAAAACCAAACTGAATGACATTTTTATTGATATAATATGATGAAAAGGCAAAGAAAATTAAATTTGTCTTCATAAAATGAATCACAATCAGTCAAGATCCGAGATACGTCGCCATTAAAGGGAAGCAAAGCCTATCATTGATGGATGGGGTCTCAATGATTTTTATTTAATAATCGATTTGGAATTATGATCGCACTTTTTAAAACGTCAGTATATTTTTAATTAATTTTAAGCACACTTTTTTGTTTAAATAAAGTTTCTCGGCACATTTCTTAACAATAGGAACAAAAATAACATACATTAGATACATATATCAAGTTGTCCTTTTTGAATTTACGCACATTGAATATTTTATTTGCCGAATTTGTTTTATTCTAACTTAATGGCGATATTTATCAATAATATTGTTAATTATCTTCGTCAAATTAGGTGATAATGATTCATTTGACATGAATTAATATATATCTTTTGAAATCAAATATCTGTTTTTGTTCTCGTTAAATTTAATACAATATCAGTCGCAGACGATTTTATATTTACTGTTGTCTTACTTTAATAAAATTTAATGTCGCTTCAATCGCAGACGATTTTGGTAATTTAACATCTCTACATTTATTATTATCTTTATTCTACTAAAATTTAATTTTTCCAGAATGGCAATATAAACATAGATATTAAAAAAAGATTGAAGAACGAAGAATTTTTGATAGAATAATAAATGAAAATAACTTTTTATTTGGTCGATATATGCTGTGAAAGAATGTATTTTTACGCAATTTAAATTAATTTTTGAAGAAAAAAAATTAGCCAAAATTTTTGTTTAATCCAGTTTATATAATTTTTGTGACAGAAAGAAATATTGAAACATTTTCTTCTAACAAGAAAAGAAGCCGTTCGTCATAGAAAAAAGTAAGCATTCTTTGTTGTTGTTTTATTTTGAATAAGAAAAATATTTTACGATTTTAATATATTTTAAAAAATATTTTCATTTTTCTTTTATTATATAATTTCGCTATTATATAATACCAGGAAAGAACAATTATTTTGATGTTTTTTTTTTCAATAAAATCGTTTTCTTGCCTATTATTTTTGTAATTTTTTATTCAACAAATAGATCATTAAACATTTGCATCGATTTAAAAATAATTGCTCTTAATTGTCTATTCAATCATTAATAGCAGAGAAAAAGAATCAATTTTTTAAAACTTGTTTTCATTAACGTTAGAATTTTATATATTTAGTTTATAGATTGTGATAATAATATATATGTGTTATATGGAAATAACAGATTCATAGCAATTCAAAACAATTCGGAACAAGTCTTATTTCTTAAGACGCCAGTGAATAATTATCTGGATACAAAGTTGTTATTTATAACTCTAATTAATGAATTAATATTTTTAGTTAAAATCAAAAGAATAAGATTTTCTTTATTGTTTAGTAACATTCTTTAATTATGCTGTATATAAGGAAGTATTTTCCATTTATACTTTCAAAATAATCATGCTAAATTTTAAATGAGTATTTTAATAAAATACTTTAAATATAAGAAAGTAAAAGCCTATAATTAATATAAAATACTGTTTACATAAATATATAATACATACACATACGTTTAAATACAAATATATATATATATTAATGAGAAAATCCTTTTTTGAATCACGAGAAAAATAAATTTACTTACGTTTAGCAAGGGATGATCCAAAATATTTCATTTCCAACCTGAAGCCCCGAACATAAAGTCATGATGATTACGTGTCGACAATTTCTAGTATTTTATCTAAACAAGCACTTTTCATGTTGAAGATATATTTCTGGAAGGCTTATATCCGCAATTGAACAAACCAAACGACCACAGGACATTAGAAAGTCAATGAATAGTTCAAGTCCGGACCATTTTTTTAATAGCTTTGATCTATGATTTTGTGTTCTATGAGAATTGGTATACCGATTTCAAAGAAAATACGAACATATTAAGTAATCAAATATATTGTTTATAAATATCTTTGCATAAAAGTTCAAATATATGCGACGAGCAATATAAAATTAGTTTTTGAAATATATTTATTTTTAAAATAATCTGACATTTAAAAGGAATAAATAAATAAATAAATTTCCAGGTATACAAGAACCTTTTGTCTATAGGACTATTAAAATATATTAGAAATCTATAATAATTAAATCTATGTACCTGAAAGTTGTAGAATGTGTGAAAAGTTTATAATCAAATCAAATACTGCTTTTGATAGATTTTAAACTTGCTGAAATATTTCACAAAATGAAATCTGAAATTTACCTATTCATAATTCCATTCATAAATTTCTGTTCATGTTTAAAAACTAATTCACCAATTAAAATAAATAAATAAAAAGGACCATCAAGAGTTGAGGTTTCATAATGTCAATGCCATTTGAGTCACGATTTGAATTCCGAAAGTCAGTCTTCATTTAATTGTAGCATATCCTTTTATCACTAAATTCTGTTGCACCGAAGTAAAAGTTCTGTCTGACTAATCGGCAACCTTTGCCTGCGAATCACCGACTAAAACTGACCAGTCACTGCAACCATCGCCAACTGACCACTCGTGGTGACGCAACCTCGACACTAACTAGGAAGAAGAGGAAGAAGCCGTCACTTGTGTTGGCTCAAACACGTGAGGTGTATTTGCTTCGGTGGTGAAACCCATACTGAAACCTTTGCGTAGGACTAGTGATACAGGTGGTTGAAGCATCCACCTCGGAGGTGGGGGGAACGACGAGTTCACGTTGCCCGGAGTCATCTTCAGCTGATTGGTCATTCGGCGGGGTGGGGGCAGGCCGGGCAAAGCTAGTGTTACAGCACTTTGGAGAGTTTTGAAAGATGAATGCCGCGTTTGGGTTGAAACAAGTAGCACGCGAACGCTCTACGCGGTGAATATCTTCCAAGTGGGATGATGGTTCTGGATTGGGGAAGCAGGTGGTCGCGCTGGACTTGGGTGTAACGCATCGCTTTTGCTATGGCTTTGACAGCCATCCGCTGGTAATTTAAATGAAACTTCTTCACGATTTCATGCTTGTAGGTTAATTTATTTTCTGCTTCGGATTCATTGGCATTCCTTTTTTTTTTACAATCCCATAAAATTTGGTACGACTTTATCCTGTATATATATCAAGATTTCCCTTAATGGTATCCCAATAAAGGCAATTCTTTTTCCTTCTGATATTGGAAATGGTCTGTAATTTTTAACTTTCGAATACAGTATAAAAATTTAAATAATTTACCTTTACCATTTGTATAATCGATACTGGAAAAAAAAGCATTACATTTTTAATAAATAAGATTGTAGCATAAATTTCAATCAATTTTTAATTTAAAGATAACAGGGGCTTAGGTAATTAAATAATCGCAACAAAGAATTTTCTTGATATTTAAGTTTCGAATATTAAGTGCGTGAACTTTTAAACCGTTCGAAAATATGGTTTATTATTGTTATTAAACTTTCATTGTTAAATATTAGTTGCGTCGGTTACATGAGAATATGTGTTTTATGCAATATCTTAGTACTCCTGGTGAAATTTTAATGAGTTTTTACCACTTCTCCTCAATAAGCGTAATTTATTTTATTTTTTTAAAAAAATATTATACAATGTCGAGCAATGTTAAATAGGAATAAAGGATACTCTACAGATATCTTATATTTTACATAGCAACTTTTTGCTGCTGAAATCATTTTTTTTCTCTTAAAAAATATAACATCACGTTAATAGACATTATAAAAACGGTTTAAATTTCTAAATTTAAAATAAAATGAAGGCATTAAGCATTATTAAAAGATATCCTGGTAATTAAATTGAACGGAATAAATGAAATGATGATTAACCACTGGAATATGCATTATTTAGATGCAAATATATGGAGGGTTATTTTAAAGATGAATAATAATTTAAGCCTTTCAACATATTAATACTGATAGAATGACCTATTATATGCAGTTGGAACTTATACATGACATGAAAAAACTATATAAAAGTCAAAAATGCAATTCGTTGATTTAAGAATTACAAAATTTGATTATTTGTAACTATTTTGATAATAAGCACTTCAATTATTTAATTAAATATTTCAATTATTCAGTGTTTCTTCAATTTTTCACATTTTTAGTCAGATTTTGAAGTAAAAAGTTAATTTAAAATATGGAGATATTCCCTTCAGTATCTTCAGAATTTATAAATGATTGGAAAGTATTTATGCACTATATTAAAATTCAACTAGTAAGTATAATAGTAATGTAAATTTTATTTCTTACAATTTTTATTATTTCTGATAATTTCTTTAAATATTTCAAGGTATATTTTTCTAATAGCACTTTTCATCATTGCTGTTAATAGATTTATTTGAGTGGTTAAAAAAATAAATGCATGTATTTAGCACGCTCTTTATGGCTATATATATCTAAAGCTAAATTTTAAAAATACGATAAAGCTAAGCGAATCAAATTTAAAATAATATTAAGTTTCAATGCTTCAAACCGAAAGTGCAAATTTTCTTTTGACTCACTTTTCCTTCATTGAGTTTTCAGCATATAGCATTAATTTTTTTTTTTTTTTTTGGAAAAGTAATTATTTTTATTTTAAATCGACGCAGCTAATATTTAACAATGAAAGCTTAATAACAATAGGAAACCATATTTTCGAACACTTTAAAAGTTTCCGCACATTTTTCCGAATTCGAAACTTAAATATCAAGAAAATTGTGATTATATAATTTCCTGGTCTCCTTTTATCTTTAAATTACAATTTAAATAAAATGTATGCTAAAAGCTTTTTCATTAAAAAATTTAATACTCTTATTTTATTATATAAAATAATTTTTTCTCAGTCTCGACAATAGAAAAGCTACATTTTTTAGTATTTTTGAGTTTGTCTCAATCTCAGTCTGTTGCACTGCTTATTCTCGACTACATAAATTTAATAATGGTATAAAAGCATACATTATAACTTAATATAAATGAAAACCTTTATTTCAAGTTTGATTTTCCGATCCTTTTCAAACGTTTCCAGTTTTTTTTTTTTTATAAATTCAGTGTTTTTATAAAATTAAAACGTCACTTATTCCACTATTTTTTAACAACCTTAACTTATAATACTAATCATATTATTTCTTTACGCGTTTAAATAATTGATTTTTATGGATTAAAGTAAATTTAACTTTAAATCTGTGCATTACGAATTTTTAAAACAAAAAAAAAATGTACTCCACGATCTAACTCTGATTGTGGCGAATGTTTTCCAATTGAAATTAAAGGTTAACGTACTGTTATTGAATTTAGGTTTGATGTTCGTATGTGTGCTGTTCATTTCTACACATGCCGAATTGAATACACTGTGGCTACATTACTGTTGTTAACTGTGTTTTATGTTTCCTTGTCGCATAAAGTATGAACATTTTTACGAATACTTCGGCTACATGTTGTTAACTGTGTTTCATGTTTTTCCTGTCGCATAAAGCATGAACATTTTTACGAATTGCATTAAAAAAGCGAATTTTCTTTTATTTAACCATTATTCATTATCGAGCGTAATGGACTTAAAATTGTACACACTCTCTAACCGGATTTTTATCATGTCAGAACATAATGTTATTTTTGGGATGAAGTTTTTGGCGTATACAAAAATATGTAAGCGAAAAACAAAAATTTTATTATTTGCACAAGCATCTAAAAAAATCAGTTTTTAATAACATGTTGGCATCGCATTTACAAAAGCTCAGATTAAAAAAAAAAATAAGTTAATGACTACAACAAATAGAACCGGGGAAAATGTCATTTTGAGCGGGTGATTATCTGAAATGAAATAAATAGGAAATTGGATTTTTTTTTAAACAATAAACGCAAGACAAAGTTTTTTTTTGGATCGTTTGCAGTACTAAAGTGACTCATTCGATGAAACAATTAAAATGAATAAAAATACAATTCAACTTGCACGAGCAAGTGGTGCTTGGTCTTTCAAGAAATGATGTTCCGACATGATACATTGAAATATGCATAGCGGATTTAATTTTAATCGTTTGTTTATTATAATACATACATTCCGATCATAACGTTTGATCATGAATAATATTTTGAATGGGTTATTCAATGAAACGTTCGCAATTGAGATCCAAAAAGATGTTCCAAAAATCTCTAAAAACTACTCTTCCCACCTTCAGTTTGTTATTAAACCTATTTGATTTAGCAATTTTGATATTTTCGCTATTGAAATTTGGCATTCTTATTTACAGAAAACAATATTTATTCTACCTTAGGAATGAAATGTGTTGTTGTTCCTTGCGGCACTTGCTATGGACAAGCTCGCTGAGATTGTCAGCGATTTAAGCGTAAACAGCGCTTCTTGTTTTGTAGCAGCGCCATCTAGGGCCAAGAGGACGACTTTTGCTATTCACTCATAACATTAATTTACACAGCCCCTTTTTACAGGGGGGGCGCATTCACACATCTTACAGAGAACACACGGAAGAACAAACATGCCCGAACCGGGACTCGAACCCAGGACTCCCAGATTGCGGTGAAGACTCGCTACACCTATGAAAAGACGCCGGCTAGTTAAATGTTATTTATTCAATAATGGCTGTTCCTTTATTATGCTTCCTACCCTCTTTTAATTTCTTCAATTTTTTTAATATTTAATTCATCCATCTTAACTTACTAAAAAAATAAGTAATTTTATTTAAAATTTTTCTTTAGCAAATTGGTAACACGAATAAAAATGAATAAAGTAACTAAAATATTTAAGGATTAAAGTAATTACATAAATGTTCTTTTTTAAAACCACCTGAAAGCAAAAAATGAACGAAACGGAACGGAATTCGACTTGCAGGCTATTGAAGACTAAGATGTCAATTATGCAAAAAGCAATGTTTTGTGCACATGGAACAGTGCAACTTTGCATGTATTATAGGATACTTTAATATTGATTGAAAAATGATAATTTTTTTTGTGGGTTTCATTTTTTATGTATATTTTCGACCTTGGAATTATTCAAATTATTATGCATTTATTATTATTATTCGAACAGTAAAGGAATGCATAATGAAAGGAAAACAGAATAAATTTTTCATTTTCTGTGCTTTTATTGTAATTTTTTCTCGTTGTTTTTATTTCTGTGTTATATTTAGTATAACATTCATACAAAATAATTTATAATATATAGATTCCACAAAATCAACATTTTCCGATATTATCAAACGATGAGACAAAAATTTAAATAAATGCATTGCACATTAAAAGTTTAAAGCCAAGAAAGAGTATATTCCAAGCTAACAAGATAAAATAAGAGCCAGCTAAAAATAAATAAATAAAATATAGTGAAAAAAAAGATCATTCAATGTTTCTACAAAGTTAACAATCTCTTATCAAGATTTATCTTACAATACCTTAACTAATTCGAAGTGAAAACTTAAAAACAGCAATACTGACACTCTGTCTAATAGAGACATCTTATTGCAAAATCTTCATAATGCCATTATTTTTTTTTAGTGTGCGAGTATTTTATGATTCAATTCAGCATCTCCAAAGCACACCAGTAAAGTCAGGATTAAAAAGGGGAAGTTTAAAGGTGAAAATCGCAAATCTCGTAGAAAGGTCTAAAGCCACCAATCGCAACGGTCGAGGCACGCGATGACTTTATTTCAACATGGACGTAATCCTATCAACTTATGAACCGATAATAAACTCAACTTGAAATCCCAGGTTGAGCAGGTCAACCGTTAAACGATAGTGAATGGAAAATTCCCCTTTTGAGGTGCCCATAAAATGACAGAGAACGTGCTGTTATCTTCGCTAGATTCTTTCTCCAGTAACCTTGGGTTGCTCAAATACTACAAGTACCACACTGACTGCGATTATTATACGAGTGCTTGTACCAAGCTATCTATTTAGATAATTATAAGAAGGTTACTCTATTTTGCTGTTAATTAATTCCACTTTTTGTCCAAACTGCTTTGCGAAATAGAATAAATAAAAAATATAAAACAATGAAATTTGAAAAATAATAAATATTAGAGAGTAATATATATTTACTATCGGTAGTAGCAATTAAAATAAATAGTTCATACGAAGTTACAAATGGCTTCATTAAAGTTTAGTTTTGTGATATTAACGTTTCGTTGAAAAGCAACACTAGTATTTTGGGACGGACCTCGTAATTTTGAGCCGCGGTCAGATGACGAGGACGACACCTGAGCTGACAACCCCCTTTCTACACCACACCAGTGGGAGAACGTTTGGCCAGACGGATTCAAAGTGCAACACACCTCCTTACACGAGGGTTCTTCGGTGGAATCGATCCTAGACCTTACCACCAGGATACCGCGACCTGACTACATCGAAGATAAATGCCTAGCGCCAGTTTTTAAGTGTCTCAGAATTATAGAATATTCTTCCTATAATTAAATGCATTCAACTATTTTAATTCTTGTGGCTTATTCTGTATGCAAGGCTCTATATCGGTAACCCTTCCCCCCTTTTTATGTATTACAGAACAAAAAAAAATCTGCATTGTTACAAATTTTAAAAAAAAAAAAAAAACTTTTAATGATACCAATTTAACTCCTTAACTGGTTTTTTCCCTTACTTTCTAATAAGATGACACCTTCGATTTTGGGAATATTTTCTTATTTTGATTCAAATGGAAATCCATGGAATACTTGGCTTATCTACGTATTCGAAGTCATTTTACTATTGAATTGTAATTGTTATGAAAATTTATTTTTTGTTTACAAATATCAAAATTCGATAAATAGATGCACGTACGGCGTATGGGCAAACCGGTAAAGGGGTGAATATGCGTGCACATTTTTTGATAATGTTTTGTGCCCAATTTCCAGGGTTACACCGCATTATCACTCTAATATTAAAAATCTTTTTCATTGTTGCATAAAATATTTTACCCTTTGCCCTCGATGGTGCCTCTTGGGCACCATTCAAGACGGGGCATCATTTTGATGTTTCATTTATTTAATTTTCAATTTTGATTATTGAAAATACCTGAAGAATGGTAAAAAGATGGAGAAATTCAATTTTAAACACACCTCTAGTAGCACACAAATATTGCACAATATTGATCAATATCCACAATATTGTTTAATGTTGTGGAACATTGTTTAATATCATATAATATCGCACAATATTGAACAATATTATGCTACACGATGTGATACCTGGGACACAGACATACAAACACACAAATTTGGAGCAATAAACAAGCCCTTGTATATTGAATAATTATGCATCGAATTACTTTTCCGGGGGCAAAGGGTTAAAGGCGTTATTTTCCTTCATTGATAAAAATTAAGGAAAGAAACTGTTTAAATCTATGTAGTTTACAAAACAAATAAAAAAGGGGAATACAATATTATTGCAATATTAATTACAACATTATAAGATGAATGATCTGCGTCTTTATATTTTTGATGTCGTGTGTTTAGTTTCCACTGGAAAGATCCATGTCTATAAAAGTAGAAAATGTAATAATAATAATAATAATGCGAACTTAATATCTGGAAAATTTTAGGGAATCATGGCACCAAATTATATCTGTTGTTGTTACTTATGGCGCTTGCCATATTGGATAGGCCCCCCGCTGATACAGCATCAGATTTAAGCCGAAAGGAGCGTCTCTTGTTTTTGAAGTAGCGCCAACTAGGGCCAAGATTACGACTTAGCTACACACTCACCACATTTGCTCGCACAACCCCTTTTTACAAGAGGGGAGCACATTCACACATCTCACGGATGGCACAAAGAAAAACAGCCATGCCCGAACCGGGACTCTCAGAACACGAGGAAGACGCACTACCTCTGCGCCAGAAAGCTCGCAAAATATATCTAAACAATTTAATAGAAATTAAGTATAACAAATATCCCCGATGAATCAGCTATTTCTCAAAAGCGACTGCTTTAACATAAATGGTGCTTTAAAAAAGTTTTCGAAAACTGGAAACTTAAACTTAAATACACAATATACATCTCCCATTGCAAACCCAACTTTGCTTCCGTTATGAGGAAGTTTCAAAGTTTCCAAAACAAGCAAAACTTACACTTAAAATGCCCAACTTTATACATGGGATACCCATTCATTTTCCAAACCTTCCACTCTTTTCAACAAAGCTGAAACAATTTTTCTTAATCAAACTCTTTACGATAAATACCTCCTTTGAGAGGATTCATACCGTATTTTCGTGCTGATCCCTTCAAAAGATAATCTCTCCGTGAAATAAAGCAAAATTTTAGTCCCACAGGGTCACAACTCTGACACGAGCATACCGAGTTTTGGTGCCACATGTCTCGCATGCGTATTAGTCCCCCGCTGTACTGAAAAGCACCATATTTTTAACGACTCTTAACTAAGCTGAAAGTCACGAGAAAAAAACTGCTGTTGACAGCAGGGCGTCCCCATTTCTTTTGCCCTTGTTGTCATTTTGCTCAGCTGGGTTAGCTATAAACACCGTGGGGCGCGAATGCGATATCTTCATCCTCTAACGACTTTCATCCTCCATCTTCTGGTGAATTCCCCAAACCACAAATACAATTGCGTGGGACAGTTCGAGCTTGTTTAGTGCCCCCTACAATTAACTGCGTTGTTTTCTGGATGAAAGGGTTGTTGTTTTTGGTTATTTAGGGATTTTCCTGTCTTTAATGAATCACTGAATTTGCTAAAGAGGAAATGAATGAAAAGTGTTGAATTTAAATATTTCGCTAATTATCGGATTATGTTTCATTGAACGAGGTTGTACCACTTGAAAATGCTATCTTTGTTGTGGTTGCTTATGTTGTATAATAAGTTGAGGAATCGGTATCTAGAGATTGTCTTTAAGGCAAATACTTTATATGATTCTTGGAATTCTGGTAATCTTGTTTTTAAAAATTATCGATATAGGTAACGAAGAAAATATATTTATATCTGCATGCGTGTATTTCTAACTTTAAAGAATCTTTCTAAAACAGCCAATTGTTTTTTTAAAAGAAAAAATTACAAAAACTTCCGCTCATCTTTTATCATGTGAGAACATGATGTTGTTGTGGTTGGGAGATTTTTGGTAAAGAAGAAATATTCGATTTTTCATTGGTAGATAGTGAGTCACCTGACCAATGACATTTGAGGTTTGTTTTGCCAGTATTGTTTGAGATATTTAATTAAATTTATTATCAATTGCTTTTATTAAAATATTATTAAAAGTTAAAAGCAAACGATTTTTTCTTTGACAAACCTATTTTTTATTAATTTAATTTTTTTTAATTATTATTATTATTATTATTATTATTATTATTTATATAATGGCTGATGTTCAATTGTAAACCTTTTGGAATCTGGCAATGCTTGTTTAAACTACTTAATGACTTAAATTAATTAAAACAAATAATGACTTAAAAAATAATAATGTTCCCACATGATACCTTGAAATTTGATGTTATAGATTTCATTTTTTCGCTTTGAATTAAAATTATTTATTTTTAGTTGTAAACTTAAAAAAAATGATAAAATAGCCAAAAGCACTCAAAATTTCCTTTATCGATAAAACTGAATTTCTTTGAGCTAAGAATTCTTTATGTGTGTTTTAATTTAAATTAAATCAAAAATTCTGTTTATTTTGAGCTTATTATTTTAATTTTGTTGAATTAGTAAAGACTAATTTAAATAGCTTGAATATTTTTATGAAATAAGTTCAATTAAACTTTCTGAAACAAATCAATGAACAGAAATTTTTATTCATCACTTTTGAGGAACAAAACTTTACTTCAGAGTTCAGCACTCATTAATTATATAGTGCAAAGAATATTTCTATGGTCCAAAAATTATTTATCTCTCATCTTTCTGTTTCATAAGACATCGTCGATGGAATAATAAATTTATTTTTAGAGTTCAACTTCCTACCAGATTGAACAAAATGAACAAGACCCTTTATTTTATATATTTACAGGATAATTCCGTTTGATGAAATACTTTTTTAAAAATTACAGCAGAGTTAAGATTTTGAAGAAAAAAAAA
>JAOUZG010007398.1:2472206-2486518 GCA_026289955.1 Argiope argentata | reverse complement strand
CAGTATATTAAGTATCAGCATATTGAGTGTCAGTTTATTGAGTATCAGCATATTGAGTATATTGAATGTCAGTTTATTGAGTATTATTGAGCTGAGATTCCGGCTTCACAATTCTAAAGATTGAAAAACCAAGTTGAAATTTGAGTTAATTCTTTTTCTTTTTTAGTGTGTGATAGCTTATTGTTAAAACCTTGTTTTTTAATCCTGTGAGAACATATTTTTATTTACATTATGGGTTTTTGAATAATTGAAGGCGAGAAATAGCGTAGGCAGTGCATAAAGCATAAATGAAAATGTTCATCATCATCTTTTAATCATAATCTTTAAAGCATAAATGACAATGTTCATCATCTTCTTTTAATAAAAAATAATCTTTTAATCATAATCTTTAAAGCATAAATGACAATGTTCATCATCTTCTTTTAATCATAAATAATCTTTTAATCATAATCTTTAAAGCATAAGTGATAATGTTCATCATCATCATATAATTTTTCACCTATTTTTATCAATATTGAATTATTATTATGTATGCTTCTTTGAAAGCAGATGTGTTTTTAAAAATTTAACCTGCTTTAACCAATATTGCTTTATTATTAAGTATGCTTCTTTGAAAGCAGATGTGTTTTTAAAAAGTTAACCCGCTTTTACCAGTATTGCTTTATTATTAAGTATGCGTCGGACAGCAGATGCGTTTTTAAAAGGCTGAAAGAACTACGACACCATAGCTGTTATTTCATCTCAAATTCGATTCCCAATTTTCATTTCAAAGTCTTGTTTCCCAGCTAGAAAAGTTTTAAAAAATAAAAATTTTAAAAATTTCATATTTTTAAAAATGATATAAAATAATATTTTACAATAAATTTTATCCGTAACGATCAAGTAAGCTTTCTTACACGCTATTTTTATTGACAGTGAAACAAGCTTTGCAAGAAATGAATGCACCTCAATCCGTGCCTCCTTAATTCCTGATTCCCAACAAGAATGAAATCTTTACTCTTTTATAATCCAGTATCAGTATGAAACATTTCTCACAACGCTTAATACACAATTTTTCTGTCAGTTTTCCATGCTCTAATTTAATTTTTTTACGATTAATAATATTTACATGAATAACGGGGAAAAAATTCGTAAATAATTGATGCAAATTTTAAAAAATTATGCTTTGAATTTTAGAAATAATATTTTTCTGAAACGTAGGTAGTTATAATAGACTGCTTTCGTTAACCACAATCTGTACCTCTTAAATTCCTGATTCCCAACAAGAATGAAATCTTTACTCTTTTATAATCCAGTATCAGTATAAAACATTTCTCACAACGCTTAATACACGATTTCTCTAAATCAGTTTCCTTATAGTTTGCTCTATTTTAAATTTTTAAAGCTTAATAATATTTGTATGAAGAACGGGGAAAAAGAGTTCATCAATAATTAATACAAATTTTAAAATATTATGCTTTGAATTTTGGAAATAATATTTTTCAAAAAGGTAGGAATTTATAATGGACTGATTCCGTTAACCGAAATCTGTACCTCTTTAATTCCTGATTCCCAATAAGATTGAATTTTTTTTTTATGATTCACTGTCAGTATGAAACATTTCTCACAATACTTAATATACATTCTGTCTCAATACAGTTTCCTTATACTACGTTCTTTTTTTTGTTGTTGTTGTTACTAATGGCACTTGCTATGGACAAGCGCGCAGACGGCCGCCAGCAATTTTAAGCCGAATGAGTGTCTCTTGTTTTTGAAATAGGGCCAAGAGTACGACTTAGCTACACACTCATCACATTCGCCTGCACAGCTCCTTTTAACAAGGGGGGGGACATTCATGCACCTTACAGATATGCTGATATATTACCCAGAAGAACAACCATGTCCTAACCGGGACTTGAACCCAGGACACATCGATTACGAGGAAGACCTCAGTGCCAGGACGCGGGCACGTTCTGTTTTAAAATCTTTTTTTAATTAATAATATTTACATGAAGAATGGAATAAAAAGAATTCGTAAATAATTAATACAACTTTAAAAATCGATGGAAAAAATATTATGAATGAAATTTTGGAAATAGCCTCCTTCCATTAACCAGTTCTGTTGAAATGACGAGTATAAATCGCCATTTGTTTTTCATATCATTTAGAACAATGGCGAGTATACTCATCATACGATTGAAGCTACTGTTGAATATGACAGTAAATTTCTAGAATACTAAGCCTTAAGCATTTTTTTGTACTTACTTTGATATCATAGATCTTTATTATATATAGTTTACAGTTAGATTATCTCAGAACAAATTACGGCCAAACTGTTGTTAGTCAGTGGAATTAATTCTTATAAACTTTTTTGTAAACATAGGTTTTAGCAAAGAAAAAACTTTATAAAATAAACACCATAAGAAATAAGATTAGTGTAGACCAGGGGTTCTCAAATGGTGGGTCGTAACCCCCAGGGGGGTCGCGAGATCAAAGTACAAAGATTGTCACTAATTATAGTAAGAGCTCATTCCAACTGACATTCTCTGTACCCCAAGCAGTGTTATAACAATCCTGTATTATAACGCCTTATGAAGACAAAAACAGACAATAACTACCAAAACTATGAAAATATTAAAACCCAAAACTCCAAAAACTATAACAGGTTTCATTTATGACAGAAAAAGCTGAAATACATTACACCAAATGTTTAAATATTCAGAGGAGAAAAATTGAAACCTTCAAAAAGTTTCGAACAGCCAACACTGCTAATCACAGTACAAGGAATGTTACTAATCATAGTAAGAGCTCATTCCAAATGACATTCTCTGTTCCCCAAGCAGTGTTATAACCCTCCTGTATAATAACGTCTAGTGGACAAAAACAGCCAATAACTACCCAAAACTATTACAGGTTTAATTTAAGACAGAAAAAGCTGAAATACACTACACCAAATGTTTAAACATTTGAGAGGAGAAAAATTGAAACTAGCAAAAAGTTTCAAACAACAAACACTGTTAATCACAGTACAAGGAATCATACTAATCAAAGTAAGAGTTCCTTCCAACTGACATTCTCAATCTTCCAAGCAGTGTTATAACTCTCCTGTATAATAACGTCTAGTGGGCAAAAACAGTCAATAACTACCCAAAACTATCACAGGTTTAATTTAAGACAGAAAAAGTTTAAAATACACTACACCAAATATTTAAACATTGATAGGAGAAAAATTGAAACCAACAAAAAGTTTCAAATAGCAGACACTGCTAATCACAGTACAAGGAATGTTACTAATCATAGTCAGAGCTCATTCCAACTGACATTCTCTGTTCCCCAAGCTTTTCATCCAAATAAAAAATACAGAAGAAACTTCGTTCGGAGTCAGGTACCAAACTAATGAGCAATTTTCATACCATTCGACGCCAGAGCTAGTTCACATCATATAAAATATGCATGCCGGACTGATGTTTTCAAAATCCGGCCCTAATCCAGTCCAGTCATAAAGATTTGGTATTCCTCTGGGGACAGGAGCTCACACCAGACTTTGTTTTGTCAAATACTCTCCAACTAATGCCTTCCACCGTTCTCAGCCGTGCAATTAGCATGAGACCCCCTAGAGGTGTATACCCAGAATCACTCCCTGGTCGAACATCTTTGTAGCGTTTCCTTGAAGTCAAGCCCAGGGGGCAACTAAGGAGTTAACAGCAAACCGTGTACCCCAACTCGTGGCCGAATGGTACGCCAGGGAAATAGCAGGGAATCTTTTCTCTACCAATTTTTTTTTTCTTTGCTTCCAAGGCCTCCTTTTCTTCTCCGGTGGGGGTGGCCAATGACAAGGAAGCAACCGTAAATTTTACGATCACTTTTCGCATAAAGAGGTTTAAGAGGATTTGCAAAAATTTGAGACAGAGAAGGAGGTAGGGAAGTTCGTTACGTCTCGGTTATTTGTTTTTAGCAACTTCCCCTGGCGAAAACGTTCTCTCTCTCTAGTTCCGAAGATGTAAATGGGAGTTTTCTGGATGCTCGTGGTATTAAAGATGCAAGAAGAAGGTCTTGTTTGTTGTAGGAGGAATTTTAATGGCATGGATACCTTTGCCTGGTGGGACGCTGGGGAGATTGGACGAAGAAAATGAAGGAGAGGATATGTGTAAATATGTAATTGTGTTTCGTGAAAAATGGATTTTTTTTCACCGAGGGTACTAAAGTGACAATGTCATATAACGTTCCCTTTCTGGTTAAAGAATTACCAATGTTTATTTAAATGAGATGCACAAATCATCAATACAAGAAATTTATCGCAGTAACTTTTTAAAGCTCCTTTCAAAACTGAAAAATTGTTTATGCAGACTTGGTGTTAGCCATACAAATTATTCATATTTTGCACTATTATACAATTAAAAATGTGAGTATAGCAGGGTAATAAACAAGCAATATATAAAAAAAATTACAATCAATTCTTACTTTGGATATTAGGAAAAATTCTATTTTAGTAACTTTTAATTAAATAATAAAAATTTTTGTCCCCGTGTTCCGCTTTAAAACGAAAGGAGGGGTGCAATAGCTTCAGAGGGTATGGAGCCTAGAGCACCTGAATAGCTATCACCTTTGAGTCAGTACCTTTAGTGATACAACTCCTGACATGGAGAAATTTGTGACCAGGTTCGAATTCGCAACACAAGTGATGCGAGTCCAAAACCCAGGCAACAAGGCTATCCCGTCCTAACAATTACAACTACTATAAAGAACTACTATAAACGCAAGAAAGTTAGTTTTTATTTAATTAATAAAAAATAAAGGAATTAATATTTGAAAAAACTGTATTAACATCAAATGTCATCCACTACAAGTTTAAAAAAGTTACTTGAACTTGAGTGGATGAATAAAAAGTATTTTATTAACGATTGAAAATGTGAACAAGATTTTATATATATATATATATATATATATATATATATATATATATATATATATAAAGAGTGTGAGCTAATAGTAGGAATCAAAAAATTGCACGAACTTAACCTTTCCCCTACATATTCAGGGGGGGGGTACTTTTCTTTGTAGAAAAATAATCCTACTGATAAAGCAGTTCTTGTCAATGTGAGCACGCACGTATTGAGCAAGTCATAGAAAGAGGAATCAGTATTTCTTTTCATGTACTCTAAAAGAATATTTTGTTACACTTATGTGACGATTATTTTAAATGAGTTTCAAGAAATCACAAAGAATATTTCTTTTTTTTCTTCTATGCTACGAACACAATTAAAGAATGATGGACATCTACAATCAACTCATGTATATGGAACTCATGTAAATCAATCGCTCATGTATATGGAAATGAAATACTTCGAATATCCTTCCCATAAACTTGGGATAAAAATTATTCCTTGAAATAAAAGTTTCCCTTAAAAATATTCCAATAAAATTTCAAAAAGCATTTCTCTTTTTTTATTACTTTATTATCGTTTGTCTTTATCGTTACAACTCAATAAAAAATTGTTGAATGCATCAAAATCAATGTTTCACTCAATATATGGAATTAAAAGACATCGAATCGTCTTCCCATAAACTTGGGGATAAACTAATGCTATAAAATATTATCATGAAATTGCAAAGAGATTTTTTTTTCCTTCTTTATTATACTTCTTTGTTTTTACGACCACAATTAAAGAATGACGAAAACTCCAAAATCAACGTTTCACTCGTGTATATGGAATTGGAAGACCTCGAATCTTTCATAAACTTTGGATGAAAAATAACTCCCATTAAAAAAATCTCATTTCTTTTTACCCACTTTGTTAATCATTTTGATTACATTAAAAATTGAAGCATACTCGAAAATCAACATCTCATTTATATATATATAGAATTAAGATACCACAAATCTTTTTACCCATAAACTACCCAAAAAAATTAGTCTAAAAAAACTCCCATGGAATTACAAACAATATTTTTTGCTTTATTTTATTCTATTTTTTATGGTTGGCAACATAATTGAAGAATGATAAGTACTCCAAAATCAACATCTCACTCATATATATATATAGAACTGAAAAATCATCTCCTCATTAATTTGGGTTAAAAATTATTTCCATGAAAACAAATTATTCCCATAAAAATTACTCATTCTTTTTTCTTGATTTGTTGTACATTTTTTTATCGTATGACCACAATTTAAAATTGATGTACATACTAAAATCCACATCGTATTCATACATATAGAATTATATCTCAAATCTTCTTCCCATAAACTTGGAATAAATATTATTCCTTAAAAAAATTATTCACAAAAAATTTCCTTGAAATTACAAATAGATTTTTTTCCTATTTTATTATACTTTTTTATTATTCCGAAAGAATGGTAAATACTCCAAACTCAACATCTGATTCATCTCTACAGAACTGAAGTACCTGGAATAAAAAATTTCCATGAAATTGCAAACAGTGTTTTTTTCTTTTTTCCCACTTTATTATATTTCTTTAAAATTATGACTACTATTAAACAATGTTGATAACTCCAAAATCAACATCTCATTCATATATATATATATATATATAATCGAAAAATTTTGATTGTTTTTACCAAAAACTTGAGATAAAAATTATTAATTTAAAAATGACATCTATATTGACTATTAATAACACATGGCGAGCGGCACAAAAACTTGCCAAAGAGGGCGCTGTTTGGCGAGGACCTTCACGCCAGCCGGGTTTGTTTGGCGAAAGGAATCGTCTGGTAGCCACTGGATCCTTCATGAAGCGGCGAGCTGCTTCTCGTGCTTTTGGGCGCGCGCTCAGTCGGCTATGTAAGGGACGGGTTGCTGTAACCTGGCGGTTAGTTAGAGAGTTAGAGTTTTTCTCCTCTCTAAGGAGAAGCTTGTCGATGGACTAGCGGATTACTTTTCTCGCTTGTTATTAATGAGCTATGTTTACGTTTGCAGTTCTATACGATAGCTGTTTTGCCGTCTGTGTTTATTGTGCGTAAGGCTTGCATTTACGCTGTAAGTGACTGTTGACTGCTGGATTGTTTTTATCTGAAGTTTTACTTTATCAAGTCATCCTGTAAATAGCTGTAAATAAATTTGTTTGTGCTGTCCTCAGGTAAAGTCCATTCAATCCGAGCCCGCTACGCTAGAAACGTAACAATATATTTTTGTAAAATCTATGCCGATGTGAAAACCCCCTACTTATGAAGTTCCTTTTTAAGAAATACATAAGTTTGTTACATATTAAAATTACTTTACGTATAAATATATATAAACTTAGATTAGCATAGTTCATTTAAAACAAACCATCTACAGCAACCAATTTTTTGCGTAGTATATAGTCTTTCCTGGCTGTTAAATTCTTATTACGGAAAGCAATACTCTTCTGAATTCCTTTTTTAATTTTTTGATAAGTAAGAGAAAGAGAAATATTCCAAATGGATGTTAAATAAATGACCCCCCTCTTCCTGAGCAAGGCAACAAAACTGTCGAAGACTACAGACTACATCTTACATGTAATCCCCAAAATCCTACTGTATTTCTGACCTATATCGAAATCTCAATTACGGTCAAGTTTAATTTAGTTTAATAAAATTGTATCCCTATTTCAGAACCGTGAACCGTGGTCAAATGAGGAGGACATTTTGGTTCGTCCTCACTTTCTTCTAACTTCCGAACTTCGCAAGTTTGAGGAGATTTAAGAAATAACTTATACACCAAGTATTTCCTGCGCAAATGAGCCTCAGAAATGAGTCTCTAATCCACAATTTATTTTTTGCCCCCAAAAAGAGATTCTATTAAGATAATCGTAGTCTTCTCTTTCGCTAAGAGAGAAGACCACTATAATTGAAAGAAAACTTAGTAATACGATTTGTGTAGAAATCCCCAGAACAAGTTGATATACCCATTATTGGCAGCTTTTCTATCTCTGCAGAGCTGTAGCATTCCTTGAAATTATTTTTAAAAGTTAAATATTTTTCCCAATAATTTATTTTTAACTTTTTCACTCTGAGATTTCTATGCTTTTTTCAAAAATCTGACAAGCCGCTCAATATATGGAAAATCACTAAGTACTAAACTGATCTGTTAATTTGAAGAAAAGTATTCTTCCTTTGAGTTTAGAGATGCTGGTACTACAGTTGGAGCATATTCGGTTTTCAGTGCTGATCATTTTTTGGTTATCCCCATCCAAAATTCGCCTATATTCTCTCGAGGTTTTTTTTTCTGTCCCTCTCTCTCACACATTGGTTTAGAGTTTCGGCTTACTTTAAAAGAAATACTTCTGATTCATAAAATATTAATTTTCTATACTTGGTGATAATTTTCTGAAAAGTTATTCTGACAAACTTCTTGATAAGATTACAAGATTATTAAAAACACGATGCAAAAACGACTTTTTGGTGAATAGACAACTACTATTGATTATTAAAAAGACTATGTAAAATCAATGAACGCTACGGATAATTTATTACACATCTTTGCTCGTTTTTGGAGGAAAATTATTGCGCTGATTGGGCGAATCGGAAGTGCGTATGTGGAGAAAGGATCCGACAATTTTATCTTTTGAATCTTGCTTCAACATTCACACAATTTTCTATTGTCAATAGTAAGCATACAAAAGAAGTCCAAAAATATCACAAGATGCAATTTGTCAACATGCATAAAGTGTTGAAAATCCTATTAAAAACCTCTTTGGCAGTGTAAAGTTGCGTTACACGATAGAACTACACGTTAACGCAAGATTTGAATGAAATAAAAAAAAATTATTGTTATATTTTTAAGAATTGTAAGGTCACAGAATCGGATTATGTACTTAATAACACTTAGGACAAAAGGTCTCCATGAGTTAGCTAACACATATACAAACTTTGGCTGAAATTTTTCATGCTCATTTTGCATAAATATGACTGAATTTCTTTGATGCAGCTTTGAATTTCCTCCTTCAATGCACACAAGCTTGTTGGCCTACAGCTTTGCCATAAATTAACCCCATAAAAAGAAATCTAATAGTGTTAAACCACGCGATCCAGAGGGACGAGTTTGAAATTTTCGTACTGTGGTTTCCAGAATTTATTCTTTTACCAGTTACTCCATTTTTACTTAAACTATCAAATATCAAATGTTTTTAAAATAATTTTGTGGTTGCCAACACTTTACTGCAAAAATGGTAACAAATTTAAATCTTATGTTAATTTTAGAACACTCTTTGTAAGTAGTTATAGCCGTTATTTAATACCACGAGAAGTGTAATAAGCAACATATATGGATTTGAATTTATATTCACACCAGCGGGTGACCGAGCTCCTCTCGGAGAAAACAGGTATCGAAGCTAACTCGAATATTTAAATTTTCAATTGTGATTTATCAAAACAATACATGCCGTATTTAGTAAAAATATCAAAGTTATCCTTATTTTTTTTCTGATGAATGTTGAAATGTCGGAAATGTGGGGCGATTTTCGACTTGGCAACCATTCCTCGTATTATAGTATAAGATAAAATTAAAACTTAAGCTCCATGCATGCGTTACGAGTAAAAGGGAAAAAAATATCTTATTAATATGTTGCCATCAGATTGACAAAAACTCAAATTTAAAAAATGAATTATTATTGCGCATTAAACATATAAAAATGCAATTTTCATCACGTGTCTGCATGAAATGAAAAAATATATATATGAATATTGATATAGATGGCAGCACGTTACACTTGAAAATTTAAGTAGCCATTATGGCGAACTAAAAAAGTTTGAAAATATCCTATCTGTAACTCCGAACTGCTCAACCGTAGCGCTTCAAAACCGGAGCCAATTGATTCCACGTGGCCAAAAACCCCAGACCCCCAAGTTTACCGGAGTTTAATTATTCTGGGGCGATTTTCGACTTGACAACCATTCCTCGTATTATAGTATAAGATATATTAATATTTTATAGCCGTATATGGGTAAAGTATTTGTTTTAAAAAGCAATATTCTGACAGATATTTTTTGTAGCACTTCCAACTTCTAAGCTGCCGATTCTCCATTGAATATACCTTCGTCATATAGAGATTCATTTTATTTCATTCGAAAAAATTTAAATATCAAACTTTTTTTTCCATTAAATCAGCATTTCAAATCCTAGACTAGATCTATTTTAAGAATTATTTCTGCCAGGGATCATAGTACAAAATTATGTGCTATGGTCTGAATTATGATATTATTATTTCCCATGATTCAACATAATTTCAAAATAGATTTCTCATTTAAAATATCAATGCATTAACTTTTATTATATCTAAAGAAATGTATAATGAAGAGAACAACATGTCTTTTAAAGAAAAAAAAGGAATATATAATAGTTTTATTATAAATTTAAGTCTCTAATGAATTTTTTTTAATTAAAAAGTTTAACGTACCAATTATGGAATCCGATCGTTAAATAAATAGAACTTGGAAAAGAATCACAACTTTTTACACATCACAATCAATCCACACATCATCTTTATCTCTAGCGAGAGAACAATAATCTAAAGTTTAAATTGTCAGAACAACACAGAAATTGAATTCTAAAGACCATGAATAGGTCGTAGTTATTTGATTGGAACATTTCCTCAGATCTCATTGAAATTTTAATTGAATCCAGGTTATCAAAAGCCCTTTGAAATGCTAAATTCTCTCATGCAGAGCTTTTCCTCGCAAACAAAACATTCCAATACATCGATGTCTTTTATCCTATTCAAACCATACTCTAAATGAATTTCACCTATCCCCCCCTACACGCACACACGCCCCATACCAACCACCTCACCTTCCTCTCTAGTCCCGGCAACCTGGAAACTTCTTTTCCGAATTCCAATAAGCACCCCCCCCCCTCTCCAATCCTCAGCCCTTTGAGTCGATAAGTTCGGCAAAGAACAAATTGAGATTGCGCAAGGCTAACAACAGCAACCCCCGACGCATGATGCACGTAAATACACCTAGGTTCTACTTGCCCACCCCCGCAAGTCCAATCTGAAATGACTGTGGGGGGCAAGTGGCTCGTGTCTTGGTGTCCTTCCCATGGGTACATTCTGTTTAATAAGGGTTGTTCCCCGTGGAGCATACTCTTCCCTGGGAGAACCACCCCTAATGGCTAGAAGCAGGTGAAAGGAAAAACAAGTAATTACTGGATGTCCCTGGAGACTTTCTTTTTCCTTTTTATTGAAAGATTTTTTTTTAGAAAGGAATTACCATGCGCCAACCACGTATGGAAATCGATCGAGGTCTCCAGAAAGAATAAAAAATAAAGAAATGCAAGGTAAGGTAGATATGGGTGAAATGAATGGTTAATTACTTTGAGGATTAGAATTGATTGGGATGGATGGTGCCTCATTTTCTGAAAGAAATTTGGTGTGGAGGATGGAATGGTTGGATTGTGAGGGATCATTTTGGTATGATAGATGGCAACATTGGGAAATATGATCGACAGTCAGCATTCAATGGTATTTGGATACCAATGGTAATTGGTGTTGGGTATCAATGGTAATTGGTTCGGTATCAATGGTAATTGGTTTTTACTCAAATGACTCATTTATGGATTAGGGATTGTAACTGCTGTATAGAAGTTTTGGAGCACAGCACTTTAAGGACAATATAATAAATAAGAGATTAAAATGAAATCTCTTATGCATATTTTGATGTATCATGTCAAAACATAATTTCTTGAATGGCTGCACCACGGGTTCGGGCAAGTAAAATTACGTTTTTTTTTTCTTTTTCATTTTAATTGTTTCATTGAATTGGTCACTTTAGTATTGAAAACGATCCAAAAAACTTTGTCCCGCATTTATTTTTTAAAAAAAATATCACATTTCCTATTTATTTCATTTCATATAATCGCGTGCTTAAAAGCTGACTTACTGGCACAGAGGTAGCGCGTCTTCCTCGTGTTCTGGAAGTCCCGGGCTCGAGTCCCGGTTCGGGCATGGTTGTTTTTCTGTATGCTATCTGTGAGATGTGTGAATGTGCCCCCCTGTAAAAAGGGGTTATGCAAGCAAATGTGGTGAGTGTGTAGCAAAGTCGTACTCTTGGCCCTAGTTGGCGCTACTTCAAAAACAAGAGACGCTTCATTCGGCTTAAATCTGCTGCTGGGATCAGCAGCGGGCTTGTCCATGACAGGTTCCATTTGACACAACAACAACGTGCTTAAAATGGCATTTTTTCTATGTTTTATTTGCTGTTGTCATTGACTTTTTTTAATTGCTGGAAAATTCTTAGCTGCTATCACATTACAAATTTCAGTGAAGAATATATTTTTCATCCATTAATTTTGTTACCTTTATTTAACAGTCATGTGTATAAGATTTAAATTTTCCTACTCAGCCTAAAAAAATAACACAAAAAAATTCCTTGAAACATTAGTGACATACAAGTTTAAAATCCTATCTTATAGTTGGTAATATTTTAACTAAAATATCTGATAAAAATTTGAACTAGTCATGTAAAAATTTCTCAAATCTATTAAATCAACAGATACAGATACATAAAGATATCAAATCAACAGATACAGATACATTTGCTTACAGATAGGAAAATAAGTTAGATAGTTAATATTTTAAGGCTTAAATTGGATCATCCGAATAGACAATTTTTATTTTAATCCTATGCTTAAAAAACGTTGGATTAGAATTTTTTTTCTGTTGTGAATAGGGAATAAATATATTTTAGCATAAAACAATTTTTAAAGCAAGTAATATAAAAAAAGAAAAGAAAAATTACAGTCAATTCCTACTATTGAAAGATGTTAGGTCAACAAAGAAAATTTTAATTTTAATTCCTTTTTATTAAATAACTACGATTAATATAAATCATTTATCAAAAAAAGTAGTGATTTTTGCAGGAATTAAACTCGCCTTCATCTTCTTCACCGTCACGTGAAAAATACTGAAATCTTTTCATGCTATCGATTGACCCACCACCTGCTAATTCCGAATTTTCATTACAAACTGCTAAAACTATATTTAAAGTGTTATAAAATTAATCCTTGAATTAATATTTGAAAAAAAAAAACTGTGTTAGAGTCAAGTGTCATCCACTACAAGTTTTACAAAATGTATTTGGACATGAGTGGATGAATAAAAAGTATTTTATTAACGATTGAAAATTTGAACAAGGTGCGTGTGCGTGCGTGCGTGCGTGCGTGTGTAAACTACTAGTAGGAATTGAAAATAGTTAAGAGAAACTGTTATTCGAATCGAAAAGAAATGAAACATTGAATAACAATCTACCAGAGCAGACAGTAAGCGAATTCGGGTGAACAACTCCAGTTGAAGCCTACTCCTGGGAGACCCCACGTCAAAGTGTAATCCCATTCCATTTCAATGTTGTAACTAGACTGGGTAGACAGGAAGTGGTCTATGAATTGTTACAAAGGGCTCAAAATTATTACAAAGGTGACTTTTTTTCTTCTTCCCATTTTATGAAGTTTTAAGAATATATATTTTTTAAATCTAAAGTTAATTAAATCGAAGTGTAACTATTGTAATGTTTATTTTACAGACAGATCTTGAAAAGTTTTAAGATCACCTGTCTAAATGATTCGATCTTTTTTGTACTATTGATAGAAAAAAGACAAAATTTTGTGCACACAAATTATTTTAAAAAAGGATTAAGTCTTATTTTTAAAAGCAATAAAAATAAATATGTAAAGAAAAACTCATCAACCCACATTTCTTATCTTTCTTCTATTCAAGTTTTTGGTTTTATTTGGAAAAATATCAAAAGTAGAAAGAGTTTATAACTATATTTCTTCCAAATGGGCTCAGTGCCTCTTAAAACTGATCCAGCACTCAAAGAAACAATTATAACACGTGACTATCGCATATAAACTTTAAAGAAGGGTATATGATAGATAAGTTTGCCTGGAAATAAGAAAAAATAACCATATTTCTTCGAAATGGACCCAGGGGCTCTTAATGTTGATCCAGCGCTCAAACAAACAAATAACGCATGACTATCGCATATAAACTTTAAGGAAGGGCATATTATATATAAGTTTACCTGAAAATTCGAGAGAATAACTATATTTCTTCCAAATGGACCCAGTGCCTCTTAAAGTTTATCCAGCACTCAAACAAACAATTAACACATGACTATCGTATATAAACTTTAAGGAAGGGTTTATGATATATAAGTTTTCCTGGAAATCAGAGAGAATACCTATATTTCTTCCAAGGTGGCCCAGTGCCTATTAAAGTTGATCCAGTACTCAAACCAACAACATGAATATTTCATATAAACTTTAAAATGTAACACGTTTGTAAAAAGTAAGAAAATATGGGTTGTATTTTTTTGTATTTTTATGGGTTGTATTGAAAATTTGTAGGATTGGTTG
>JAOUZG010007398.1:2441401-2468829 GCA_026289955.1 Argiope argentata | reverse complement strand
TTGTACGATAACATTAGTATTGTAATTATAACAGTGTTCAGAATAATATGGGATATGCATTTTAGTTTTGATGGTTGCGTTACTAGATTGTCAAACATTATTCATTCTGAAATAGGAGTTTTTCACTTTTTCCGTAGACGTTTATTCGTTATCTGACATAGTTTTACAAATATAACTGTTTAGTTCCAAAGTCTAACATTCTTTTATTAATCTTAAAAGCAGTAACCTTTTATTATAGACAGCCATTACGTCCACTGTTACATTTTTTCTAGTGGAGATATAAATTTCCTACATAAAGAAGAAAAAAACCTATATGGTAAATTAAGCCAACGAGAGGGCACTCAGCGTTCTTCCGGTGATGGCCAGAGGTCAGAAGACAGAGTTCAAAGTTCACGAAAGAGAGAGGAGAGACTGATGTTGGCCGAGAATCCTTAATCCAGGGTTTTCATTTCCATCTTTTTTATTTGCTGGACGAGGACACAGGCACAGATAATTATATACAAATATTTACATAAATCATTTTAGTTGTACAAATCCTTTCTATCGCATACAGCCATGAGAATGGTGCGACTGGAAATCGAAAAGACATTATTAGAATTCCTGGCCTCACCATAACATGATATAAAGCGCGCATTGGTGACATCAAAGAAAAATCCCATGATCCCAGAGCAACAGATGTATTCGATTCGAGCAAATGTATTTCGATTTCGATTCGGTTTAGCTATGACTGGATTCGGAGTAAGAAGGGATCGAAAGATGGTTGTATGCGATGGAAATGATTCGTACAACTAAAATAAATTATATAAGTATTTGTATATAATTATCTATGCCTGTGTCCTCGTCCATCAAATAAAAAAGGTGAAAATGAGAACCCTGGACTAATTCTTTCGATGTTGTCATCTAATTCATGTTGGAATACCTCGAATCTATCTCATCTAGAAGTTCCCGGAACGACAAGGTAAGAGTAAATTTTTTCTTACATTTAGATATTTGAATCTGGGGCCTAGAAATCCCAAAAGACACGATCCTCTGAAAAAGGCCTAAACCCGAATTCATGCGTTGAAGAATTCATCAGAAAATGCCTAATTTACCACACATAAGTGGAAAGGATCTTTTGAACAACATCAACCGCCCATCTTCGTGCTATATAAATTCCTTCTCAATCATTGAATTCTCACTTGCAAAATTCCTCATAATCACTCTTTGTTAATCAAGAGTCCCCCTTGTGAAAATGAACCAAAATTATAACTTAAAAAGTCCCTCAAAAGTGCAGATCTCATAATGGAAATCAAGACCTCAGCACCCAGATGGACACTACGCATTTCTGACTCTATAGTGATTGTTTATTTGCGATATATATGTCCACAATTTAACTTGTCAGTTATCCCCCCCCCTTTTCAGTTGGTAATATATTTCCCCTGTAAGCTCAACCCATAATCACCATTTGTTTCAGTATTCTTGTCCCCTCTATCCAGTTATAACTTCAGAAGAAATTGAAAAGATTCGTGTAAGATTCGACACCGATGGCATTCTCTTCGGAAATCCTTGAATGCTGTATCGTCTTTTTTTCCCTTTAACAAATTTTTTTTTCTTCTCTTTCTCCCATCTTATGTTCATCCAACTGGATAGATAATTTAGCTTATAGGCACCGAGGGCACAGGATGGCGTTATGTTATGTTTTATTAAACAAGAAATAAAACGATTAGGCTAATATAAGTGGATTGATGAAATAAAGCCCATCACACCCATACATATATTTTGTTTAAAGATATGATACAGAATTAGAACCCAATGCTTTAAATAAGTAATTTTTAAAATTCAATAGTGAATCTGTTAATTTCTTAATTTTTATTTTAAATCAGCCCATTTTAAATTCATTCTTAAACGGTTTCTTATTTCTGGAACCAATTTCATTTTTTATTTAACACGTGCTACACGTGATCTATAAAATTGCAAGTTTCAACATTTTCTCATGCTTTAAGTAAAGAAATAAAATTCCTTAAATTTACAACATTCTTTTTAATATATCTAAATTTCTCTTTTCTAAATGTACACGTGTCACAAAAATTTCATGGAAAATTTTTGGAATTTTCTGTTTTTGTGTCGGGATGTAAAAGTATGTCAGTTTCATCATGGCTTCTTGTACATAAAGTGACCCCTCCCCACCTAGTGAAAAGAATTGGAGCTCTAGCTTAAAGGTTTCTTCCATTCGGCCACGTAACATTGCTAAAATATGTTGTATAAATTTATAATACCACTATTTATTTAAAAATTTTGAAATAAATGACATTAAACGGATTAAAGGTCTATTTTCCCCAAAGTCTAATTTTATTCCAGATAAGCTGATATTTGCTCCATCGGGACGGACGTATTGAAAAATCCTTGGAAAATAAAGAGCTTAATGGGTTGCTTCGATAAAAGGTAGCAACAACAGAATATACATATCTTGGAATGAAATAAAGCCTCGATTGAAAAAAAATTCTTTTGGAATTATCCAGCTTTCGTAAAAGATGGGTTTTTACCAACTCCAGAAGATCTTCTGATCTTAATCCCCATTCTTTATGTTGCTGAGTTGAGTACAAGAATATTTAGAATTCTTGATGCACAACAAGATTAAAATTCGGGGAATTTAAATCCCCTTATCAGTCTTTTCGTTGTGTTCACTCTTCAAAAGACAGATTATGGAACACTCACCGGTCATACAGTCGTCGCTGAGATGTTCGAGGTATTCCGAGAGGTTGTCGAAATTCAGTTTGCAAGAGTGGCACGTGTGGGATTGGTCCTCTTCTTCCGCCTCATCATCCAATGAATGCCGGTCTTCAGATACTACAAAAGAGAAAGTTTTTATATTGTAAAATAATTTTCAGAGGTTCAATTTAATGCATTTAAACATCCTTTCTCCCACGAGTTTAATTTACCACATGCGTCTATATTTCCGAAATTTAATCTTTGAAGTAAACAAGGAAAAAGGATTATAATCGTCAAAAATACTCATAGTGACAATTTTATTTAATTCTTCATTTTAGACCCTCTCTTCAAGTATAAATATCTTTAGAATGATGTTTGCTTTCTTCTTAAATTGTCTAGCAAGAACTTAATAATTCAGAAACGGAAAGAACTAAAGACATAGAATTTGGATAAAGTCTTTGTGTGAAAATTATAGAGAGTTGTCAAATTTTTAACGAAACATATTTCCTTGTTACTTCAACCCATACTCACCATTTGTTAAACCCCTTAACCGGTTTGCCCTTACGCCGTACGTGCATCTATTTATCGAATTTTGATAGTTGTAAACAAAAAATAAATCATTCATAACAATTATAATTCAAAAGATAAATTGACTTCGAATACGTAGATAAGCCAAGTATTCCATGGTTTTCCATGTGAATCAAAATAAGAAAATATTCTCAAAATAGAAGGTGTCATCTTATTAGATAGTGAGGAAAATAAACCGGTTAAGGGGTTAAATATTCGTATCCCCTCCATTTAGTTATAACTTCACCCACAAGTGAATAGTCAGGTAGGATTTGACACTTATGGGGTTATTTCTTGAGATCCCTGTATGATTTATCGTCTCTTTCTTTCTTTTATTATTTTTTTCTCTTTTTTTTCTTACCTTCCATTTTGTGCTCGTTCAACTGATTGGATGACTTAGTGTTATAGGCATCGGGAATATTTTTCCGTTAGCCGGGCTGGTTGGTTGGCTGATTTTATTGGCGCAAGAGCCATATTTGGCTATACTGCGCCAAAAATATGATAGATAAACAGAATCATGGTATCATATAAAAGCATATAAAATGTTAAAATATTAAAATAAATGTCCCTTACTTACAGGATTAATAATTTCTTTTAAAATCGTAGAAAATAAGGACTATAAATGTGAAATACTTGATTAACTTTACAGCAAAGATCCGTTAGCCGGGCAATAATGTCGCCAATTGTGACCCAAATGTGAGCCCAGCCGCCAAGTGACAAAATAATCAATGGAATTCTACATTATTTGGCGATTTTTTTGACAAATTTCTTTTGGCGGAATTCTACATTATTTGGGGATTTTTGTTGGCGCTCTGCTGGCGAAAAAGTACCATACAGGGGACACAGAATTGTACTATGTTATGTGCATGGGCTTGCGAACATGCTTGTTTAAAAATCAAGAGCAATCTGGATACAGATACACTCACCTATGGTAAAAATATTTTCCTCTTTCATTGTTTATACGATAGTTGTTATTGCTGAAAAATATTGTCTTTTTAACAATCGTCCTCATCTAATAAATTCCAAGCACCGTATCTGAGTTTATGAAATCTTCTTATTAAAAGAAAAAAAATGAACATTATAATCTACTACTGCTTTTTCCACTTCACCAGCAATGGATATTTATTTAGATTTTTTTATAATAAACAGAAATATCTAGCAAAATGAAGCGCTCAAACTGTATGGTAATTTGCTGAAGAAATAGCTTTGTTTTGCATATATATAAACAATTATAATATTGTCGATGATTAATTTAAAAAAAACAAGTACTATTTTACACTGTGAGTTAGCAGAGTATGATTGTTTTCTAAATACTAAGCAAGCACCGTGTGGGGTGATTTACTTGCACATTCTCATCCTTCATATTTCATTTCAGTTCTTTCTCTATGGTATTCCATGTAACATCGAATCTTTTTATCTAATTCCTATTAATTTTTTATTAAAAAGGCCAGGATAGGCTGGTTGGTTGAGCGTTAGACTCGTACCCCTTAAGTTACGAATTCGACACTCATTGTCCAAAAGATTCCCTGTGTGTGTGGCGGCTGGTGCTCTTTAAATCTGTCGTGGTCTCAAAGCTCTCCATGTCGAGAGTAATACCACTGGGAATACTGAGTCAGAGGTGATCATTCTCTGATCCAGATCTAAATTACGATATGTAGATGAATGAATGAATATGCATGGATGAAGTCCCCCAAAATGGTTATGGCGTGTGTGTGTGTAGCTAAGTCGTACTCGTCCTCTAGATGGCGCTACTTGTAAAACAAGAGACGCATATATCAGGCTTAAAATCTGCTGATGTATCAGCGGGGCTTGCCCGTGGCAAGTGCCATAAGTAACAACACAATAATTTTTTATTGAACATTTAGAAATACACGTTCATTACTAAGTATCACCCGGGGCTTACAGAAGTAGAGACATCACTGACAAAACGCATCATATTTGCTTGCACAACCCCTTTCTATATGGGGGCACTTTCAAACATATCACAGGTAGATCAAATAAAGAACAACCATGCCCAAACCGGGACTCGAACACAGGACCGCGCTACCCCAGCGCCAGGATGTCGGCAATTCTTATTGATAAGAGTTCATAATTTTTAATGTCCAATTTCTGCGATCTTCTGGGTTATTCGCGTTGCTTTTTATCTATGAAAATTGTGGCTTAAGAAACTTGGTACTTAAGTATTATACCGTCCAGCTTTATCGCCAAATTAGTAGTAATCGCCAATGAGTTACTAAACCGCCAATTATGGCAATCTGGCAATGGTGTAATCCGTTGATCTTTGTCGCCAATTGTTTAAACCCGTCGCCAATGAGTTACTGAAGTGTTGGCGAAGACGGTCTAATACGTAAGTACCAGAAACTGACTATGAATAATGTTATTTAAGAAGTAAAAAAATTAAATATCATGACAAACTTTAAACAAAGGCTTATCAGACTTTTGCTTGAGTTGTCATTGTTAATTTTAATTAGGTCTATTTTTGAATTGAAGTGTTTTCCTGCATTATATTCCTCGTAATGATTAAGTTATCAAAACGAACATTTAAAATATTTCATTAGAACATTTTCATTTAGTATCTGTAAATCGCTTTCAGAAAGAAAAATTTAATTTAGTATTTAACGTAGTTTTCTATCCAGTATGATAAATACTTTTTATTCATCCATTATAATACTTTTATAATTATTTATTACTTAAATACTAATAATTTTTTTTACTTCGTTATTAAAATACTTTTTATTCATCCATTCAAGTTCAAATACATTTTTTAAACTTATAATGGATGACACTTGATGTTAATACAGTTTTTTCCCATGTTAATTAATACTTTAAATAGAGTTTTAGTAGTTTGTCATGAAAACTGATATCATCAAATAGTAGCTCAATTGGTAAAATGCGATGATTTCAGTATTTTTCAAAGGGAAGGTGAAGAATGCGAGTTCAAATCTAGAGAAAATCAACAATTTTTATCATATCAGAACATGATATTGTTTTTGGAATGAGGGTTTCTGGCGTCAACAAAAATTAGTAGGCGAAAAACGAACATCTTAATCCGTAAGCGAAAAATAAACATTTTATTATTTGCATGAGCATCTCAAAAAATCAGCTTTTAATAACCTGTTGCCTTTGCGTCTACAAAAGCTTTAATTTAAAAAAAAATTAATGACTACCGCAAATAAAACCTAGAAAAATGTCATTTTGAGCGCGTGATTATATAAAATGAAACAAATAGGAAATGTGATATTTTTTGAAACAATCAATGCGAGACAAAAGTTTTTTGGATCGTTGGCAATACTAAAGTGGATTCATTCAGTGAAACAATTGAAATGAATAAAAATATAATTCAACTTGCAGGGGCACGTGGCGCTTGGCCGTTCAAGAAATGATGTTCTGACATGATACATTGAAATATTCATAGCAGATTTCATTTTAGTCTTTTATTTATAATATTATCCTTAAAGTGCTGCATACCAAAACTTCATATAGCATATTGAATCATTTGAGTAAAAATGGAAACAAGCAATCGGTAATAATTATAATACCAATACCATTGATACCGAACCAATTACCATTGATGCCCAATTACCAATGAATGCTGACTGTCGATCATATTTCCCAATGTTGCCATCTATCATACCAAAATGTTCCCTCACAATCCAACCATTCCATCCTCCACACCAAACTTCTTTTAGAACTTGATTTTAAAGTTTATTCGATAATTTTTTATATTACTTGTAATCATTTTATTTGCTCTTTTCATAAAATACGAATTTCCGAAGTGTTTTCAAACTTGATGGAACTTAAAATTTCCCCGTGAGACTCCTAGTTTAGATGAGAACATCAAAAACTGACCACAAGTTTAAAACAGAACATCACCATCAGTGAAATGCTCTTGTTAAAGTGATTTTTATAACTGATTTCATTGCCTTTATAAAATGAAACAGTTATTAGAGTTCCTGAAGTATGGCCAAACTTATCAGAAAATCAAAACTCTGCCAAGGGATGCTTGTCCGCTCAAGAAATGATGTTCTGACATGATACATTGAAATATGCATAGCAGATTTGATTTTAATCTTTATTCGATACTTTTTTTATATTACTTGCTACCATTGTATTTTATATTACTTGTTACATTTGCTATTTTCATAAAATACGAATTTTTGAATTTACTTGATGGAACTTCAGATGTCTCCATGCAACTCCAAATTAAAAGAGAACAGCAAAAACTGATTACAAGTTTAAAACAGAACATCACCATCAATGAAATGCTCGTGTTTAAGTGATTTTTATAACTGATTTCACTGCATTTATATAATGAAACAGTTATTAGAGTTCCTGACTTATCAGAAACTTATCAGCAAATCAAAACTGCCACGCGACCTTTTTATGCTGGAAATTCGTCTCCTGATGAAATCCTGCTCCAGATAGTTGCAGATGGTAACTTGCCCGGGTCATTCACATCGAAGTGATCTAGCACAATTACTATGGACGCTTTTTTGCGCAAATCATTTACTCGCACGCACACGACCCCGCTTCCCAACCTAAAACAGAATTAATGAACTTCCACACTTCAGCAACCATTATTTACGCAGTTTTAATTATTGCCCGTTGCGCGGCTCATGTCATAATAACAATTACTTAACCACGGTAGCGGTTAAATTTTAATAAACCGCTCGCAAAGAACAATGAGAAAGAATTATTTTTCCCCCATCAGCACAAAAACCACTTAACTCATTCCATCTTGTTGTTTTTGTCAGGAAGTTACTGTATGTGGAGTACATTCTTGAATTATTATTTTTTTTAAATATATATATAAATATTTCTTGGGCAGGCAACTTTCCGCTCAGGGGTCGGCCTGATTAAAAAAGGGAGAAAAGCCAGTGAAAATTTTGCTCCTTTTCTTTCGTGACGGATTCATTAAAGAGAGGAGATAGCATCTCAAGAGATGGATGTACTGAGGGGGGTACACGGGAGGTACAAGACACCCAACTGCATCATGTTGGTAATCAACACTGAACAATAGGATGATCCATCTTTTTCAAAAGACGCGAGACGGTTTTTGTTGGAAAAATTCCTCTTTAAAATCAGCTTTGTGTCTTGGAAGTAGCTCTTTCTTTCTTTATTAATTTTTACTGTTGGCCTTACTATTATTATCGTTTTAATCTTGATTTTAAAGTCGGGGTGTTTTTTATTTTTGAATAATTGTTTTAAAGCGTAGGCTGTTGCATTTGTGTGCATGTGTGGAGTTGTTTTTTGTTTAGTTTTGCCAACTGTCGTTGCGCGCTTTGAGAGCAATCGGCAGTAACTTGTTGGTTATGAGTTCTTTTTTTATTATCGGCGTGCGTGTGCAGAATATATAGGCAATTTTCACAAAGCATTATATTTAGTTTAATTTTTAGAGACTTTGTAGCTACTTGCTATCAACGTATCATAAAAGGCATTCCGGCAATTACAAGGTTTGAAGGATTAGATGCTAAAGAACAACGGGCGTATTAAGGTCCCTCACAATCTTCAAAATCTCTTTCTGTGAAGCGTGATATTTGAACTTATGCATATTGCATACTGAATCTAACTAATAGACAGACCTCTGTAGAGTTTATTGGCACTTCTTTAAACTCAATAACAATTATGTTTCATAAAACATGCTCATAATTTAAAATTTTGACTGCTGTATTGGTCAGATATGCATCAAATTTTTAAATCTTTGAAATCTTTTCAGGTTGAACGCACTGCTCGGGGATTTTAAGTATGAGTAGTTGACCGAGAAACAGATAATTATAGTATATAACCAGAAGCTCAGTAGAGGACAAGCGGCTCCCAGAGAATAATATGATCCCATCCCCCCTTTCGTTAGGTATAAATATTTCCGGGGATTTTGACATTTTCACTTTTCGTCATCATGTTTCTCTTTAAAGCAGGGATGCACAACCTAGGGCCCGGGGTTCAAAATTGTCCCGCGTAGCCTTTGAAGTTGGCCCGTGAATGTTGTTAATAAAATAAGACTGATTTAAAATAAAAGTAGAGTTTTTCAAATAAACAGAGGAAAAAAATCGGATGCGAAAAATACTCTACATAAGAATAAATAATGTACAATTGTTCATTAAGTTTATTTACTTTCTATTACGTGGCTTTTCAATTTGTTCCCTTCATGGCTACCTGCGAGTACGAGTTTTCGTATAGGAGAAGCTCGCGAACGTGAAAAATTTCCACACATGAAAATGCAGTATGAGGATCAAATGCAAATCTTGCGTAAAGCATCTGATGATCGGTTTTCAAATTTTGAAAAGGGCCAAACAAAATTGGATGTATTTTCTTTTCTTTTTTCTGTTAATGCAGATCTAGTGGATGAGAATATGTAGTTAGCCTTAATTGATTTAATTTACAAAATTCCAATATTTTCAAAAATCAATTCGAAGAAAAACTGATAGAATTTTATAAAAACTTACCCGAGGAATTTTCGTACATAAAGCAAAATGCAGCTGCATGTGCAACTTTCTTTGGCAGCACTTACATTTGTGAGCAAACTTTCTCACTAATGAATTTAAACAAATCAAAAATAAGAAATAGAGTAGCAGAAAAGAACCTACTCTTTTCTAACGTATCGCCACTACCAACCTTAATCTCAGCATAGAATCAATAACTTCAAATATTCAATCCCATCCATTTCATTATTTTTTCTAATATTGGTTATTAATTTTTTTTTTCAAAATTTAAACTGTGTTCTCTGTATAGTTACCAAAAAGTTTTCCTTTTTTTTTCGATTTCAAGTTTGTCACCTTTTTAGCAGAAATATTTTTCTTTTTGGAGGTAAAGTATTTTAATCATAGCTATAATGCTTGTGTTTTATTCATTTATTTATTGCATAATGTGTGCATGAGCAAAATAAGTAAAGTAATAATTGTAATTCATGCTTATTTTCCTAAAAAAACAGTGTTTTCACTTTTATAGTATGTTTTTACATTCACGTATTGCTTTGACTCTCGACATGAACCTTTTTTTATATTATGGCCCCTCATCTTGAAAAGGTTGTTCATCCCTGCTTTAAAGGATGACATAAAATCTCTATAGTTTTGTTTTATTGATACATTTTAACTCTGGCATTTAGACAATCTGTATTCTTTTGCCCTCTCTGTTATTAAATTCCAACAAATGAAATTGTAATTGCTCCCAAGGGATTATAGATTGAAATAAATATTCAAAAAATTGCTATTGAAATTTAAGAGAGTGAGTCATATATAATGTTACAAATGACATAATATTCACTATCGTGGTTGAGGATGGTTTATATAATATATGCTATTCATTTCATGAGAGTCCATGGATTGTTACTATTCTGAAATGAGCAATTTGATTCTTTAAAAAATTAATATAATTTTTAAAAGTCAATTCCTACTTGAATCAACTAAGAATTTTTTAATTTTATTTACTGTTTGCTAACTGATTACTATTAATATAAATAATTTATCAAAAAATTGTTGATTTTCGCTAGAATTGAACTCGCATTCTTCATCTTTCCTTTGAAAAATACTGATATCCTCGCATTTTACCGATTAGGCTTCTACATTATGATTTAAATTTTATTTATTAAATAATTACAATTAATATAAACAATTTATCAAAAAATTAATGATTCTCGTAAGATTTGAATTTGTATTCTTCAACTTCACGCGAAAAGTACTGAAATACTCGCACTTTATCGATTGAGCTATTGCCTACTCATTTCAATTTGCTTTACAAACTACTAAAACTCTATTTAAAGTATTAAAAATTAATTAAATTTTAATTAGTGAATTAATATTTGAAAAAACTGTTCTAACATCAAGTGTTATCCGCTACAAGTTTAAAAGAAATGTATTTGAACTTGATTGGATGAATAAAAAGTATTTTATTAACGATTAAAACTTTGAACAAGATTTATAAATATATATAAGGGAGGGTGGGAACTAATAGAAGGAATTGAAAAATTATTTAAATCAATTAGAGTGGCCACCCCCAAATAATTCGCTTACTCCTTAGCAAAGTTGATATCAAAGAAAACGCCTTGTATGGCATTGGCGAAAATTATTACGAAATGTTAATCTTTGGCGTGAATATAGCTTTTTTATTGGATCTATTGTTCAACCCTTGGCGAGATTTTTGGCGATTAATGCCTGGTATATTGTTGATAGTATCCGAAAATAGATTATATTTTATAGGTGTTTTTCACAATCGATTGAAAAAAAAATTGATACAGAATTACTATTTTAGTCACAAAATGTCATACAAAATTTCATGCATTCAAATCATTGTGTCTCTGAGTCTTCAGTCTGGAGTTATCAAATCTTTGAGTTATCAAGTCCAGTTGCGTCTTCGTTACATCTTTCTTCTTAATGTACAGTTACAGAAAAAATTTAATACAGAACTACTATTTTAATCACAAAATGCCATACAAAATGTCATACATTTAAATCATTGTGGCTTTGATTCATTAGTCTTGAGTTATCAAGTCCAGTTACATCTTTGAGTTATCGTTTCCGATTTCCTTCTTAAGACCCACAGATGGTCAATTCCTTCATGGGTTTAGCTCAAAATTTTATAGATATCTAGCTTTCTTCGATTTGTAACTTTAGCGTTAGTTTATATTCAAAAAACGGACAGACTAGCCGGCATCCTGGCATAGGGGGAGCGAGTCTTCCTCGAGAGCTGGGCGTCCCGGGTTCGAGTCCCGTTTTGGGAATGGTTGTTCTATCTGTGTGGAGCGTGAATGTGCTCCCTCTCCGCCTGTAAAAAGGGACAGTGCGAGCGACTGTGATGATTGTGTAGATAAAGTCGTACTCTTAGCCCTAGTTGTGGCTATTTAAAACAAAAGGCATATTTCCGGCTTAAAATCTGGTGATGTATCAGCGGGGCTTGTCCATGGCATAATAACAGGTTTCAGTACATTAAAGTCATATCAAAATAAAAAGGAGAGTTTTATAATTGGGATTTTGACTTATCCGCGCATGCGCGAAAACCTCAAACTGCGCAAGTGTAAATGGCAAGAGTTCTGGTATACATATGCGATTCATTTTTTTCGTTTATATTTGATTTTAAACAACGATTCAAATCTCATTAAGCCAAAAAGAAAGAAATCCAACTTTGAAATGATTGCTTTTGTTTTCTCTATGCGCAAGAAATATTTTTGCCTTTGTAACATTTTAAATATTTCTGAATGTAAGCTTTAAAAATGGTTTTGTAGCAGTTTACGATAATTTCTAGATATATTTTTATGTTTTTTTGATGTTGCGTAACATGCCCATGTCGTATCGTGTGGAGGCCAGACTAAAGCTTAAAGCTAATTTTTCTTAGTGGGTAGCTAAATCGCACTCTAGCCCCTAGTTGGTGCTATTTACCAATGAGACACTCCTTTAGGCTTAAACTCGCTGGTAAATGTCATTAATAATATTAACAACAACAACATGGGCAGACTTCCTCTGAATGGATTTTCTTCAAAATTTCATAAAAATCTACGAATGGCGTTATACCAAATTTCATCCATCTGGTTCAAAGCTTTTTTGAGTTTCCACAAATGTATACTTCATACTCAAAGAAGTCTAAAATGTGGGAATTCGTCAGCATTCAGAGTTCAAATTTTCTACAAATTCCTTGTACTACACATACGCTAAATTAATAATATGTAGTAGCTTATCAATATTGACATTTTATTTTGACCTTATCATCAACATTTGCTGCAAATATCATCAAGAAAGATCCCATGGAAGAACTTAGGTTTACCAATAACTTTGACCAACAATAAATACGTCAAAAAGCGAGAAAATATTATATCAGATTAGACAACACTGCAATAACTAAGAAACCTATTTTTTATCTAGACCTATAACGTAAATAATCATAGAAAATATTTAAACACAAAAATTGCTCTAGGTACCTTTCACCTTATCAGATAAGTAATTAAAAGAAAGTTTGCGATAAATGAAATTTATTTTCCTTATCCTCCATTCAAAGAGACTTTCTCAAAAACTGTGTATTGTTTAAAGTCATTTTCTATGAAACAATACTAATTATAAACTAACTTTTCAATTAGTAAATGTTCGCCGATTTTTTATTATGAAAAATAAAACCTTTAATTGCCTCTTCTTATACAATTACTCTCATTTTTAGTCTTCTTCTTTCAATTCATCAAGCATCAATCAAATGCGATATATTTAGCATCTAATTAAATTCAAGCTGGCTTTCTCCTTTAATTGGTTTTCTTGAATTTTGAATTGTTCTTTGTCAGTTATTTTGCTTCGTTTCAGCTTTTTTAGAAAATAACTTTTTAGACTTGTTTCAAGGTTTAATTTTAATTTATCAACAATTACCTTAAATTAAAACTTTACTTATCGATTTCTCTATTAAATTATCTTCTATTCCTAAGAGCGTTAACCGCCTAATTAGGCCTTTAAAGATCTGATTTTTAAGTTTAATTTCCCGAGAAATATGTGATACAATATGCATGGTATAATGTTTTAGTTCAGCGATAAGGGCCGGGATGGCCTGGTTGGTAGAACGTTGGACTCATAATCCTTAGGTTACGAGTTTGAAACTCACCGACCAAAAGATTCCCCGAGTGTATGGAGACTGGCACTCGTTAAATCTGTTCGTGGTCACAAAGTCCTCCATGTCGAAAGTAATATCAATGGGGGTACTGGGTCAGAGGTCATCGTTCTCTGATCCCGGTCTAAATTACGATCTGAGATGAATGAATGAATATGCATGAATGTAGTCAGCCCCCTAAAAAGGATTGTGACATGTGTGTAGCTAAGTCGTAATCTTGGCCCTAGATGGCGCTACTTGTAAAACAAAGAGACGCATTTCTTAGGCTTAAAATCTGCTGATTGTATCAGAGAAGGCTTGTCCACGGCAAGTGCCATTAGTCACAACAACAACAACAGTTCAGCGATAATCGTCATAATGCCGAGTTTACATTCGGCCAGTTAAAAGACAGCAATTAAGCTGCGCATGCGTAGAAAGGGACCGATTTATGTTTGCCATAATTTCATAAGACAGATTGAGATATCCCATGCTTGGCTATAAATTGATGTTTTGGCGTCCCTGAATATTTTTTTTCACAACGCATCATATTAAAATTATGGATATTTACCCAAGAAAACAGCGCAGAATTTAATAAATAAATAAACATCTCACTATACCTAAATTTAAAAAAAACTATAGAAAAGAAATGACAATTAAAATAAAAGAGAGAGAGAGAGAGAAACAATCTCTCATTAGAAAGAGAGAGAGAGAAAAAAAGGCGAAATTAATCTGATAAGTCATCAATTTTTTCCCGCTTAAAAACCTACAAAGGCATGCCCAACTTATAATTCGCTAGGTGTAAACCGGCAAAATGGCACGCTTAAAAGACAAGAATTAGCTGTGTTGCCTAAAAAGTTCACAATTTATGTCTTATAGAGGTAGTGAGCAGTAATTAAGAAACTATATTTTTTAAAAACTATGTAATAAAAAATTGATTGTTGGTGCATAATGGAGAAATAATTCAGACAGTTGGTAAATTATTTTTAATCTAACTGTACCAATTCAGTCTTAATTTAGGATCTAATCTTCAGTTTTCTCTAACTCTTCATAAGCTAATGCCAATCATACCGATTGGAAATTTCATTAAATGAATCGTGGTAGCTGATAATTAAATTTTGAATGTATTAAAATAGATTTTTGTGGTCGGGAACATACAAGCATGAAGAATTTCATAAACCTACTACATTAAGCTATTAGTAAGAAATCGAAAATAAAATTTTATCTTTTCGAATGTGAAACAAGGGAAATTAAATAAAGGTATGAAATTAAATTGATAAAAAAATGAGGACTTCCTTTACTGGGAATTAATTTACTGACGATTAGCACAGCGACAGGTATAGTAACTAAAAAAAGAAAAAGAAAAAACAATTCTTACATTTTTTTTATAGTTTTCTTCTTTTTTCATAAAAGTTTGTCTAACGAAGCTTGTAGATGGAAAAGTTTATTTACATTCAGGGTTAACAAGTTACCCAGTTCAAAATTTTCAATTTTGAAAAAGATTTAGTAAATATTTTTTCAATATTTGAAAATATTTAATAAATAATTTTTCACTATTTGAAAATATTTAATAAATATTTTTTCAATATTTTAAAATAATTAATAATTTTAAGGTTATTATTTTCATTCCCCTATTTATTCTCAGAACTTGTCAAATTTCAATGAATGTTTAAAAAATGTCTTTTTACATAACAACTCACAGAAATTTTAATATTGCACATTTTCAGAAGAAAATATAAAATACTAATCTTTATTCTACCTATTTCCGATAACAAACACAGAGTGGTTATAATTACGGTTCCACTTTGAAATTGTCCTGAAAGAAAAACTACTGCACCAAATGTTATCAAACTTATCAATAATTCTAAGATCTTGAGAGTTTCTTTTACGCACAAAATACTTAAAATAAAAGACAACAGGTGGAAATAGTGCAGTATCCTGTATTGTTAAACAAAGTAGAGCTTGATAATATTCTTTTAAGATGTGCATAATCTTGTTTAATGTAGCAGTCTTTATTTTCTGAAAACAAGCTAAATCGAATTGTTGCATTCCCAACAATAGGACTTATATGCCTTGACGTATTCTTCTTACTAAACGATACCTTTTTAAAGCATGCGGTTCAATTCTGTCGCATTTCTTGCATTGGTAGAGACATTGTTGATTCATAACAATGATAACTCTGACATTCAGGGTCACTTTTATCTGGAAAAACAAAATCTCACTTTTATTTGGAAAAACAAATGACGAATAAAGTCCATCAGTATAAATTATTAGCTTCTTCCTGCCTAAGTCAATTATAAGACATTGCTGTTTTACATAACCCAATAAGTAGTAACAACTAAACACATTTTAAATTAATGTCTTCATGTCTTATTTTGTTTAACAATATTGCATATAGAGCCATTTTCCCAATAGTGTTGAATTTGTGAACATTTTTTGGCAGAATTTTCAGGAAGAAATTATTATGACCATCTTTAAACTATTACCAAATTTGATAACATTTGAACCAATATTTTTCAATTTATGATTAAATCAAAGCGGGATTTTACTTATAACCATCATGTATAATAACGTCATGTGAAGAAAAAAAAACAGAATATAACCACTCAAAACTATAAAAATATTAAAACCTAAAACTATCGCAGGTATAATTTACGACAGAAAAACCAGATATACATTACACCAAAGATTTAAACATTAGGAGGAGAAAAATGAAACCTACAAAAAGTTTCAAACAGCAAACACTGCTAATCGCAGTGCAAGTAATGTTATTAATCGTAATAAGAACTCATTCCAATAAGACATTCTTTGTTCCCAAAGCAGTGTTATAACCCACCTGTATAATAACGTCTCGTGAAGACAAAAACAACCAATAGCTACCCAAAACTCCAAAACTATCACACGTTTAATTTAAGTGAGAAAAAGTTAAAAATACACTATACCAAATGCTTAAACATTGAGAGGGGAAAAATTGAAACCTACAAAGAGTTTCAAACAGCAGACACTGCTAATCACAGTACAAGAAATGCTACTAATCATAGCAAGAGCCCATTCCAACCGACATTCTCTATCGAACTTTATTTTTGAACATAAAAGAAACTCCTTTGAACTTCTTTTAACTATTACCAAGTTTGGTAACTTTTGGCCCAGTAGTTTTTCTTTTACAACTATTTCAGAATGAAAATTTAATTATAACCACTCTTTGTATTGTATCACATATTTTCCGGAAAATTCAGGTCTTAATTAGGTGGTTAACATTATTAAAAATAAAAGTTTTTAACAAATAGATCGATAAGTATATGTATTAATTTGAGGAAAATGTAACTAAATTAAAAGAAACTCTTGCAACAAGATTAAAAAGTAATATTTTTTTTAAAAAAAAGATGAAACGAAGTAAATTAACTGACAAAGAACAATTTGAAATTCAAGAAGACTAATTAAATAAGGCAGCCAGTTTGAGCATTGAATTTACTTAAATACAAAATATATCGCATTTGATTGATGCTTGATAAACTGAAAAAACGAGACTAAGATTGGGAGTAATTTTAGAAGAAAAGGCTATTAAGGTTATATCGTTCATAATAAAAAATCAGCGAACATTTACTAATTGAAAATTTAAATAATAATTACGATTGTTTCGTTGAAAATGACTTTAAAGAATACAAATTTTTCCAGAAAGTCTCTTTGAATGGAGGATAAAGAAAAAAAGTTTCATTTATCATAAACTTTCTTTTAACTACTTAAAGGTTAAGGTGAAAAGATAGATGAATTTCTCTTTTAACTTCTTCTGTCTCCTTTTGAAAATACAATAATAGTAATAGCTAAATTTAATAATAGCCTGTTTGTTTCAATGTATCATGTCAGAACATTATTTCTTGAACGGCCAAGCACCACGTGCTCATGCGAGTTATATTATATTTTTATTCATTTTAATTCTTTCATTGAATGAGTCACTTTAGTATTGCAAACGACCCAAAAGAAAGTTGTCTCGCATTTATTGTTTTAAAAAAATCACGTTTCCTATTTATTTCCTTTCACATAATCACGTGTTCAAAATGAATTTTATTTGCTGTAATCATTAACTTATTTTTTAAAAGAATCAGAGCTTTTGTAAATGCAATTGCAACACGTTATTAAAAGCTGAATTTTTGAGATGCTCGTGCAGATAATAAAATTTTTATTCCTCTCTTACGGATTTGGTTGACACTAGAAACCTTATTCCCAAAACAACATCATGTTCTGAAATGATAAAAACACATTTATTTGCAAACTAACTTTTATAAGAACTCTATTCATCGGAAAGCGTCAACAAAAGAGCAAATATACTAGACTAAATTCTGCGAGAATATAAAGTTATTACAAAGTAATACGATCCATTCAAACAAACTGAAACAACTTTCTAATCGATCCAGTCGAAGAAAACGCAATTTACTACGTAAAACTACATTACTTCTTAATAGAGATAAAGCCATTTATTTCGGTTAGTGTTGCGAATGGCAGCGCCTCACCCAACCAATCAGAGCTAACCTGAACTGACGTCAACTGTTGAGTTCTGTATTTAGCGAGTCGTGTGTTGCTCTTTACGCCTTTCAATGTAACTTTGTGTTTGTCCGTGTTTTTTATGGAATAAAAGTCTTTGTGTGTCACATCCTTTGCCTATTCAGTATCTAGTTCGTTTTTAGCCAAAACCCGACATCGGGTAGATGTCAGCCCATAGTAATAATAATTATAAGCAGCTTAATTACGCTACATAATTTTTGGCGCCCAACGTGGGGCAAGGTTTTGGTTTCAGTTAGCGTTTGAAAACCTTTTCGAGCCTGAAGGAAAAATGGATGTGGCGCAGTTAAAAACACAGCGAACGCCTCTTCGTTCAGCGTTCACAAAATGTGCAAAAGATATTGAAGGCGAGCTTGCAAAAGAAACTTCTAGAGTCAGCGAACTTTTAATTTTAAAAACTAAACTTTGTGATAAGTTCACTCGTTTAGAGCAGTGCCAAACGCGACTAACAGATGCCATTCTGGAGAATGCCGATGAGGCAGAAAAGTATGAAGAGGACTTTTTGTCCGCAGAGAAATACCGTGATACTTACTCCGAACTCTGTGCTAAAATTCAAAGTTTGTCATTGAAAGCTATGGAAGTGAAAGAACTATCGGAGAAACGGAAGTTTAAGCTGCCTACGATCGAACTAAAAAGGTTCAGTGGGGAAGCAAGGGAGTACCTCACCTTTTGGAGTCAGTTCAAGAAGATCCATGAAGACCCAACTATTGCCGACGAGGACAAAATGCAGTATCTTTTACAGTCGATGCAATCAGGATCAAAAGCAGAGCGATTGATCCTCAGCTTCCCGGCCACCGCCGATAACTACAGCAAGGCGATTCTTCAGTTGCAGCAGAGATTCGGTCGAGACGACTTATTGGTTCAGATTTACGTCCGTGATCTGCTCAACTTGGTGATGAAAAATGCGTCGTCTGGAAGAACAAAGGTGGACCTTCCTCGTTTGTATGATGAGTTAGAGGGAAAACTTAGGGCCCTACAGACTCTCGGGAGGACTCAAGAAAAGTACAGCGACTTCCTGATACCTTTAGTGGAGAGTTCCCTACCGGAAGACGTTCTTTTAGCCTGGGAGAGAACCAGAAGCATGAAGGATGCATCGGAGGGGGAACATCGGTCCTTGGAGTCGTTGATGACCTTTCTGAAGCAAGAGGTGCAAGGGGAGGAGATGATGGAACTAGCGAGAAGTGGGTTCTCATCCCCTCCAAATCAAAAGAAAAGAGAGGCTCCGAATAAAATGGACAATGTTGTTCCTACGGCGACAACCTTGGTAAGCACTCAGCGCAACAAAGGTAGGAGCAGTTTCATTTGTATTTTTTGTAACAAGAGACACCCTTCCAAGGACTGTCTAGAAGCCAGAAATATGTCCTTGGAAGATAAGAAGAAATGTATTCTTAAACATAGAGCTTGTTTTAGCTGTTTTTCTGTTTCTCATTTTGCTAAATTTTGTAAAGTAAAAAAATTCCTGCTTGTATTGTGCTAAACCTCATCATTATTTAATGTGTGATCTTCCTGCAGAAAATAGTAAACAATTGGTTAATACTGTTGAAACAAAAAATTCATTGTGTAATAATTGTACAAATAATGTGTTTCTTATGACTCTAAATGTAAAAGTGTGTTATAATGGTAAAGTATTAAGATTAAGAACGTTAATCGACTCAGGGTCTGAAAACTCCTATCTTTCAAAACGCGCAATTGATAAACTAGGCATTAAATCAAATAACACGATGCAAATGCAGCATATATTGTTTGGAGGTTTAGAGAGTAAAATCAAAAGTCATGACGTTTACGAACTGTTAGTGAGTTCTTTGGATGACTCATATAGTATCAGGGTTACAGCTTTCTCTACAGATATTATTTGTGGCAAAGTGCCAAGAGTGAATAGTTCTGCTGTCCTTAATGAATTACATCAAAAAGGGATTATTTTGTCTGATCTCGAAGGCCAGGATTGCGTAATAGATCTGTTATTGGGAGCGCAGGTCGCAGCTGTGTTATTTATGGGAGGATCTGTTAGGTTGGATTCGGGATTGTTTGTATTAAAAACGCGCTTGGGTTGCATTTTGACTGGAAAGCAGGAAGTGCCTGGTGAATGTAGGGCAAAAAGTGATATTGTTTTAAATGCTATTTCTTTATTAGTTAGAGATTCTCGTATCACTGAATTATGGGATCTCGAGAAAATTGGAATATGTGATCCCATTCAGAGATTAAATGAAACTAACGAACATTTAAAGGTGATGGAGGAATTTAAAAATAGCATGAAAATCCTGCCGGACGGTCGATATGAGGTTTTTTTGCCTTTTAAGTCATCTGTATTTGAGTTGTCTTCCAATAAGGGATTGGCTTGGAAGCGACACGGGAAAATGTGCGAACGCGCACAAAGGAATGGGCTTTTAAATGATTACCAAGCTGTATTTCGGGAATGGGAAGAGTTAAAAATAATTGAAAAAATTGCGGTTGATTGTAAAACTTCTCATTTCTTGCCTCACCGGCCAGTTGTTAAAAACGATTGTGTCACGACTAAAATAAGGCCAGTTTTTGACGCTTCGGCTCGCGAAACTGGTAAGAGTTCTTTAAATGATTTATTGTATAAGGGCCCAAATTTGATTGAACAGATACCTGACATAATTGATAGGTTTCGAAGCTATGCTATTGGTATTGCTTCCGATATTGAAAAGGCATTCCTTCAATTGGGGATTGCTCCTGAACATAAAGATTATTTGAGATTCTTTTACCCTGTTGTAAATGAACAAATTGTATATAGACATTGTAGAGTGGTTTTTGGTGTATCATCGAGTCCTTTTTTATTAGCTGCTGTACTTTCTCACTTGCTTGAAAATGTGTTTATAGAAGAATCAGAAATAGCTGTTAAATTAAAAACCTCATTTTATGTCGATAATTGTGTCACAGGTGTAACAGATGTTACACAAATGGAAGAATTTATTTTGAAAGCTAGAAGAATTCTGTCACGTGGCTGTTTTAATCTACGAAATTGGGAAAGCAATGTAAGTTGTAAATACATATCTAAGAGTACGGGAACAACCAAATTATTGGGTATTTTGTGGGATTTAGATAAGGATGTTCTAAAATGCAATGTTAATGTAGAAGATCTAAAATTTGACTGTTCTGTAACAAAAAGAACTATTTTGGCGGCTGTCCAGAAAATCTTTGACCCTCTCGGAATTTTATGTTCTGCAACTCTACCACCTAAAATACTATTGCAGAATGCATGGAAGTTAAAGTTGACTTGGGATTCACCTTTGCCAGATGAAATTGTGAAACCGTTTCTAAAGTGGTGGGGTGAGGTGAATAAACTTTCAGATATAGAAATCCCTCGTTATTTTGAAATTAATGATAGCACACAGATGCATGTTTTTGTAGATGCCTCTGGGGAATCATTTGCTAGTTGCGTATTTCTTAGATCAAATACTTCCAGAGGTGTGAGGGTTACACTTGTTAGGGCAAAATCGAGAGTAGCTCCTTTAAAAAAGGTAACAATCCCCAGACTAGAACTGATGGCATGTTGTGTTGGGGCCAGATTGGCACATTCGATACAACAAGCACTAAATTGTAAAGAGATGCAAACCATTTTTTGGAGTGATTCCATGGTTGCATTGTATTGGTTAAGGGAAAAGGGAAGTTGGTCAGTTTTTGTGTCGAATAGAATTAAAGAGATAAAGTCCCTCTTTCCTGACAACGAGTGGAGACATGTACCGGGGAAAATGAATCCGGCTGATTTAATATCTAGGGGTTGCTCTCCAAGTCACTTGGTTAACTCACATTGGTGGGAGGGTCCAAAGTGGTTATTGGAGTCGTCGGATTCTTGGCCAGTGACGGAATTGGTTAATTGTGATATTTCTGAAATTTCATTAGAAAGAAAGAAGGTTAAGTTGTGTAATTTAAATATTTCAGAAGAGAATATCTCTTGGTATGCAGAAAGAGTGTCTGATTATGAAAAAATGATACGTGTATTTTCTTGGATTTTAAGGTTTGTGAATAATTGTAGATTTGTTAATTCAAAATGTAGGGATTCTGAACTCTCTCAATCTGAAATTGAGAATTCTGAAAAGAAATTGATTCGGTTGGTTCAGAGTTATTATCTTTCTGAAGCTAAATCTTACAATTTTATTGAAACTGTTGTAGATAATGAAGGTATTTTAAGAGTAAAAACTAAAATTGTCAATCGAAATGATGATAGATCCTTTTTGTATCCTGTATTGTTACCTGAAAAATGTGAATTCACGAAACTCTTAATTAGAGGTGTACATAGAAAAAATTGTCATGCTGGAATTCATATGATGCAAGGTTTGTTAAGAGAGAGCTATTGGATAATTAGAGCTAGGAGAGCTATAAAGAATGTACTGTATAATTGTATTGTTTGTAAACGGTTTAAAGTTAAGTCTATGTCAAGCGAACCTACACCTTTGCCACCAGATAGAGTAACGGATTGTGTTCCATTTGAAATTGTTGGAATAGATTTGGCAGGACCACTGTACCTAAGAAATGGAGATAAAGTATGGGTGGTCTTGTTTACTTGTGCGGTATATCGTGCAATTCATCTTGAACTTGTTAATTCTATATCTTCTGATTCCTTTCTTTTGGCTCTTAAACGATGTATAGCTAGACGTGGGCGACCACGAACTATCTATTGTGATAACGGAACAAACTTTCGCGGCGCCTCCAATGAATTGGCAAAATTAAATTGGACCAAAATTCAAAAAGATACTATGACTCCCAAAATATTTTGGAAATTTATCCCACCCACCGCCGCGTGGTGGGGTGGCTGGTGGGAAAGGTTGATTCGCACATTAAAAGATCTGTTAAAACGAACTTTAGGTAAGTCTGTACTAACTTATGATGAGCTGTACACTGTTATTTGTGATTGTGAGTCTATCGTTAATCGTAGACCACTAACTTATGTGTCTGAAAATCCGGAGGAATTGATTCCCCTTACGCCTGGTATGTTTCTTGTCGAGAACAAAAATTCAAACACTGAGGATATCGAGGAATTAAATGCGAATAGTCTTAACAAAAGATTAAGATATAGAAGTAAACTTTTGCAGGACCTGCGTCAACGCTTTAGAAAAGAGTACCTGGGTCAACTTGTTCAAAAACAGAGGGGAAAGCATTCGCGTGCTCCTCAGATTGGAGAAGTGGTTTGGGTTGGGGACGATAATAAAAAACGTTTGTTTTGGAATTTGGCAAAAGTTATTGAGTTAATTCCAGGTCGCGATGGTAAAATTCGAACGGTTAAACTTAAAACTCGGCATGGAACGTGTTTACGCCCCATACAACGCATCTATCCATTGGAAATTTACTCGAGTGAATTTTCAGTTATCGAACCAGGTGAGGGGGAAACAGTTTCTTCAGATGCATCTAATAATGTAAGTAAATTAGAATCTACTGCTGACGTAATGATTAAGAAATATACGTCCTCTGGGAGATGTGTTAAAGTGCCCAAGAGACTCGATCTTTTCAATAATGTATGTTATGTTCTTGAGACTCTTTCGGAGTCTCAAGGGGGGGAGGATGTTGCGAATGGCAGCGCCTCACCCAACCAATCAGAGCTAACCTGAACTGACGTCAACTGTTGAGTTCTGTATTTAGCGAGTCGTGTGTTGCTCTTTACGCCTTTCAATGTAACTTTGTGTTTGTCCGTGTTTTTTATGGAATAAAAGTCTTTGTGTGTCACATCCTTTGCCTATTCAGTATCTAGTTCGTTTTTAGCCAAAACCCGACATCGGGTAGATGTCAGCCCATAGTAATAATAATTATAAGCAGCTTAATTACGCTACAGTTAGAGAACTTAACAAGACCAAGCAAAATCAATCACCAATCAATTCAAGCTTTTGTACATGCAATGGCAACGCGTTATTAAAAACTTATTTTTTGAGATGCTCGCGCAGATACTAGAATTTTTATTTTTCGCCTACTGATTTTTGTTGACGCCAAAAACCTCATCTCAAAAACAACATCATGTTCTGACATGATAAAAGACCTCTATATTTTATATACAGTTGAGTGTTAAGAAAACTAAATCTTTACATCAGGTAGAGAACTGCTGATATATGTAAAGAGAATTAATTCCATTTCCTGCCAAGTTAGAATTGCTCAACTGAGGAAACTTCATTCGGAGCTCTCGTACGCAACTGTCAATAACCAGCTTGCACCCCCCTTGAATCGAAAATTGCTAGTCATTAAGCATTTTAACCACACATCAAATTGCGGAATGCTTATAAATATCCATTCCCGTTTTCCATCGCCAATATTTGGTGTTCCAAACACTTTTACCGGCAACTGTCGGAATAAATCAACGCCAAATGAGTGGAAGTTGGCGTCCGAACTTGAAATCTTGTTGGTGTGCAGATGCGATTATACGATCAATAAAGTGTCCACTTTAATAATTCTGCGGGCTGTTGGCCGGGAATTGACCTTAACCAATCAGGAGACCGGGATGGCCGAAAACTTGGCCTCCCAGGGGACATGGAAGCTTCCCCCATTCATCACGGCCGAACTGTCTGCTGCCAGTCCCCGGTGACGTCAGAGATGGTTGAGTGACGATCAACGGGGGATGGACTAAAGTCCGCAAAAGAAGGTTTTGCCTCCGTCTGCCCCTAGAGATTGAGTACCTTAAGGTTTATGATGGAAACGAGGGCAGTAAAAAAAATTAGGCCAAAGTTTTGTGAAGTTAAGGGCATGTTGGAATTCGCTACTGGTTTTGAATTCTATGCATACTTGTAAGAAATAATCCAGCTAATTATTGAACAATTAACATCAAAATGACTGTCTTTAGATGAAATTTGACGTAGATAATATTAGATAAATGATAAAAAGTGGATAAAATTGGAAAAATGAAATGATTTTTATTTTAACAATCTTCTAAATTTAGACCTGAAATAGTTGTGTATATTCAAGTATCACTTTCTCTTTAATATTTGGAAAGTAATTGGTATGTTATTTTTCTTATTATTATGCAAACGATTGAAGGGAATTATTTTGGGAATGAAGTTTGTGACGTAAACGTAAAATTCGTGGCCGAAAATAAAATAATTCGTAGGTGAAAAATTGAAATTTTATTATCTGCACGAGCATCTCAAAGAATTAGCTTTTAATAAGGCCATCGCATTTACAAAAGCTCTGATTTGTAAAAAAATAAGTAGCGGACTACAGCAAATAAAAACTAGAGAAAGTTAGTTTTGTTGAATTGGTCATTTTAGTATTGCAAACGATCCAAAAAATACTTTGTCTCGCATTGATTGTTTGAAAAAATATCACATTTCCTCTTTATATCATTTCATATAATCACGTGCTCGAAATGACATTTTTCTAGGTTTTGTTTGCTGTAGTCATTAACTTTTTTTAATCAAAGCTTTTGTAAATGCAATGGCAACACGATATTAAAAGCTGATTTTTTGAGATTCTCGCGCAGATAATGAAATTTTTATTTTTCACCTACGAATTTTGGTTGACGCCAAAAACCTCATCCCAAAAACAAAATCATGTTCTGACATGATAAAAAAGATCTAATAATTAAGTATAAATAATGTTTTGCGTAAAATAACGTTTTTTTTTTCAGAAAACACACACACATATATATATGTATATATATCACCTTAAAAGGCAAAAATATTAAATACAAATATATAAGCAAAAAAAAAACACGCTTGACTTGAACATATTGACTGCACACGAGTCATCCACATTTTTCTAACCACTATACTGTACTGTCCACATTTCAAAGTGGAAGGTTAATATACTTATTCTAATAATTAGTAATAAAAAATATCTTTTACGTGCAAAATCGCGTTTCTTTTTAAGGAAAGACACCTATGCAGATATACTTAAAAAGTAAATATTTATATGAATATATAATTTTGTTTAAATAGCTAAAGCCGTCTCTGATGCAGGAAACGAATAATATATGCTATTCGTTAACATATACTTAGAGCCGTTAAAATAAGCGAAATAAACCAATTTATATATACGCATGAATTGCTCGTTTAAAGTTATAAAATTTTTATATTCTTTTGATTTTTAAATTTTAAAAATTCATTCTTTATATCATCGCATCTTTGTATTGATCTATTCATTGATGATTATGGTGTGTCAGCTTTGCAACAGAAGGAGGAGTGCAGTAGCTTCTGAGGGTATGGAGCCCTGAGCACCCGAATGCAAAAGTCTAACTTCTAGCTCATATAAAGATGACACACATCACATTCGCTTGCACAGCCCCTTTTTACAGGGGGGAGGGCACATTCACACTCCTTACAGATAGAACAACCATGCCCTAGCCGGGACTCGAACCCGTGATGCCCATATAATAAATATTTCCATAAATAAATATTTTGCACAATATATATTTATCACATTCTTTGATAATAATAAAATGCCATTAGATAAACATACCTATACTAAATAGCATTAAATAGAATGCATTAAAGATTTTGAAGATTACATGAAATAAGAAATGGTTATTTTTGTCTAGTTTTCTTTTTCTAATATCCTTTTACTGTACAGGCTAGTTATAATTCAAATTCCAATTTGAAATATTCATAAAAGGGAAAATGGTGGATCAAATGTTATCAAATTTGGTAAAATTTTAAAGAAAGTCATGGGAATTTCTTTTCTGCCAAAAGAAAGTTTAAAAACTCACCACCAGTGGAAAAATGGCGCATATGCAATATTGGTAAGCAAAATAAAACATGAAGATATCGGTTTTAAATGTGTTAACTTGTTTCTGAAACATGTTACAAAATATGTTCAATAAGTCTTATCATAAAAAGCGCTGTTTATGATGATAATCCAAAAAATTTGGAGGAACTAAAAGATAAGATACAGCGACATTTGTGTAACATTTCTCCTGATATGCTAATAGCTGCTGTTTCGAATTCGGTAATGTGATTTAACTTGCTGATATGCTAGGACCTACTGTTCCGACTGCAGTAATGTGATTTAACTTGCTGATATGCTAAGAGTTACTGTTCCGAAAGCAGTAACGTGATTTAACTTACCGATATGCTAAGACCTACTGTTCCGAATGCAGTAATGTGATTTAAATTGCTGATATGCTAAGAGCT
>JAOUZG010007398.1:2412774-2441391 GCA_026289955.1 Argiope argentata | reverse complement strand
TAATGTGATTTAAATTGCTGATATGCTAAGAGCTACTGTTCCGAATGAAGTTATGTGATTTAACTTGCTGATATGCTAAGAGCTACTGTTCCGAATGCAGTTATGTGACTTAACTTGCATTTATGCTAAGAGCTACTGTTCCGAATACAGTTATGTGATTTAACTTGCTGATATGCTAAGAGCTACTGTTCCGAATACAGTAATGTGTTTAACTTGCTATCAGAAAATGGTGGATGCCACAATGAATATGCTTTATAACACTTTCAGAAACAAGTTAACACATTTTAAATAGATGTTTTCATGTTCTATTTTGTTTAACAATATGGTATATAGGGCCATTACATCTCTGGTAGTGAGTTTTTGAACTTTTTTTAACGATGACCCATGTCCTCCTTTAAACTATTATAGAGTTTGATAACATTTGGCCAAGAAGTTTTCTTTTTATGACCATTTCAAGGTGGAACTTTATTTATACCCACCCTGTATTTTTACTGTTTCTATTTTTTATAAATTTGAACTGTACATTATCATTACCATTTATTCCATTCCAAAATTTCAGATTTTTCAGTACCTTTCCATTAAAATAACTTAGAGATTAGAGCATAATTTTGAATTAAGTTGTTTTCTAAGCCATTCAAGTGAGGTCACTGATTAAACAAATTAATTCAAGATCACTTAACAAATTTCTATGCATTTCCGCTGACCATCTGTCAGAAGATCTTGAATTGATATCAATTATTGAAGGTTAGTTACCTCAAAGAGAGCGGAAACACTAATTAATGTAAAAATATTTTACCTTTTCTTAATGAAGTCATATCCTGCCTTAGATTAATTTTTTCCAAACCTTTTTTAATTCACAAAAGGCGGCTGGCCGTCTTTGGTTTTTTGACCCTTTGTAAAGCACCAAAGAATCCAGAAACAACAAATTTTTGACCAAATCTTCCGGTGGCTCTCTTGACTCAGGGGTATCATTACGACGAGCGAGAGATTTTGATCTGTTTAATCTCTTCTTAATATCTCCTCATTCTTCGCTAATGTAAGATTCCTTAAAAGAAGGCCGTCGAGAAAATTTAATATCGCTGATCACTGATGAATTAGTCGAAGGAAAAAAAAAGTGGGAAAAACTATGCTTGGGCGCCATTTTTACCCACGCCGATGATAATTAAACGTCCTCGATGATCTTAAGGTAATGAATATATGAATATAAAACCGAATGAAAATTTCATTTTAGGTAAAATGCATGGAACTGTACATAATGCAGTATTCCTCTACTTTATAGTGTAAAAGATTATCGCCTTTGTAATTGTTAGTCAAAATAATTTTTCAAAACTGTATTGAATGAAGAATATTCTTTAGGAACTATTCACAATGGACTTTTATTTTGCACTGTACATAATGCATCATTCCTTTACTTTATAGTGTATAAGAATATCGCCTTTGCAATTGTTAGTCAAAATAATTTTTCAAAACTGTATTGAATGAAGAATATTCTTTAGGAACTATTCATAATGAACTTTTATATTCCGCTGTACATAATGAATAAAATGAATATAATTTTTCAAAACTGTACTGAATGAAGAATATTCTTTAGGGAATATTTATAATGGACTTTTATACTGCACTGTACATAATGTATTATTCCTTTTCTGTATAGTGTAATGCATTATTCCTTTACTTTATAGCGTAAAAGAATATCGCCTTTGTAATTGTTAGTCAAAATAATTTTTTAAAACGTATTGTATGAAGAATATTCTTCAGGAACTATTCACAATGGACTTATTGAAGTGGAACTATTCACAATACATTATTCCTTTACTTTACAGTGTAAAAAAATATCATCTTTGTCTTTATTAGTCAAAATAATTTTTTTCAAAACTGTATTGTATGAAGGATATTCTTAAGGAAATATTCATAATGGACTTTTACATTGCACTGTATATAATGCACTTTTCCTTTACTTACAGTGTAAAAAAAGGAAAAGTGCATTATATAAATGTTTCTTCTTTGCTTTTATTAGTCAAAGTAATTTGTCATAACAATATTTCATGCAGAATATTCATACAGGGATATTCATAAAGGACTTTTGTAATGAACTGTACATAATACCTTATTCCTTTACTTTACAGTGTAAAATATTATCACCTTTTCCTTTATTAGTTCAAAATAATTTTTCAAAGCAGTATTGCAAGTAGAATATTCTGAAGGGGGTATTCATAAAGGACTTTTATATTGCACAGTACATAAAGCATTATTCCTTTACTTTACAGTTTAAAAGAATATCACCTTTGCCTTTATTAGTCAAAATAATTTTTTCAAAACAGTATTGTATGAAGAATAGTCTTAAGGAAATACTCATAATGGACTCTTACATTGCACTGTATATAATGCATTATTCCTTTACTTTGCAATGTAAAAGAATATAGCCTTTGCCGTTATCAGTTAGAATAATTTTTCAAAACTGCATAGCATTCAGAATATTCTTAAGGGAATATTCATAAATCGACTTTAGTATTGCACTGTACATAATATATTATTCCTTTACTTTACAGTGTAAAAGAATATCACCTTTGCCTTTATTAGTCAAAATAATTTTTCAAAGCAGTATTGCATGTAGAATATTCTGACGGGATATTCATAAAGGACTTTAGTATTGAACAGTACATGATGCTTATTCCTTTACTTTACAGTGTAAAAAATATCGTCTTTGCCTTTATTAGTCGAAATGATTTTTCAAAACAGTATTGCATGTAGAATATTCTGACGGGATATTCATAAAGGAATTTTGTATTACACAGTACATAATGCATTATTCCTTCACTTTACAGTTTAAAAGAATATCACCTTTGCCTTTATTAGTCAAAATAATTTTTCAAAACAGTATTGCATGTAGAATATTCTGAAGGGGATATTCATAAAGGAATTTTGTATTGCACAGTACATGATGCATTATTTCTTTACTTTACAGTGTAAAGAATATCACCTTTGTCGCTATAACTCCAAATAACTTTTCAAAACTATATTTTGAAAAACACAACTTCTTAATGTTTTGAACATAAAGGTCACCTTATCCCACAAATTCGGAAGCCATATTTTAACGCTGATCTTAGATTATTTTTCTAGAGCAGAAGCTTGACACTAGTAGATAGCTTAATCCATGGAGCAGTTAATCTGTTAACCCTTTACCGCATATAGGTCCATATATGGTATTGCAGTTTTCATTCAATTTTATTTCCCAATTAAGTATTATAAAATAATTTACACTATTTTAATCCATCAAATATATATTTAGCAATAATAAAACTAAAAAAAATTGTCTATGATTTCATGACCTTTCGAAATAACCTCACTTTTCCTCAAGTGGGTGAAAAAGCAGAATTGAAGTGCGAGTGATTCATTTTCAAAAAATGATAACAGAGTAAAACGTAGTTCTTTTTTGACAATAAAAATATTATCACGGATTCTATGTACTCATCTTTCTCAACGGATAGTAATTTTTCCGCTATTCAACCGTTTTCTATACAGGGTTTCTATACATTAATTATTGTCGGGGTTTCTGAACCTCATAACTTAAGAATAAAAAATATCACGCAAAAACCGATTACGTATTCGCAAATCTAACTCAAGGAATTTTACGCGGCAACAATGTAATCTTAGCGCATTTGCAGTCTGGGTACTGATGACGTCATAAATAAAAATGGCAACGTTGCAAGAAAAAGCAATGTGTGTATTGTGGTTTTCCGAAACTAAATCAGTCATAACTACTCAACGTCACTTCAGGACCACTTACAAGAAAGATTCTCAATCGGATAATTCTATCGGACGCTGGTTAACACAATTTCAGGATACTGGTACTAAACCGAAAGGGAGCGGGAAGACCGAGCACTTCGCAGGAAAATGTTGATCGCACCCAAGAAACGTTTACTCGCAGTCCACGAAAATGAACGAGACAATCAGCTGCGCAGTTACATATGCCGCATAAGACGATATGGAACGGTCTCCATAACCGCCTTCAGCTGAATGCCTACCAAGTGCAAATTGTGCAAGCTTTACACTTTAATACCATTAATAAAATTCTTTGAGTTGTAATTTACGAATACGTAATCAGTTTTTGCATGATTTTTTTCGAAAGTTATGAGTTAAGGAAACCCCGACAATAATTAATGAACACCCTGTACTATATACGAGCCCATATATAGTTTCGTAAAACTTTTTTCGTTATTTTTCTTTTAATAAGTTTTATTGATAGTTAAATAAATTTTTTTGCAGCATGAAACTTTTTTTCAACACTTTATTAATTAATGTAATAAAGGGTAAAGCATAATCGTAGCTTTGATGAGATCCGCTTTAATGCTGCCATTAAAAGTTAATTTTGTGCCCAAGATTAATCCTATGACCAAACATGGCGCTTCTTCTCAGTCCAGCATTTCGGAGTTTTTTCTGAAGACTTCTAGTGTCACGCCACATCTGAGGAGTGATTAATAATTTCCAAGACCGGATGGAGGGCCGATTATAATAATACCCGATCGATACAATTTTAATGGGAATTATGCTATTTTTTGCGCTAATCAGTTCTCCCCCCCCCCCGCCGGAGCAGGGGCATCCAGGCCCGCAACTGCCAATCGGAGATGTCTCCCGTCGATAGCGGATCACTGTTATCATTGTGCGATTTGTGTTGCCAGGAATTACAGTAATTTGGGCCTCGGCAGGAGTATGATTAAGTAATTGGCGTTTACTCCCAGGGAGGACACTGACGTATCAGTTTTCAGCGCCGCTTTTTGATAAAGTTAACATTATTTCAAACTGACTCGGCTAATTGACGTGTTTATTTCTTAAAAAGAGAAGAAGGACAATTTTTTTTAAAATTGAAAATCAATGAAACAAGCTATTGTTAAGATGGTTAATTTCTCAATTCCCCTCTCTCTCTGTGTGCGTGTGTGTGTGTTACCGTTAAAGTATATAATGCAGTTATTTTATAGAATACCAAGTTTTTCCATGAAATAATTGATCGTGTCCGTTAAAGTGTAAAACACTTGTATTTCATGGTTTAACTAGTTATTTCACAGAATAACGATCTGCAGCCCGTTAAAGTGTAAAATAATCTATATCATATATATCGCATGACAAATACATTTACCTTCCACCACTACTCATTCTGAATCTCACCCCTAAATCTCCTTCTGAAGCCTCTGTGGGGGTTTACTGTCCATATACCGGTGCCTGAAGTTGAAGGAGGAAAAGGTGAGGCCAAATCTATTTTAGCTATCATCATAAAAACAGAAGAAGGATTTTTCTAACTGGGCACAAGAAACAGCCGCGTAAAACAATTATATTCCCGATCCCAGTTCAGGGTCTGCGAACAAAAATTAATTAAAATCGAAGACGTACCGGATGTAGAAATATCGCTCCGGTCGTTTGCTACAGCTCAAAGTTTAGGTACTGGGTCAGGGATTTAAAAAATGTTCGTGTAAAACCCAGTGTGCCAACAAAAAAGGCTTTTGTTTTAGAAATAATGTTCTTTGTAATCTCAAGTGTCATTTTAGAAATCGTTGTTGTAACAAATGATTTTATGGTTCGTTTCCATGAATACCGTTTATACCGTATAAACGGTATAAACGGTATTCATGGAAACGGTATAAACGGTATATTTATACGGTATAAACGGTATTCATAATTAGATAAATTGTCGAATAAATTAGATAAATTGCTTCTTTTTCATTTTAATTGACTATCATGAGTTTATTTTTAGAATAACTAGTTATTTCATGTATAACTAGGTATTCTATAAAATAACTGCATTATATAATTTGACGGTAGCATATATATATATATATATAAAGAGAGAGAGAGAGACCAAAAATAAAAATAGAGCAATTTTATAAGCCTTAACTCATAAAATTTTTTAAATTTTTTTAAAGAGTAGTACATTTCGACAATTATGGCACCGAACTGGCAACTATATTATAAAAATAAAAATACATAAAATATAAAAAAATTATTAAAATAATACATATATATTTAGAGAGCGCCTATGCTGCTACTGCTAAAAATATAGCGGAACATAGATGAACGCAACCAAAGTAGAACCGAAATAGAATTCAAAGTAAAAGTGAAAGCGAACAAAAACGAAAGTAGGGAAAAACTAAAGTAAAATGCTATATGTAAAAGAAATTCGGCCTGATGACTTTCTCAAGGATCACCAACATACAGGGATTCCAAAAAGAGGGGTTTTTCTTTCTTTCTGTAAACGGATTTGACCATTATCTACAAAAGAATATCCGCCATGATCCTAAATTTTGAAAAAAAAATAAGAGTAGTAAATTTCGACTATTATGGCAATAAACCGATTATATATATTATATATATATATATATATATATATATATATATATATATATATTCGTTTATAATCTACCCCATTCAGAAATATTTTTTAATCCAACTAATTGTTGTTGTTGTTACTAATGGCGCTTACTATGGACAATCCCCTTGAAAAAAACAGCGGATATAAGCTGGAATAAGCGTCTCTTGTTGGAAGTAGCACTAACTAGGCCAAGAGTACGACTTTAGCTGCACACTCATTACAGTTGCTTACACAGCCCCTTTTTAGACACAACACCGCTTCACGCTCCTGCAACTATAACCACCTGGTTATTTAAAGAGTTTAATAAGCACGAAGTGTAAGATATAATGAAAGTGACTGTTGTAGACACTTTTTACAGGGGGGGGGGGCACATTCACAGTCTCACAAATAGAACACAGAAATCACAGAACAGACTCTTCGACCTGCCAAGTAGGCGCACGGATTAGACATAGAAACTGAATGACCACCGCAACAGCAATTAGCGGGAATTGTGGTTGAGTTCTAAGGCCATCACCAGCCACGGTACAACCCTTCCCGATGGAAGTACGTCCCGTCATCGATAGTCTAACACCCACCTATTAGTGGGCCCACCGGGTTGGAGAGATCCAACCACCATACCGGAAGCCTCTCATCCACAATTACGATGTGCCCCTCTGGGGGAGAAAGAACACAAATGAACAACCATGCCCGAACCGGGACTCGAACCCGGGACGTCAAGATCACGAGGAAGAAGCGTTATCTATGTGCCAGGACGCCGGTTCAACTAATTTTTTAATATGTTTTAGCGAAAGTATGAAACGCCGGCATTCTATAGCCTAAGCATTGCATATAAAGTCGGACGTTTTAAGGTACAGTTTGAAATATGCAATTATTACATACTTTCCCCAGACGTTGAATCCATTGTTTTCTGACGGAGTATGGTCAGATATTGTTCTTGAGTCTTTAAATCCCACCATCCAATCCTTTGGCATTGTATAATACCAAGACATTCTATAGAACGACAAATGCTATTTAGGCAAAGTGTGAAGAAAACCCCTGATTAGGCTATTATATATAAGTGTTATAAAATACAATAGTTATTCTGAAAAGGTAATAGGATGTTAAAATAAATAATAAAATGTTATTTCTTTATTATGTTATTCCTTGATATTAAATTTTAGTCCTTAATATTGTTTTAAAAAAAATTTTATTCCTCAAAAATATAAATGTTATTCTAAAAACATAATTAAAGTGCTATTATATATTTTTTGTTCCAAATTCGCAAAAGATAAATTAAAGTTGGACAAAACAAAATATAAAGGCAATTGCCATGGACAAGCTCTCTGACGCAGTTAGTGATTTTAAGCCATGGATGCGTCTCTTATTTTTAAGTAGCGTCAAGTAGCGCCAAAAATGCATCTTAGTTACTCATGCATCACATCCGCTTGCACAGCCATTTCCACGGGAGGGGGATACATTCCCAGATAAAACAGATAAAGAAAAACCATGCCTGAACCAAGACTCGAACCCAGGAGGCCCAGATCATGAGGAAGAGGTGCTGCCTCTGTGCCAAGACGTCGGCAAACAGATATATTTATTTCTAGCCCTACTACTAACACAGAATAAAGTGTGAGTGCTCAACAGGATAAATCATTAGATCCATTCCTATAAAATTTATAATAGATAAATTTTCTAAAATGAAAATGTAACCCATCAGAGCAATTTTTTGATATTTAATTCAAAATTGCATGCGGTTTTGAGGTTTCCCCGCAATAATTCCCGAAAATTTTAGAAATAAAATAGCTTTTACGCCTCCTTAAATTAAAGAAATACAATCTTCTTTTATATGATATCAATTTTATGAGCGTTCAAGTTTTTCCTTGTTCTCTAGTAAAATGTAATTTTTAGAATTCCAGAAGAAAGGAGAATAACCAATAACGCGACCATTTTCCAAAAGAACACATTTTGGAAATTGAAATTTTTTCGATTTTCTGAAGAGTTTTCTCAGATGATAAAAAATATATAGGAATAAGAGAAATGATAGAAGACTTAGTTAAATATTAAAGCTTTTTATAAATTGGTTTTACATAAACCTAAAAAATGAAAAGGAAAATATTCGTATATATTCTTGATTTTCTTAAGTTTAAATTAAAGGAATGAAGAAAAAAAAAAGATTAAAAGAAATCTGCTATGCATATTTCAATGTATCATGTCAGAACATCATTTCTTGAACGGCCAAGCACCACGTGCTCGTGCGAGTTAAATTATATTTTTATTCATTTCAATGGTTTCATTGAATGAGTCACTTTAGTATCGCAAACGATCATAAAAAAACTTTGTCTCGCATTTGTTGTTTAAAAATATATCACGTTTCCTGTTTATTTCATTTCATATCAACACGCGCTCAAAATGACATTTTTCTAGATTTTACTTGCAATAGTCATTAATTTATTTTTTTAATCAGAGCTTTTGTGAATTTCATGGCAACGTGTTATTCAAAGCTGATTTTTTGAGATGCTCGTGCAGATAATAAAATTTTTATTTTTCGTCTACGGATTTTTGTTGAAGCCGCCAAACCTCATTCCTAAAACAATATATTCTGTCATGATAAAAAAAAAACTACTAAAAATCTGATTGTTTTTTCAATGATTATTTTGTTCTAAGCGGGCAATTAGAAATTAGTGTAGATATAAAAAATGTTATAACTTAGGAATTTCTTACTGCAATGATTATTTCAATTAAAAATAAGTATAACCAATTACTATATAAAGGGAAAACGGTGAGGAGTCTTTTTCTTACGATTTCTGTGACATTTCTAATCTTCTAGAATTCCGTGAGACACAACATGCCATATTTAACGATTCTTAACCAGCTCCCTTTAAATGAGAATAATAACTTTAAATGTTTTAAAAAATTTTTATAATGCTTTTATAATTAGTTTATTTAAATTATATTTTCTAATGTAAGCATAAATAATTGCAAAACCTTTTCTGTGTTTCTAACATAAATTATGAAATTTAGTAAATAAATAATCGATTAAAGAATTCTGTTTAACAAATATTTTTGTAAGTTAATATATAAAGACACTGAAAATGTATATTAAAAAATGTTTATTGAAAATAATATGTTTATCAAGTAACCAGCCGTTTCCAACACCCAAGGCTCACAATTAAATATTTGTTAAAATTTTAGCTATATGTTTTGCGTAAATTTGTCTTTTTTTTAAAGCAAAATATTTCTAAACATCAAATTTTACAAAATATAACTTATGCCATTTTAGAAGCGTTGCATTGTAATGTTTGCTGCGTTATGCATTCCCTAATTATCTATCAATAACGATTCAATTCAATTCATTTGTATCGTGCAAAAAAGCAACAGTTTTTAGAAAAATATACTTCAAAACAATTTTCGGCATTTTTTAATTCTAAAATTTAATTGTAACAAAATTTGCAAAAAATTGGAATGACAATCTCATAATGTAACATTCAACTTAGTAAATTAAAGCTAGTCTTCTCCATATCTTGATCATCAATTATGAAAAAAAGCCGCAATGAAATGTTGGTAGAAAAGACAACAACAATAAGTTTCACTTAAAACATTAAAAATAATAATTAAGAGTAGAAAAAAAGAACTGATATTATTCAAAAGAAAATTTTGTGATTTTTAAGATTATATAAAAATGTTTTTAGTACAGTTTCATTTTCTGAAATCATTACTGTAAATTACTAAACTTTAACTGTTAATTAAAACGTTAACATTCAGAAAAAATTGATAAATTCTCAGACTTCTAAATATATATCTACCATACTTAGATAGCTTTCGATGAAATATTTTGACCTGTAGAACTCCCTCCCCCTCACACACACATACAACATTAATTATCATGTCAGAACATGATGTTATTTTGGGAATGAACGACCACAAAAATCCGTAGGCGAAAAATTGAAATTATATTATCTGTACGAGCATCTAAAAAACCAGCTTTTAATAACGCGTTGCCATCGTATTTACAAAATCTCTGATTTTAAAAAAAATAAGAATGACTGCAGCAAATAAAACCTAGAAAAATGCCCTTTTGAGCACGAGATTATATCAAAAGAAATAAATAGAAAATGGGTTATTTTTTGAAACAATAAATGCAAGACAGAGTTTTTTTGGATCGTTTGCAATACTAAAGTGACTCATTCGACGAAACAGTTGAAATGAATAAAAATATCATTTAACTCGCACGAGCACGTGGTGTTTGGCCATTCAAGAACTTACATTCTGACATGATACATTGAAATATGCATAGCAGATTTCATCTTAATCTTTTTTTATTTTTATAGCTCTAACTGACAGCAGAAATAAATACTAATATCAACATACAAATAATATTCAATATGAGGAATTAGTATTTAGAATAAATATAAACCATTATTGATTATCATCAGCAGATTGTTATAAATTTGGTGCCTTAATTTTGATATTAGTTTCTCTGAGAACATTCTCCCCCGAATCGGTAAAACACATTTCCCCTTCGGTTACCACCCCCACTCCCCTGGCGCATGTATTCCCTGTAAAGAGTGGCAAATCGAAATCGTTTGAGCCAACCGCTCTGGAGTGTGACCACACGTCCGTCTCTACTAGGCGTAACCCCTGACCCACACGTAGTACCGCGACCGTTTTCGTTCGGGGGAAGAGGGGAGGAGGGTGCTCCGTTTGCCTGATGAGGAGGCCTTGATTCCACTCTTGAGCTTCCGTCTTTCCTTCAACTTGTCGACCCCTCTTTCTAAACTAACAGTTGAGGGGCCTTACCCAAATTGCGAATTTGATTTAAGTAAGATTTAATGTATAGCTTTGCGTTACTAAAACAATGAAGCAAGTTTCTTAAAATAAAGCAACAATTTTCAAAAATAAATAAATAAAATAAATTTAAAAAAAAACTTTTTTTAAGAATAAGAATTAATTAGAATTCTAAATATAAAATAGTTTTTCGGTTATCACCTTTTTTTTAAAGAAGAAATAAAAAGAAGTTATCTTATTATTTATAAATTTGGTAAAAGACAAAAGTTTAATTCTTTGAATATTATTAATTAATTGTATTACCCAAGTTTCTGTAAATATTAATTTTATTCGATTCTATATAGTTATAATTAAAATACTAATAATAATTCTGTAAAACTGAATATGTTTTAAGAGATCTGATATATTTTTTAAAAGGTGATATTAAATTTTTTTAAGCAGAAAATTTATGTATTCATGCAATTTATAGTTTTTTTAATCATATTATTTAGAATTTTGGGCAAATATCCAAAACTTAAACTAAATCTGTTAAGATAACTGTCCATAATCGAATTAGCTTCAGTTGCTGAGAAAATTGGTAAACATGCAGATCAATATTAGAAAAATTCAAACGTAAGAATTTTCTAAATAATTTCTTTGAAAACCAGTTCTATTTCAAAATATTGATTCAAATTTAATATTTTATTTCAATATTTTTTGTTGTTGTTAAAATTACAGAGAGTTTTAAACCAAAAAAAAATTTTTTTTTCAAGAAATTTGATTTTTTTGTTCGAAATAGATGTCAAGATTTGTGGTGATTTCCTTGTATTTGTATTGTTTTAAATTTAATTTTTAACTATATAGCATGGATGACGTAAACACACACACAAATCTTTTCAATATCTTAGCAATAAACGTATTTGTAAAGTTAGTAAAAAACGTAAAATTATAGTTGTAATACACATTTGAAAAGTATTAATATTAAAAATACATTAAATGATATTAATCATAAATATATTAATATTATTAAATCTTAATAATTAATATTAAGATGGTGTAAAAAGTATTTGCATAATAATATGCTTTTACATTAGAGAAGGGAAAATCTTTACACTCTCGATTTTTTGTTAATTAAATAGGAAACTCCCTTTCAAAAGAATATATCCTGTTCTTTAAACAAAATTTTCTTTACCACTTGGGACTCAAGAATTAATATACAAATTTGAAACTCTAGGTGAAAAGATTCATAACGTTGAAAGACTAAGTGATTCTTGAATCGTTCAGTCAGAATTTACAGATAATAATACATCAGCCTGTAAATGATTCACTTTAAAATTATCGTTTGGCTTTCTTAAAACTCCAATAGAATATGCAAAATTTCTTATAAACAGATGCTTTTAAGTTTATGTTATTTTTAAATTTTTATAATCAATACTATATATATAAACATCTTTTATATCAATATTATAAATACACATTTTTCTTTTTCTTTTTTAAAATTTGGAGAATTAGTAACATTGTATATCACAAAGAGAATTATGATTATTAATACATTTCAATAAGAACATTTAATTCAAAAATTAAAACATTTTTATCCATAATATATTTTAATAATACAAATTCAACTCCAATGTATTTACTTTGCAAACTAAAACACATAAATGAGAAATAAAAAAAGATTTTTATTTAGGTAATGTTTATCTTATTTTACTATATTTCTAGTTTTTTTTTTTTTTTTTTTTTGGAATTTGAAATTTAAAACTTCTGCATTCAATCTCAATAATTTTAAATTCGAAAAATGTTGATATAAATATTTATATTGAAGTAGAAAAACCGTTATCACGCAGTTTAAAATTCGTCTACTGAATCTTAATAATTTGAAATTCGAAAAAGTTTTATAAAAATATTAATATTGAAAAACAGAAACATTTAATGAAATTAATTACACAGCATAGTCAATGAATAGGTAAAATACGTGCTTCATTTTTATTTTTTAAAAAAATTCTTATTATTTCATAAATATATTACTATACTTTCATAAATATATATACGTGCTTCATTTTTATTTTTTAAAAAAATTCTTATTATTTCATAAATATTTTATAAAGGTTCAATAAAAGTGCATTTTGCAAAAGAAATAAATGAATAAAAAATATTCAATCTTTTAAAATTCTACTTCGATATTTGATGTTATAAGAAATAATATCTTCTTATTATTACAATTTGAGATCATAAAAGAATTTTAAATAATTTTTCAGTGATAAAAAAGGAATATTTTCGAAATTTAACTCATTAAAAAGTATCATACTAGTTAAATATTCCATGCATGAAATTTTTTAAAATTCAATTTACAAACTTTGAACATTAAAACATTGTTTTCTTAAAGGACTTGTTTATTTATCAAAAAACGGGAATTATAACTGAAATTTTTCTTAAGAAAAATATCTTTATTTTATTTTTATTTATTTATTTATCATGAAAATCAATTAAAAAATAATTTGAATTGAACTCTATAAAAAATAAACCAATAAAACTATATATAAAAAGTAAACAATTAAAAAATACAAAAAAGTTAAGTTAAAAAGTTATCATGAATTTTTTTCTCAAAAAGGTGAAAAAGTCGTCATACATCATATTTAGTCATCATATAATATCTATAGATGTGTTTCGAAAATACATGTGAATACCTAATTTGACAAAATTAAAAAATTTTTAAAAAGAGAATTTTTTGTATCAAATAGAAGGTAAATTTTGTATAATTGTTTTAAAATAGTGTAAGGAATTTTTTTAGAAACAAACTTCAAAATTCTCACTTTTTCTCTTAAAAACTCCTTTGAATTCATTTGAATACACAAATAGAAAAGATTTACATTTTTTCACGAATCAATGGAAATATATCAAATATTATTCAAAAAAAATTTAGCATTTTTTTTGGTCAAAAATAAGCCGCGTAAGCTTAAGTGTCACTAATTATATTCACTTATCTAAAAAGATCATATGACAGAGACATAAATAATAAATTAAGAAAAATCTCCTGCCATAAGTTAAAAGAAGAATTTTCAGTAAAATCATTCAAAATCTTGATGGAATATCCAATTCTTCAATCATTTTCTTGACACCTTCAAAGATATATACAACGTTTTAAAATATGGCCTATGTATCTGAATACAAGAGGATAAAAAAAGATAAATAACATATCCAAGAATAAGCAAAAACCTATAAAACTGTATATACAAAAAAAAGCATGATTTCTTTTCAAAAATAAGCCGATGTAACCATGCCATTATTAAGTATCTTCAAGCTTTTCTACTCAATTTAAATACATCATATGACAGAATTTGACCCTGACCATCAAATAAAGAACAATCTGTTGTCATAAAATGAAAGAAAAGTTTTGGGTGAAAAACATTCAAACCATGACGGCACTTAAAAAAAAAAAAACCTTGTTCAAAGTTCAAAATCCTCAATCACTCCATTTAAAACCTCATAAAAAATGGTGCGTTATCTTTTTTTGAAATTTTGTTGATATACCTGCACGTTCTGTCCGTCTCCTCAAATACCACAAGCAAGAGTATACTTGATGAAAGAGGGAAAAGATGGTTTTGTGAGTTGAGATCAGGGGGGAGGGTGGTGGTTTAAAAATACTTGTTGAGTAGCCGAGGGATGAGGGATGGGGTTGTAATTGCTTCCTGCTACTTGATTTTTGCAAGCGTGTCCGCTTCCATCACTCAATCGTCTGCAATGCCCTTTGCCAGATGATGGACAATGCACGAGGTTGGATAAAGCATTTTGAGAGGACAATTGACCTAAGTCGATCTGTATACACAGCAAAAGCTTTTTCTCGTAGTGGAGTAGAATATTTGTAAATATTTCGTTTCATTTTTTAAAAAAAATGTTATTAGTATACGTTTGCTTTTATTGAAAATTAAATGGAATTGATTTTAATTTGGTTTGATGATTTGTTATGTTTTTTTTGGCGCAATAGCCATCTTTGGCCAAGCTGCGCCAATCCAATTGTAAAATATAAAAGTACGGCGAGTTGGAAGTTCATGAAAGAATATGAGTTGATTAACCGTAATAAAAAGCTATGCATCAATTTTTCAAAGATTCCAGCTTTAAACAAAGGCTAGACAACAGTAAAGCAAAGAGAAAGAAAAATACAAAAATAATGTTTTGGTACTATCTGTTTCAGAAGGGTCACAAATACTAATCGAACTAAATACAGTTATAAAATTTAATTTCCTTTAAAAATTTAAAAATGTTTTGGTGGTATTTTTCACCCACCAGGTCCTGTAAGTTCAATGAATTTAAATGAACTAGCAGTAAAATAATGAAAACACTCCGTCAACAAAGAAATATATTTTATCCAGAAAGATTTTTTTTCTCTAAGATTTAGCCCATAAATGCGAATAATATCGGGTTGGCAACTAAGCTATTGCCACTTTAGTCGATAGATTCACTCTACACTTTATTTTGTTTTGTTAAAGTGGTCAGAGCATCTAACCTATATTTTTTTCTGACTGTGTGGACTTCTACTTTTAATTAGTAAAAAAAATTATATCGATTAGTTCTTTAGTTTTGTTTTTATCCCGATTTAGAAATGGAAGAACAGGGCGTGCACTTCCGACACATTTTATTGTATTACTTCCGAAAAGGCAAGGACGAATCGCAAGCACAAAAGAAGTTATGTACCGTATATGAAAATGAAGCCTTAAAAGAAAGCCAGTGTCAAAATTGGTTTGAAAGATTTCGTTCTGGTGATTTTTCACTGAAAAATGTACAACGATCTGGCCACCCAGTCGAAGTGGATGAATCCCACATCAAGTCCATTATTAATTCAGATCATCACAGCACTACGTGAGGCATTGCAGAGAAGCTCAATGTATCACATATATGCATTGAAAAAAAATTAAAAACCCTTGTTTATGTCAAGAAACTTGATTTATGGATCCCTCGCCATCTAAAGGAAATTCATTTGACGCAACGGATTAGCATCTGTTATTCGCTTCTGAAACGCAATGAAAAGGATCAATTTTTGAAAAACCTTGTTACTGGCAACGAAAAGTGGATAGTTTATAAAACTGTTACTCGCAAGAGATCGTGGGTGAAGCAAGATCAACCAGCCCAAACAACATCAAAAGCAGAGATCCACCAAAAAAAAGATTATGCTGTCAGTCTGGTGGGATAACAAAGGAATTTTGTATTTTGAACTCATGCCACAGAACCAAACGATCAATTCAAATGTGTATGTTGAAAAACTCGACAATCGAAGAAAAGCGGCCGGTATTGTCAAATCGGAAGGGTATTGTTTTCCATCATGGTAACGCAAGGTCCCACACATTTTTGGTCACTTGGAAAAAATTATTGGAATTGGTTGGGATGTTTTGTCACACCCACCATATAGCCCCGATCTTGCGCCTTCGGATTATCATTTGTTTCGTTCAATTCACAACTCTTTAAATGTTAACATTTTTAATAACGCGGATGATGTCAGATCACACCTAATTCAGTTTTTTAATAGCAAAGACCAGACATTTTACTAAAGGGGAATTTTTACACTGTTCGAACGATGGGAAAAGGTCATCGACAAGAACGGGCAATATCTAATAGAATAAAGTTATATTTTTTAACCAAATTTCTGAATTTTCCTTCTTATTTGAAATCTGCAATGACTTGGTTGCCAACCCAATAATAGTAATAGTTCTACGTTTCTACAATTCAAAAGGATTTATAACTGACTTATTACTGAAATCTGTATTCAAAAATATCTGCGGAATAAAAGTTAAGAAAAATATGTGTTTTGAAGTTTCTGCGTTTAATTGAGTCAATGAACGGCAGTTGATATTAATTATTGTCGCTCAGACAAGATAATAAGTTTAATTACTATTTCTTGATTCCAATTGGTTAATAGCGTTTAAAGGTGACACTAACTATTTCTCTCCTTAAAAAAACTTTCTATCAATTTTTGTTAGTTATTTTTCTATCATCAATAACGTATCGAGGGCAGTGTGTCTAGTATGAGACTTTAGTACAATCTCTGAAGCAATTAGACTGGTGTTAGCTGAAAAAGTAAATAAAATTAGGTTTCAAACAGGTAAAGTGTAAGTTTATCAAACTAATCCATAACTAAATTACATAATTAATTTGATGAATCATCGATTTACATAAATATTTCGGAAATTAAGATATATAATTAGCATTTCTCTTTCGTTAGCATGTAATTAAGACAGATTTGCTTTGCCTTAATTTATGAGTTAATTATGCTATAATTTGCACGTGAAAGATATAAAACTATGGAGAAATGAATGACAAATGATGAAAAGGAGTTTAAAAGTTTTATTTTTATTTATTTATTTTTATTTTATGAAATTGGTATTTTGTAATTTTAATGTTGTTTAGAAATTCAAAATTTTATAAATTCACTTAAAAAAATATTTTTTTTATTTCTCTGATTTTTCTAAGTTTTCACACCTTTATTTCTTTATATTTCCCTGCTCATGGTTTTTTTTTTTTTGAGCTGGGCAAAAGTCAAGATAATAACGGTCTAAAAGATAATTTTTAAGATAATAAAGATAATTTTTTTCTAAAGATAATTAAAAGATAATTTTAATAGTAATTTTGAACGGTCTAAAAAATAATTTAATGTTTCCAAAATTTGGAAATATCTAAAAATTCAACTATATATTAAAGAAAATCTAAAAAAACTTTCAAAAATTGTAATGACGGGATTTTCTTCATTATTTTTTTTTTCATTTCGATAATTCCCTTTTAAGTTTTTACAGCTAGATTTAGTTGACTTTTCCTGCTTACAACTTTTTTTTTTGAGCTGAAAAAAAGTCAACAAGATAATAACGGTCTAAAATATAATTTTAATAAGAAAAAAAAGTTGTGCTCCAGAAATTTGGAAATACCTCAAAATTCAACTTTTTATTAAAGAAATTTAAAAATATTCTTTCGAAAATTGTAATGATGGGGTTTTCTTAACTATTATTTTTTCATTTTGATTATTCCCTTTTAAGTTTTTGCGGCTAGATTTGTTTGGCTTTTCCTGCTCACAATTTTTTTTCAGCCGATAAAAATCAACAGGCATGGTCTAAAAGGTAACTTTTATAAGAAAAAAAATTGTTCACGCTTCCAAAATTTGGAAATATCTAAAAATTCAACTATATATTTTAAAAAAAATAATTTTAAATATTCTTTCAAAAAATTGTTATGAAATCTTATAAATTGATGGGATTTTTCTTAACTATTTTCTTAATCGCTAATTTCCTATTATATTTTTACAGCTAGATTTCTTTAACTATTCCCGCTCATGATAATTTTTTTGAGTTGAAAAAAAGTCAACAAAGTAGTCAGGTCTAAAAGATAAATTCCTTAAGAAAAATATCGCTGCGCTCCAAAAATTAGAAAACATCTGAAAATTCGACTATATATTAAAGAAATATAATTTAAAATATTCTTTCAAAAAATAATAATGAAACATTATAAATCGCGGAGATTTTGTTAATCATTTTTTATAAACAAATATTGAAAAATGTAAGAGAAAATACCAGTTTGCAATTTTAAGATTTATACAGCTTAAGATTAAGATTATCGGCTGCATTTCTCTTTGGAACCTATGTTTGAAATTTGAGTTATAAGTTGAAAAAAAATTACACATAAAAAGCTAAAACTCTTGGTTTGTTGCGCAATAATGAAAACGCAATGGAAAGCTAATATCAGAGAAAGATTGCCCACATTAGGGAAAGGAGAACCTTTTCCTAAACAAGCTAACCACCTGTCTTTAAATCACACTGCAATTGAATTACAGAGACAGAATGAATATCATGAGAAGCGAAGTGATCGTCCAGCCAATATAGTTTACAAAGAAACATTAGAAGCAAGTTAAATTTAATTTTCATGTAAGATTATACAGAATTGATAAACAAGTGTGAAGTTGTAGGTACAATGACTTAATTGTATATTTTTAAATTTTAAAACAGTTTCCTATTATATATTTTTTATGAATTGTTTTGTCTATGAACATATATTTTTTAAGAGTCTAAATATTTCTGAATGTGAGCTATAAAAATGGTTTTCTAGTCATTTTTGATGATTTCTAATTATGTTTTTATATTTTTTGTAGTCATTTTTGATGATTTCTAATTATATTTTTATATATTTGTTTTGTAGTCATTTTTGATGATTTCTAATTATATTTTTATATTTTTGTTTTGTAGTCATTTTTTATGATTTCTAATTGCATTTTTATATTTTTGTTTTGTAGTCATTTTTGATTATTTCTAATTATATTTTTAAATTTGATTGATTTTGCGTGACATGCTCTTGTTATATCGGGTGGAAGCTAGACTTAAGTTTAAAGCTAATTTTTCTTCATTGTTGTTACGCCTGTGTGGGTTCTGCTAGTAGTACATATATCGGATTATCTTCACACAAATTTTGCTAAATTGGAACATTAAAAAAATAAGTATCCTACAATATCTCCAACTCCTTAAAATCAATAAATAAATAAACGATTAAACTGAAATCTGCTATGCATATTTCAATGTATCATGTCAGAAAAGAATTTCTTGAACAGCCAAGCATCACGTGCTCGTGCGAGTTAAATTGTATTTCTATTCATTTCAATGGTTTCATTGAATGAGAGCACTTTAGTATTGCCAACGATCCAAAAAACTTTGTCTCGCATTTATTGTTTTTAAAAAAGCATCACATTTCCTATTTATTTCATTTCATATAATCACGTGCTGAAAATGGCATTTTTCTAGGCTTTTTTTACTGTAGTAACTAACTTATTTTTTTCAATCAGAGTTTTTGTAAATGGAAGGGCATCGCGTTATTAGAAGCTGATTTTTTCAGATGCTAGCGCAGATAATAACATTTCAATTTTTCACCTACGGGCTTTTGATGACGCTACAAAACCTCATTCCTAAAACAATATCATGTTCTGACATGATAAAAATAAGGAAAGATAGAAATTAAACAAGGAATAATTTGAAATGAATGCATGAAGGAAGAATGACAAAAAATGGAGGACTTATGATAAGCTCTGGGCGTCATACTTTGGAAACAATTTAAAGATAAAATATATATGCGTTTCTTTATTAGCACAAAATATGCAATATCACAGTTACGATATTAACCGACATTCAGAATATCGAACAACATCGGATATATATTGTATAATATATCCTTTTAATAGGATTATATAACTTTTTTAGTGTCTAATACAGCAAAGCAGTGAAAATGGAAAGAAGGATAAATAGCAGCGGAGATGTCATTTATCCTTTTGAAGCTATTGTTTTTCCTTCTTCTTTTTTATTTATTTGAAGTCAATGAAATGAAATAGTAGTTGTTATTAATTATTCTTCAAATGTCAATTCTTTCTAAAAACACATCTCAATGATTCATCATTCCCCATTTTCTTAATCTAACGTAATATATCAGGCTTTCATCTTAGAATCATTACATAACAAAGAACAAAACTCACACAATTTTCACTTTTATATCCGCTGATGGATTTTAATTTATCTATCGCGGGTATAATTTGAATGCTTAATTTCGTTTATCTAACTCATTGTTTATCCATCTTATTTACAGTTTATTTTTTTAAAGATTCGATTCAAAATTTGATACAGATTTACAATTCTTTTATCTATATCATCATACATGTAATAATTTCATAACTGCCGCTGTATCAACACTGGTGGCAAATGGGCTTGAGTCCTAAGGGCCATCACCGGCCACGGTGCAATCCTTCCCGCAGGAAGTACGTCTATCATCCATGGCAGGAGACTCCCTCACTTAGTGTATCTTTCAGCGTGGCGAGATTTTTACCATCATGCCGGAAGGACCTCATCCTCATTTCGAGTTGCCCTCCCCCCTCCTCAGGGGTTCGGACTAAGAAATCTTATCAAAACTAAAAATTGGAGTACTTCATGAAGTTCAAAAGAATTAAAAAAAAAAAGAAATCTTAAAAACTCAACAACTTTTTCTTCAGTTCAAACTCTATATCTATAATGTGTAAAATTTTCAAATTTTATCTATCTACTTGTGTGCGATTTTCAATGATATTATGCTCAGGTATACAGAAAGATAATCATGTAGAATTCGCATCATCAAACTTTCTCAAATTTAAAGAACTGCAGGTTGGGCCCTAGTTGGGGCCCGGGACAAAAGCTTCTTTGGGGTCCCCCTCTGCTTCACTACTTTAGTAGTAAATTCATTAAAGAAGGAAACGTGAGATAAAATTTCTATTCTATTTGGGGGCCCCACTTATGTGGGTCCCAGGGCAGCTGCCCTGTATGCCCCTGAATTAGTTAGGCTCTGACTTCAGGGCCCCATTCCCAATTTTATTTTCTAGCTTATTCCAATTTTGGGTTACTTTTTTCAAAGATGGACGATCAAACGACAAACAGGTAGCGATAATTCGAAATTTATTGTGTTTATTCGGTCTAAAACTTTGGGATTTATCAAATCCCAAAGTCTAGTTTTTGAATGTTTCACAACTCTTTCTTTGTATATTTTGTATACAACTAATTTAAAGTTGATGAATAAAAATCATTCATACAATTCGTAGATTTACTCCAATATACCGATTTAGAATTAGAAGCTTGTCCAATCCAACTACGCAGAAGGGATTAATAATGAGACTAAAAGGAACGGAACTAGAAAAAGAATTCATCAACATCATTATATCACGTCTGTTTGTTTGGAATGTAATATTTACATTCCTAATTTTGTTTATGACATCATTCAGAGATTTAGTCCTATAGAATTCGATCAATTCAATCTTTGAAATCAATCACATTATAAATCAAAATAGATGCTTCTTCCGTGGGAACAGTAGAAAAAGGAGAAGCAATCGAATCCATCTTTCCCATAACTTCCTGGTGAAGAAAAGCCTTCTCAAAATGGATCATTTTTATTAAATGAGAACTGCCTATTAATTATTCAGCGCATTCCTATGCGTTCGTCTACGCTGACCAGAAATGCCTGCGCATTTTGCGGAAATTGCCAGCTCAGGCGCTTTATCTGGGTCCACATCAAGTGAGCAAATAAACACCAGAGTTAATAACCAACGGATCCTCTGCGGAATGGGTTCACAGCTCACCACCAGAAAGCCGAAAGTCGTGCACCATTCTTTTTCTTGCCACCACCCGAAGACCGATTGTTGCCAAAGAGCCTCTAATAATGACGTGGTAATCGTGACTTAATACCAATGAAGTTCATTTATATGGGCTTCGAGGGAGAGAAAAAAATTTGTAATAAAATTATGAAGTTTTCCTCTTTAGCGTAGTCAGAGGAAAAGTGGGCTGATTCTGTTGCTGGGCATTTTAAATGATGGGTACTGGTGGTTATAGTTGTCGAATTTTTAATCGTATGTCCTATTTTTCTGGTATATTAGCTCCCTTTAATGGTTTTCGATCTGTTAAATTGTATATATTATGTTCAATTCAGAAGTTATAATTCAAAAATATTTTACTCTGTTAATTGTTGCTTTTTCTGTCATCTCAATTGATGAATTACATCTAACAATGACTTTGGAAAATGCTCTCTATTTAACCCTTGGAAACGATTCGTTCATGATGAGTTTCTTTAGAGAATTACTGGAAGGACCTACGTAAACCACAAGAATGTCCGTTTAGCTCAAGGATATCAAATTCGCTGGAAACTACCAATATCTTTGAGGACAACCCGACTTAACTGTATCTGGTACGGTATTTTTGTGGACTATAAGACTTAACGGTGTCTGGTACGGTGTTTTGGGGGACTATAAGACAACGGTAACGGTATCAATATTATTTTACTCTTTTAATTTTTTAAATTTTCTGTCACCTCAATTCATGAATTACTTCTAACAATGACTTTGGCAAATTCTCTCTATTCAACCCTTGGAAACGATTCGTTCATGATGAGCTTCTTTAGATAATCACTGGAAGGATCTACGTTTAACCATAAGAATGTCCGTTTAGCTCAAGGATATCAAATTCGCTGGAAAATATCAATATCTTTGTTAACGATCCGACTTAACGGTATGTGGTACGGTATTTTTGTGGACGATCCGACTTAACGGTATGTGGTACGGTTATTTTGTGGACTATAAGAATTAACGGTATCTGGTACGGTATTTTTGTGAACTAAGACTTAAAGGTATCTGGTACGGTATTTTTGTGGACTATAAGACTTAACGGTATCTGGCACGGTATTTTTGTGGACTATAAGACTTAACGGTATTAAGTTTTTTTCTCTCCTGTTTTAAAATCTTTCAATCTTTAAAACTATTTTTTGAAAACTAGAAAAATTAAAATTGAAAGTTTTTTTTTTGAAAAAGTATATTATTATTATTATCATTATAATAGACATATATTACCCTTTTAAATACCACTACTCGGTGTTTCTTGATGATACCTGTTTTCTTTTGATACTTCTTCGGGTGATAACTTCTTATGATATTGATTTCTTTATTTTCTGCCCTTGCATTTTGGAACTTCAAAGTCCCCAAACAAAAATATCATGTTCTCAGATGATAAGAGTTAAAATGAATTCAATGACAATTAGTTCAATAACTGAATTTAATTTAGTAAAAATAATATAAAGATTATTTTGAGCTCAGTTTTCTTAAAAACTTCTTTAACTTAATATTTCGAAGATTTTGATTAGCATTCCAAAATCAAAAGAAACAAACAGATGGCAACACTGGTGTGAGCTGTTAAAAATAGCTTCCAGTCCAGCACTTCTGAGATAATAAGCCCAAATTATTTTTCCACCCGACCATAAAAACAACACTTAAAAAGTGTCATCCGAGAAAAAGCGAATGACATATTCGGGAAAAGCAACAATCTGGAAGGAGATTTCTAAGCAGAATGGTTTTTCTTTAATTATCGCTCTTCTTTCTCTCTTTCTCTTTCCAGAGAATAAAAGTTGCGTAAACATCAAACAAATAATAAAAAAAAGAAATGGAAGGAAGAAAAAAAAGAAGAAATCTAGAAAGGAAAGGTGAAACGAATCGAAAAGGAAGAATAAAACAAAACTAATAGAATATATATATATATATATTCTACCTTTCTTTCCTTCTTACTTCATTTACTCCACTCGCGCCCGTTCAACTTTTTTTAAAGAATCTGAGCATCATTATTATCTTATTTTTTAAAGAAAATGCCACACGCAAAAGTTATAAAGAAAAAAAATAAGTGATAATACCCTCCCCCTCACCCCTTCTAACTGTCTTTCATTCGTTCGTTCATTCATTCATACATACATACATACCTGCGCCGCTTTGGACTATGCATGGCAAGGTGAGCAACTGTCTGGGGAATTTGAGAGGCAAAATTAAACAGACTCGCCGTGAAATTCCCTGGGGGGTGTGCGGGGAAAAGAGCGCAGACTCGTCAAGAAATTAAAACGCTGAAGAAATAAATTATTCAGGAAAAGACCCCTCGAGATTCGCGCACACTCCTACTTTGCCATCGCCGAAAAAGGACTTTTGCATGCGCTAAGACAGACGAGAAAGCCACTGGGGAATTTCTATTTTTCCCTGCCCTCCCCCCTTCCATCTCTCCCTTTCCTTCTTTTAGAGGGAAAATGCGAGGGATAATGCAGAAAATTAAATATGCTTACGGGCCAGCAGCAGCACAACTTTGTAATTTCGTTTGCAATGCAATTGATAATAGAATCTGTTTGCTTTTGCCAGTAATGGAATTAAAACGTATAAAGTTTTGATTGGATTTCTCTGTAAAATAACGAGCGGATTTGATTCCCAGAGTTGTTTTATTGCTGGCCCACATTTTGCGAATTAGGAAATTAATGCTTGCGTATAAAGGCGGCTCCTCGGAGAAGTCAAAGGCTCGCCCTTCTCCCTTGGTAAAAATGTATCCCTTTAAAAGGTATAGAACCAATACGGAGGTTTCTCATATCCTATTACGATTATCAAAGATAAAGTAATTTTTTAAACCGATGAAATTCTCGTTATTCTTGTTATCTTAATTGCATAAATGAATCTGAATATTTTATCGGCAGTGTAAAATTAACTTTTCCTATCAATGAGTTATTTACTTTAAAGACAGTTGATAATTTTAAGGAATCGATAAAATTCAATGAATGAACTTTAGAATCATATAAATGAGATGAATCGAACTTTAAGGTTACAACTGCAGTTAGAAATTCGGATATGTTTTAAGGTGAATTCTCAACATTATTTTGAAAGCAATGTGTATAAAACTTTAAACTAACTTTTTTAAAGGATCGATTTAACTTGAAAATAAAACTATGACGAATCCATTCTACATTTTACTACTTGTCTACAGCCGACCACTCCGTCACCACTGAACGAAATAGTATTGACAGGATTTGTTGTAAGTGACTGATGTAGTTAATATAAATCTTCCATAACATCAGACGATTCACTGAACTTCTAAGTGGTTCGCCTTCATCTACAAAGTAGTCAATCTATGACCTTCGTCCTCATCTTTTCATACACATATCATCCTGTTACATAAGGATCAGGCCATCACTTTAAGAAAATCTTCCCCAAATTCTCAACAAGCCACCAAATTCTTGTTCCACAATAAAGAAAATCCAAATCCATGGTCCGTTTTAGCCTAGTTAGGGCCTAGTTAGCCCAGTTAGAGCAAAAACTTCTTTGCCACCCCTCTGTTTTACTACTTTGGTAATGAAGAAGATTCATTAAAAAAGGAAACTTAAAATAACATTTATATTTGATTTGAGGGTCCCAATTATGTGGGACCCAGGGCAACTGCCCCGTATGCCCCTGACTTAGTCAGGCCCTGTCCAAATCTCTTTAAAACTTCCAAATAATCAGTTAAAAAATAACACTTTTTAAAATCAGGTATTTCAGTGTTTTAGGATCATCTGATGCCTTCCAAGATAATCTGATGAATTCTAAGATCTCTATGCATTTTATTAAATGATGATAAACAGTTCTAATTTATCCATAAATGTATTTATTTTCCCACCTTTTCCAAATATTTGGATTATGTGGCAAATCCCCCATGTCCTGATATAATCTGCATTATCAATGGATGATTGAAATGATTAAAAAAACTAGTACACCTATCTAATATCGTGTATATCCCCCACAATTACGCAGAAGTGCCGCTGCATGGCGTGTCATGGATTCAACTAATTTATGAAGATACTCTGTAGACAATTGGCATCATGTTTCTTGCAGATCAGTCCTCAAAGCCATGGGAGTTTGAGGTAATGGAGATCTCTTAAAGACAGTATTTTGTAAAACGTTCCAGATATGGTTGATAATGTTCCTTAAGGAGAATTAGGGGACCAAGAGAGGGAAAGAAATTGATAAAAAGGCCTCCCAAGCCACTCGGTAGCTACTATAGACCTGTGGAGAGAGCAAATTATCCTGTTGGAATTCTCCACGTCCGTCAGAATGCACACGGAACATGAATGCAAGTAGAGGGTTAGAAAGAATATTAAAGTACCACTAACGTGTCATAATTGAGTCTGCTCACATCAATGGCCTCATTTCATGCAAACTGCACATGCCCTTTACAATCACAGAGCCTCCACCAGTTTGAAAAGTTCCTTGTAGGCATGAGGGATCCAGGGTTTCATTGGGTTTCCTCCATACCCGTACACAGCCATTCAATCGAACACTTGGAAATGGGACTCCTCAAACCGGACAACGTTTTTCCAATCATTAAGAGCAAAATGGCGGCATTGGCGAGCCAAGGTAAGGCGCAGAGCTTTGTGTCGCTGAATCAGTAATGGTAACGGAATGATTTGCGATTACGAAAACTAATAGCAATTAGGTTACGTTGCGTAGTGCGCACACTGACACCTGTGATGGGTCTGCCTTCAAATCAGCGGCAATTGGAGGAAATGTTAAACGTCTATCTCGTGTAACTATTCTCTTCAAGCGTCGATGAGCCCATTCTATCAAGGTTTTTTTTTTCAAACAGCACTGCTGTCAGATATTTGATGTTTTGCCGGAAACCTAGTATTCGTGGTACACTCTAGAAATGGGGGAGCGTGAAAATCTAAATTTCATCACTACTTCGGAAATGTGCCCCTTCTCTCGTGCGCCGTCGATTAGTCACTGTTAAACACCACTTATATCTTAATAACTGCCATTATAATAGCAGGAATCGATGCAACAGTCTCCTCAGACACCTGTTGTCTTATATACGTACTGTCGGCCGCTTCGCGTTATGCTGATTGGTTGAACACCTCCATTAATTGCATGTGACCTGCTATATCAGCTTTTCTGGATATTCAGTGTATATTTTTATTTTTATTTCTGGGTTAGGAATAAATAAATAAGTTATCGTTCCTTTTTTTTGTTTATATACTATCTGGCAAACCATTGTAGCTTTATTTCATCTCTTAATTCCCATTTTAAAACGCCATTTGATTTAGGAACAATTGCATCAACATTCTTTATTTACCAACTTTTTATTTTAGCCAATCCACCAACTTTTCATTTTAGCCAATCCAATCCTTTAGCCAATCCACCAACTTTTTATTTTACATTTTAAGGAAAATTCTAAAAATCTCAAAACTTTTCTCTTTAAATTACACCAAGAATGGCAAGAAATATTTTTATGAACACGTATGCAGTATTATACTTACATACAAGCAGGCATGTAGTAAAAAGTAACAAGCAAAGATGGGGAAAAAACTTTGTTAATGATATCAAACTGACAGGTCGAGGGTAAAAAAGCAAAATACGGATTACAAGCATCAATTTCAAGTTAGTTTATTTACTTATAACTTATGCTTTCTACAACATATTGCCATCATAAAGATGATTGATATTTCGACTTATTTTAACATGCAAAAAGCACGCGTTAACTATTTATCTCTATTAGAATCACAAATGTATGATTCTTGTCTTGAATAAAAATGGATGATCAAGTCATTTAGATCATCAACTTTACCAATAGTACTAAGAAATCTTAAATGGAAAGAAAATATGAATCATTAAAGCTAATTGTATATAGTTTAAGGTGCCATTTATAATCTACACCAGACTATTCGGAGGGTAATTCAAAAATTACCTGCACCTTTAACATAACTTTTACTGATGTTCTTCGTAATGCTTTAAACCAGATCGGAGTTTCTTGAATGAAATAAAAGTTGCTCTTCTTACATTGAGCACACTGAATTTTGACCATTTATTTTATTGTGATATTATTGCAATAATTCTATGAAAGTTTGATTACAATTCATCTTTTTTTTCTCTTTTAGTTACATATAGATCGGTTCCATTAAAATTTTGTATCAAAAAGAAATAAGGCACATTGATCCAATTCTTCTCATCGGTGAATGTCAAAAGTTAAGAAATTATTATAGGCTATTATTTAAAATGTGCAACACGCCTATTTATTCTTTAAATTTTTTTTATTTAATGCCTGAAGTATTTAAAAAATATTGAAATCGTTCAAAACTCGAATTTGGGATTTTACCGAATCTCCTCGAATTTGTGATTTCGCCGAATCTCCTCGAGTACGAAAATCACATTTATAGTATTG
>JAOUZG010007398.1:2400819-2412764 GCA_026289955.1 Argiope argentata | reverse complement strand
AAAAAAAAAAATGAAATCGTCCAAAACTCGAATTTGGGATTTTACTGAATTTCCACGAGTTCGAAAAATACATTTAGGGCATTGTGTCCGTCTGCAGACACGGTAACTCAAAAGTACTGTGAATAAAATGAATGAGTTTGATATTTACATCAAATTTATATTTTTCTGTCCTATTTGAACAGAACATATACCAAGAAAATTTAGCTATCCACCTATCCGAATACAATTTAGCTTATCTAAAAAATGAATATATTTAGATGGTTAAAATGTGATACATAGATATAAAATCTATCTATCAAATTTGGAACTAAATCCCTCATGATACTGACAGACTCTCGGTTTGTACTTATATGAATGCTGTAACTCAAAAATCACTGATTTAAATATATTCAGCTGATTATTAAAAATTATCGATAACTTAAAAATAAGATGTGGTAACTCAAAAAATTAATGCATTAAATACATGAAATTTGGCAGGCAATTTTGTTATTAGATTTTTTTTGTCAAATTTTAGTTTAAAACTGGAAGGGAAAAACAGATCTAATCACAGATTGGATTATTTAGGTATTTTACCTGTATACAAGGTATTATTCGACAAAAATATAGCCGTGGATCATGTATCATAACTATTGTTTTCAAATGACATTACCCAATGCCCATAATTTTAAACATTAGAAAGTGGGAGGTTAAACCCTTATAACAGATTATGCGAGTTAAATTTTGGAGAGATCACTTTTCTAACCAATTACTCTCAAAATGAGAGAGTAATTGGTTGAATAATTTTCTAGTTTTCAGAAGATCAATAAAGTTTGGATAGAATTTAAATGAATTAGATTTAAATTCATATTAGTATACTAACTATACTATTATTATCTTTCAACGGTTATTATCAGTTATTCAACAGTTGATATTTTTCCAATTACTCTCAAATGGTGAGAGTAATTGGTGAGAGAAACTAATTTTAAAAAGAACAACAAAATTTAGATAGAAGTCAAATAAATTAGATTTAAATTTCTATTAGAATGCTAATTATGCTATTAATATATTTGATTAGATATTACAAAGGAAAATTTTAATTCCATTAAATAAACCAATACAATCAAAAACGTCAGAAGGCGTTTAGGAAAACCCTCATCTGATAGTTAAAAAAAGATGTTAGGTTCATGAAAAATTTCAAAACTTTTGATGAAAGAAATGTTAACGCTATTGAATACAATCTGAAAATATTCTTCGGCAATTAAAATCAACTGATTTTTTATCATGTTATAACATGATGTTGTTTTTGGGATGAGGTTCGAGGCGTGAATTAAAATCCGTAAGCGAAAAATAAAAAATTTATCATCTGCACGAGCGTCTCAAAAAATCAGTTTTTAATAACACGTTGCCATTGCATTAACAAAATCTTTGATAAAAAAATAAGTGAATGACTACAGCCAATAAAGCCAATAATAATAATAACTACAGCCTAGAAAAATGTCATATTGAGCACGTGATTATATGAAATGAAATAAATAGGAAATGGGATATCTTTTTAAAACAATCAATGCGAGACAAAAATTTTTGGATCGTTTGCAATACCAAAGTGACTCATTCGATGAAACAATTTAAACGAATAAAAATATAATTTAACTCGCACGACCACGTGATGCTTGGCCGTTCAAGAAATTATGATATGACATGTACATTGAAATATGCACAGCAGATTTCCTTTTAATCTTTATATTTCCTCTTCCTTTATTTTCTTTATCAGAACCAAAAATATATTTTCTTCAAGCCCTTCACACTATTAATCGTTTCGAAGTTGCCAAAGTATTACAATAATGTATGCTTCTTTGATTTTTAACGGTATGCTATAATTCAATGATTCCTTTGATTTTTAATGGTATTTGAGTGTCATAAATAGCAATAAAATGCATTGGGGAGTAAATTGCATATAAATATTTGTAATATATAACATTTTTTTAACCTTTTAATTGAGTATATTTTATTTATTTTTATAATACGCAGTTGAATTGAGCGAGATACAAACATCCAATAAAACTCCAACACACACAAAAAAATTTACTATTTTTTTAGAGTAGACTGCCCTCAAAGTGATACTCAAATTATCAGGGTCCCCTTGGGTGACAGCAGTGCATAAACCTACTAATTTCAAATACATATATTTCTGAATAAAAAAAAACATTTTTATCTAGCAAAATCAATAGGCGATGCAGGAATGGAGAAATCCATCTTACGAGACTGAATCATTTCCATACTCCTCCGGGCCAGATCGGCTTTATTTAAGTTTCAAAAGCATAAAATTAGTTTCCGATTATTATAATCAGCCTACTAAAGTCTTCGCGCTCTGTCGGAATCTTTTTCGCATAATTCTAATCTACATATATATTACTTTATAATATACTTATATTTTTCAAAAAATGTTTTTATCTCTTGTTTTTTTTCTTTTAGAACCGTTTATTTTAAACTATATTTTAAACATTCTACGTTTTTCTTAAGTTATCATCCTGAGTTCTATGAATTATTTTCAAGTTTTATTCAGAATGGAACATAATTTGAAACAAATTCCGAAAATCTTTTTTTACAATATGTTTTTGTATATAATTTCTTATAATATGAAAATAAAGAATAATTCCAAATTTTTGCAGATTCATTTTAAATCGTGCTTTATTTGGACATTTTTTTCAAATTCCTGCATATTTATGTATCTTAACTTCTATCTTCTTGAAAAGAAATCCATTTTTTCCGTAAAAGAATATTTTTCGTATTGCTTTTATCGCAGGATTCCAATTTTGTGTCATAAAATTTTATAAATGTGCATTAAATTTTTTTTTTCAAAAAAAAAACTCTTTTTGATTAATAAAACTATTTGGAATGCCTCAAAGTTTAAACTCCCTTTTAAATTCTATAAATATTATCAAAGACCTTCTTTAAAACTTCACACTAAATTATTAGCATATTTTTTTAATACAAAAAAAAACAATATTGCAAACATTTTTAAATAATCAAAACCAAAATAAGGAATCTTCATCACCGAAATATCACCACGCATATTTGCACATTCCTTCTGCTGATGAGAGATGGTTTATTGCATTATGAGGCATATTCCTTTTGAAGAGTGTAGGCCTAACCTCTCTCAGGTTATTCAGAAAAATACTAATAAAAACCGAGAGGAAAAATTTCTAAATTACTAAAATCGCTTGAGTAAAAGAAAATCCTAATTCCGAAAAATAAGGCAAAAGAAGATGCTGTTCTGGTGCAAATTTACAATGTACCGATATACTCGCCGAAGCTGGCTGTTTTCTGGCGCTCCAATTCCCTGGTGGGCCCAGTCCTCCCAATTCGACGGTACCCTCGGTAAAAACAAATATCGTATTCATTAGAAAACTCTGATTCAATGATCCAGATTGGAGGCTGCCGCTTTCGTAACTGCGTAATCAGTTTTTTAACAACCATTTAGTAGTTGCAAGATCAAAAAATACACCTTCGCCAAACCTCATGATTGTTAATATACACACAAAACAGGACTGTCGCTTAAAAAAACGAGTGAGCGCTGGAAAGATGCTGTGGTCCCCGAGGAAATTCATTTTGTTCCATGTCATCCTGTGCCTTATCAAAATAATATATTCAAGAGAAAGATTTTTAAAGCAGCGGTAGTTTCCCCCTGCTTTTTATTTATTTATTATTACCATGCATTCCAAAATAATTACCTAAGGGAATTCAGTATGGCGGGTGTTCTTTTTTTTTTCTTTCATTTTTCCTTTTCTTACTTACAGGCTCTAGCAGAATAAATTTAAAAGAGTCGATACTGCGCGCAGTACCCAGCGGTGAAAATAGTTAAAATCTTATTTTTAAATGAACGTATCAACTTCAAATAATCTGGGATTCACTAGAGATTGAAGAAGATGAGTCAGAAATAATAAATACGCTTTTATCCCTTGATTTTGCAGCTTTTGTGTTGTGCTTTTTTTATCATCATCATCATCATCCGCTGATTTCAAACTTAGTATTAACTTTTGGTTTTTAAATCTCCTGACTACGCAAGAAGAGTACTTAGAGAAGCCACAAATAAAAAGATAAAAATACCGCGAATACCTAACATTTAAACCTCCTAATATTTTTAAATCTCTCGTGAGGTTAATATCATAGTGAAATTTTTAGTATTCGCAGTAATTTTTTGGATTCCTCTTCTTTTTTTTCTTTTTCTTTTTCGTTTTATCCTTTTTGGTTGCTTCTTATATTTAGATGTCGCCTTGTTTTCTTCATGACTTTTAAAATTAATGAAAGTTTTCATTTTGATTCAGCCTTTTTTAACTGCTCGTAATTAGTCATTTCTTGTTCGCCTCTCCCTTTGTGTGTTTTAATATCACAATAAGCAGGTGTTCTTCTTATAAAAACAGACGATAGTTTTATATCCGCTGTTGTCGCATTGCCAGCCGCGTCACCCGTCTCAATAAAATATACATTCAGATTTGATGTTTTTCTAAGCGAAAAATTATTAGTTCTCTGAAGCTCATTTTGATGTTACGCATTTCACAAAAGAACGTTTCATAAAAGATTCAGTGCTTTTTATTTATTATTATTTTTTCTTCACATCACATCGGCTCGTGATGACTTCTGATTTGTTTTCGAGTTAGAAAAATAAACCTCCATTTCTTTTTCCTACGCTTCTTTTGTGTCTTTGATCTCAGCTTGATTTAGTGGAATCAGATATTTATTTTGTCACGCATGTTTTGTCAGTGATGAAAAGCAGGTTAAAAGAATGTAATATCTCCAGAGTGGATTGAAAACTGTGTGCTGCTTTTTACCAGACGTGAAAAATAAACAACATTTTTCCGGTTTTAATAAAGTATGGATGGCTGCTCAAAAAATAATACGGTTGTTCGCTTTCCTGAAAATTCCAATATTTCGCAAAAGAAGTTGTAAAAATATAATTTTTACGTAAAATTAGTTTAATGAAAGAAACCGTTTGGCAAATTTTTAAAAAAAGTTATCTATAAGAAATGTTTTGATTTTTAAAATAAATTAGATTTATAGAAACACAAAATTCATCGTAAGCAAACATTTTTATGTATCTTTTTATTGCAATATTTACAATTTTAAAACCATATTTAAGAAATTCCTAATCCAGAAAATAACTGAAATTCTTTCGAAAATAACATTGTTTTTTTATTTTCAAATGTTACATTCTTATTGAAAGGACTAGAGGTTGTTTTATGCTCCCAAATTTAAAAGACATTATTTATTTCTCTCTTAAAAATTGAATTATAATATTGTTTGTTTTTCAAACTGAAAAAAATGATTTACATAGATAATCTAAGCTTTCACCTTAAAACAGTTGCAGATCAAAATAAAGTTGCTTTAAAAATTGTAGAAAAAATCACTATTAGTTGTCTAAGTCAACAACTATATGACAAAGTATCCAATATTTATTTATTTTTATGTTAAATTTATCTTATTTTGGTGTATAAATCTTTTTTTTATTTGAAACAATGATTGTATCTCGAGCAGCTTATTTCTGACCTATTTTCATGCAAATTTTTGGAAGAGATTTTTTCTGTATTTTTTTAATAATTAATGATTTAGTTACATGTTTAGCTTTTAGATTTGCCCAACTTTATATTTTTGTAGCGAATTTGTGTAAATATGTAACAAAACTTATACCAAAAAAATCTTAGCTTAAGATTTGATATAAAACTTTGAAAGATGAGATACAAACTGATGGTCTTGATTTTTTTTATGTCATACAGAAAATTCCCTGCTACATTTTAATTTTGGATTTAAATTAAATTCTCAACCCTCATAATTATTAATAGTCTGAGCTAAAAATTCAAACAATTAATAATTTATTCTTATGTGTATTTCTAAATTTTTTTACCTAAACTTCCAATTTTCAAAGTAGTCCTTTTTAATACTCAGGCTGAAAAAAACGTATTTTAATACTGTCATTGACAACATTTATGATATGTTATTTACATTTTTCCATATAACTGAAATAATGTGATTTAATCTATTATGAAATTACTTCCAAAATTTACTGTGAAGTTTCAAAATGACACAATTTTCTAATAGATTAAACAATTCAATTTCTATTAAATTTTTTTATTATGTTAATAATATCCCTTATTAAAAATTCCAAATATAAATTTGAAGATATTTCTGCTGGTTGTTTGAAATTTTATTTATGTATAAACGGTTAATGAATTTCATCATTGCAGTAATTTTTTTTTTTACTTGGCAGATCAAAACCAAAATTGAAATAATGGTATTAACAAAATGGAATTGTTCTTCCTTTTTTAATGATTTTCAACATTTCTTTGCAAAATTTTTCAGTTGCTATACATTAATCCATTCAGTTCGAATTTTATAAGAAATAATCTTTGTAACAGTGAAAAAGTTTAATTCTTTTTCTTCTTTTTCGCTTCCATAAAATTCCGTAAAAAATAAAATAGACAATCAGACAATTAAATGGAATCAAAGAATGTTTTACCAATCTTATTAAATAATGATTGCTTATTAAGGATATTTACACGCTTTGACTATCTGTTATTTAAGACTTTCAGTCTCGCTCGGTTCGAAGTTCAAAAGTAATTAAATCAAATCCACGTAATTATTTTCCTTCAGTAACAAAGTATATCGGGGGAAGTTAGATTTATTCCTCTTCGCACCAAAAAAGAATCACTTGATGAGGTCTGCACTGTTATAAATTTGATTGGACAATGACTTATTTGGGCGGCGTGTCTCTTATGCAGCTTTGACTTCGAGTTCTGAGAATTTTTTACTCAAAACTTGATTCCACGAAATATTTCCCTTCAAACAGGAGGTACCTCAGATATGGAGAAAAGTAGTTTCCGATTTAGTGATTAACCTCGCTTGCTGGATGGATACATTAAAGCTGTGGAGGAGTTAACTCTTTCCATGATGGGACGTTCTCTTATAAAGAAGGGTCATAATGTGGTCGGTTGTTGATATTATAATGGCCTCGAATGCTTTTATAAGGTCGCAGTAAACTTTATTCTACTATTCTATGGGGAAGAGAAGCTTCTGTCGATTGTTTGTCATTTACTAGTTAGATACGTTAAAACTGTGTTCATTCAGTCCATGATAGGTCATACTTTTATGAGATATATCGCTCTACAATTGGTGTTTGTCATTATAATTACCCCAGATGCTTCGGTAGAACGGAGTTGAGATAGTAATTTTATGGCACAAAAGCTACCTTTGGCTAATATGTGCCACATTCTCTAAATAAAAATATTTGTATCAATATATAATGAAATAAAAATAAGAAATGTTTACAAAATCCAAATGTCTAAAAGCTTAAATCTATGAATCAAGGAAAAGTGTGATAATGATGTAAGGTATGGTAGCGGGCTAAAAGGCAAGGTTAATGTATATGCATGATTATAAAAGTCAAGATTAAAAAGGCCAACATCTGGGATTTAGGAAATAAACTCGCCTGATACAAGGCAAGATTTCTAAAAATATGTAAGACTCTAGATAGAAAACCGAGGATATTCTACACGAATGTGTAAAACTGACATAGGATTATTACACATTGAGTAAAATGCTGTTGTGTCTCTCATCAACAGATGTCGGTGAGTGAATTGAGTATGCCCAATCCTCAACCTAGTTAAAATTGTGTTCAGTTTTCTGTTGATCAAAGTGGGCCAGAAATCTATTGTAGGCTTAATTGTATAGAGCAAATTGGGAATCTGAGCGTCCCATTCAATTTGTCATTTAGATTGCGAAATGTGACATATATATTTCTTATAATCAAAAAGAGGAATCTGAGTTGGCAAGAAAGTAGCAACTAATTTAGCTGCCATTTCAGGCAGCTTTAATTACCTTTTCGGTAGGACGGAAGTAACACGATACGGTTCTTTCAAATTTCTGCCTTACAAATGGGGTAATGTTAATAGTAAAATTTGCAAAAAGTCTATCATTATTCCCCTAAGAGATATGAAAGTATAAATACTGCTATCTTAAACAGCATCCTTGTCATCGTAACTGTTTTCAAAATTATAGGATCTATTCGAAAATGTGTATTATACGATTCGGAAATGAGTCTTTGATTTAACTGAGCTAAGTCCTTTAACCCTTTCATGTGCCTTGAAAGTCATGTTATATTAAAATATTTTAAGGATTGAGATTGGCTTAAGAAAAGTAATTAATTTAGTTCATTAGATAAATTTAACTCCATTAATTAAAGAATTTGGTTGATTAATAATTAGTTTAAAAAATCAAGACATGGCATTTTGGGTAAGATAAGGGACTACATTATCCAAGTTTATATCTTATTGAGAAACTTGTCAGAATTAACGCCAACCTGTATACCATGCAAGGACGATGGGAAGCATACCTTCATGGTCCTTGAAAGGGTTAAAGGGTTTCAATTCTTCGTCTTTCAGTCTTCATTCAAAACTTTCGAGGTCTTCGTGGCTGAATACAAACTTTCCGATCAGGCAATTCGGATTTTGATTGAAGATACATCCTTTATATGAATTTTAAGCTTGTATTAATCAATGTATAAAGCCAGCAGTCTTCTCATCAATATTATGATATGAATATTTATAGAAAAGGATATGATTTAGCAAAAAAGTAAGCGAGCTCATGATTTATGCATTTAAGCGTGCAATTAGAAAAATACAAGCAATAAACTCCTTTTTCTTTTTTCATTATATATAGGCTTTATGCTGGCTGCTTATAATTAGTCGTTTTTTATCTTTTCAATGTTTTTTTTTGAATAGATATGTATATACATACATTTCGCTTGTGTTTTACAGCTTTATTTCAATGTTTATATCAATTTTTCTGCATCTATTGATGATCAACGTTTTAATCTTTTGAAAGAATATTGGTCAAGATTAGATATTAAAAATAAGATTCAATCCTGTATCAACTAAACAACTGCAGGTCAGAGTTCTTTTAAAAATATTTTTATATTTATTTTTAGATAATATTTTATTATACACTGAAGAACCAAAAAAATTGGTATACCAATCTAATGTCAAGTAAAGCCCTTACGAGGCTGAACAAGTGCCACAGCACGGAGTGGCATGGATTCTATTAATTTGTGAAGATATTCTGTAGATAGTTCACACTATGATTCTTGCAGAACAGTCCGCAAAGCCATTGGGAGTGAGAGCTGGTGGAGATCTCCTAAGGGCAGTACATTTCTAAACATCCCAAATATGGTCATCAATGCTCATGTCAGTATAATTAGGTGGCCAAGAGTGAAAAAGAAATTCAGAAAAAGGCTCCTCGAGCCACTAGGTAGCTACTGTAGTCCTGTGAGGGGAGGGGCTCATTATCCTGTTGGAATTCTCCACATCCTTCAGAATGCACACAGGATATGAATGCATGTAGAGGGTCAGAAAGGATATTAAAACACCGTTGACCTGTCATGGTCGAGTCTACATGCATCAATGGTCCCATTTTATGCTAACTACATACCCCATTTACCCTCACAGAGCCTCCACCAACTTGAACAGTTCCTTGTAGGCATGAGGGATCGTGGTTTCATGAAGTTGGTTTTCTCCACACCCGTACACAGCCACCCACCCGATACACTTGGAAAGGTGACTCCTCAGATCAGATAACGTTTTTCCAATTATTTAGAGTCCATTCGCAGCATTGATGGCCCAGGTAAGGTGGAGAGCTTTGTGTCGCGGAGTCACCAATGGTACACGAGATGATTTTGCAATTTCGAAAGCTCATAGCAATTAGATTGCGTTACATAGTGCGTACACTGACACTTGTTGATAGGCCCGCAATCAAATCCGAAGCAATTTGAGGCAGCGTTAAACGTCTGTCTCGTATAACGATTCTTTTCAGGCGTCGATGATCCCGTTCTATGAAGGCCTTTTGTAAGCCTTGCAGCTGTCGGTGATTTGAAGTTTTACCGGAAACCTGGTAAACTTCACGGTGCACACCTCGAAATGGTGAGGCGAGAAAATCCAAATTTCATTTCTGCTTCGGAAATCTCGTCTCTCGTGCGCCGATGATTAGTTCTCGTTAAAAATCACTTAAATCTTTATAACCTGCCCTTATAACAGCAAAAGCCAATGTAATAGCCTCCTCAGACGCTTGTTGTCTTATAAACGCACTTCATCGCATCATACTCATTGGTTGAACATTTCTATTATTTACATACGATCTGCTATACCAGTTTTTCTAATTTTTCAGTACCCTTTCCAGTAAAACTCTTCCGACATGGGATAATAACGTCATTTTACGGCTTTTCTATGGCACTGGTCCTTGAAAACCTTTTGAATATGACGAAATTTTTAACTAGAAACGATTTCCTATATTTTTGAGCATTGCATAATCATTGTGTTTCAAGTGTTATTTTATATAAAAGATGACCTCCCCCCAAAAGAAAGATGTAGAATAATTATCTGTTTTTATAAATCCATTTTGATAGCAAAAAATATCTTATTTACATTATTTGAAATTTAAGAAATCTATTTATACGTCCTGGCACTGCAAGTGACAAATCTTTTCAAAAGTTTCACAACTTCTAAACAAGAGAGTATTTTAAATATTTTTTTTATGTTTCTCTTCTCCAATATTTTATTATTCCCTAAATAGTGGTACGAAGAAATTTGATAAATTATAGAGCCATCAAGCTAGAAGTAAGTACTAAGCATTTAGTAAAATATTATCTGCAAATGAACTTAATTAAGGTTAAAGGCTTTTCCGATAAATAATAAGACGTTCAAATGTAATAAAATTCTGCTATCAAGCACTGTTATCTATCGTAAAAGAATCAATAAACAATTGCTTATTATTTTCATCACGTTCACGCTGAAATGATATAAAAAATAATAAGACCACTTCAGTTTTATCAGCTGCAATTAGTCGTAACTTGTTTGCAACTTTTTGTAATATTAAGGTTTATTTATTTTAAATGGATTGGATATAATCATCAAGTAATTTAATTTATTTTGATGGCGCCCAATCAGAAAGCATTAGTAAATATATAAGCATGCTTATTGTTTAAATGATTATAATATATTATACAAATTAAAAGAAGTGCACGAAAATTATATAGAAATTCAATATGATTTCGGTCATACGAAATAACTAAGGATGAAATTTATATTTTATTAAAATTTGCAATAACTATACGTTTCTGATATTGCTACTTAACACTGAATAAATTTTGATATTGCATAAATACGATTTTTTTTCGTTATTTTTGCATTTATTTTTGGGATATATATTTTAAAAATATAAATTTTGAAATTAATCTATACTGTAAAATTCATTTCACCGGAATCTCCTCAAATGACTTGAAAAATCAAATGATTTTTAATTACTGGTACATAATATTTACTGGTATATGAACCGCATGACCACGGTTAATATGCAATAAGCTATAGTTACATTAGATTGTCGAACATTACAGAATAGAGATAGAGCCTAGGTTAACGGATATATATATATATATATATATATATATATATATATATATATATATACTGAAGTGACAAAAGTCATGGGATAGCAATATGCAAATATACAGATGGGAGTAGTATCGCAGCGAAAATGTATAAATGCGCAGTTCGTTTTCCAGAGCTTTCATTTGTGTTCAAGTTATTCATGTGAACAGGTTTTTCGTGATTTATGGTGGCACGACGAGAATTAACAGACTTTGAACGTGGAATGTTAGTTGGAGCTAGACGCATCGGTCATTCCAATGTGGATATCGTTAGTGAATTCAACATTCCGAGATCCACAGTGTCAAGAGTGTGCCGAGAGTATGACATTTCAGGCACCCCATCCCATCATGGACAGCGCAGTGGGCGACCACCTGCACTTAACGACCGAGACCGCCGACGTCTGTGTAGAATGGTCAAAAGGAGGACCGACACGATATTAACAGTCATCCCGTGACTTTTGTCACTTCAGTGTGTGTGTGTGAATATATATATATATAT